>KE372561.1:376434-399076 GCA_000418225.1 Zizania latifolia | reverse complement strand
GAGTAGCCGGCTGGTGGAGGAAGGGAGGAGAGAAGAGGTGGCTGCTTGGTGGAGAGAGAGAAAGAGGAGGCTTGTGGAGGAAGGAAGAAGAAAGAGGTGGGAGGCACACCAAAAAATTCAAAAAGTGATTTTCATTAAATTCAAAACCTCAAATTGTCTCAATACATGGCTGGTATTTATAGCCCCATGGGCTGAACCAAAGGATTAAAATACCCCTATTCTAGAGTGTTCCAACAGTACTGGCCCGAAGGGCAAAAACGTAAAAGACACGGACTCTGGATTATTCGATGACGTGATCAACTTGCCCGTCACGACACCACTAAATTTGACGGTATACCCCACTTTCCGTTTGGTTTTGACGGTTTTCAGCCGAAGCCGTCAAAGCGTCCGGTGCCCCCGACCGTGCACCCGGATTGGGCCAATCCGACCCAGCAGCTCCTCTTCAGCCCCGCGGTCAGAGCCCCATGTACCAGAGTCGCACCGATCAGCACCACACCGGATCAACCCTCGTCGCTTCAGCTTCACGCACCCGGATTGGACCGGACGCCTCCGCGACCCCTCTGCCCGGCCGACGCCCGTCCGTATACCTGAGTCGCACGATAGCTCCGTCACGGTCGAGTCTTCTCATCTTCTCATCTTCTTCTTCACATCCCCGGTTGACAAGCACTCATCACCTCATGGTGGCTACCATGACTCCTCATGTTTAGAGGAAGACGGTTTCGAATTCGTAAAAAAAACAAGTGTTGTTCGATATTTTTGAATGGTATGCTCTATGGTGTTTGTCCATTATTGAATGGTTTATATATTCTGAATCTTGAGGATACATAGGTTTATAACATTAATACAAAAAGGCATCGGCTTAATGATTTAAATCCCACCTATGTTTGGCATTGTCGTTTAGGTCATATAAATGAGAAGCGCATGAAGAAGCTCCATAAAGATGGGCTTTTGAAGCCATTTGATTTCGAATCGTTTGACACATGTGAGTCTTGTTTACTTGGCAAAATGACTAAGTCACCTTTCACTGGTCAAAGTGAGAGGGCAAATGAATTGTTGGCCATTGTATATACTGATGTATGTGGACCAATAAGTTCTACGGTCAGAGGTGGTTTTTAGTACTTCATCACTTTTACCGATGACTTTAGTAGATTTGGTTACATCTACTTAATGAGGCATAAGTCGGAATCCTTAGAAAAGTTTGTTTCTGAGCTGGGTGTTGTCCCTAGTGTGTCCAGTCCAGTGGACCTCTATTGTGATAATAGTGGTGCCATTACGCAAGCCAAGGAGCCTAGGTCGCACCAGAAGTCCAAGCACATACTACAGCACTATCACATCATCCGAGAGATTATAGATAGAGGTGATGTAAAGATATGCAAGGTGCATACGGATTCAAACGTTACCGATCCATTGACGAAACATCTCTCGCAGCCCAGGCATGAGGCACACTTGAGCTCTATGGGTATTAGATACTTACGTGAGTGAGTCTAGTGTATGTCAGAGAAGGAGTCTTGTCTATGTTAATGTACATTTGGATAATTGGTTATCTTGTTCCTTGAATAAATGTCTTTTACATTGATCAGCAAGTATGTCACTTGTATGTGAAACTCTTTGTATTATCACGATGTTATTCTAAATGATCTCTAATCTCATATTGTTATGTGGGACAATGATGATTTATATATTAGCACATCTGTTTGATTGATGATTATATTTCGTGGATCATAGACATGAAGATGTCAAATCAGTGATGTGAACACATGTTAGAGAACATGTTATTGGATAGACCCACTTTAAGATACTGCTGGGATTGTTATTTTTAATGTGCCATCAATTGTCATCTCAAATGGTGTATCTATAGAATCCATAGACCTGAGATCGTCATTGATTCCAGAATGTGTAGTCGCACACTTAGGGGCTTCCAAACACTATTCTATAACTAGTTAGTTATAAAGGTTGCTTTCGGATGTGTTATGAAATATGTCGTGGGATGTGAGCGGTCAAGATAGAATTTACCCCTCCTAAATAACGGGTGAGACGTCTCTGAGCCCCTCGAGATAGTTGGATTAGCAAAGTGCATGGCCATACCACTATGATCAAAGAGTTGATCATGATTAATCTACTACTTGATCGAGTGAAGTGTCGGGCTATCACAACGGTGGCACGAATCTCGCCTTGAGCTTGACTAATGTCATGTGGTAAAGGGATTGGTGCGTGAGTATATCAAGGTTCAGAAAATATGATTTTGTCTTTGTATTCTTTCGGGGGTCAATATGTGCTGCTAGGTACCGCTATTGATCAGCGATCTCAAAGAGGTTTCTGGGTAGCAGCCGTTTATGTATGAACCTATCGGGTCACACGTTTAAGGGGATGGGATTCGAAACTTGCAAGAATTGACTCTTGTGCAAGTGGGAGATTGATGGAAATATACCTAAGAGAATTCTGTGGAAACCAGAAGTTCTGGCTGGCAACCGAAAGTTCTGAGTTCTGGAGCATCTAGAAGTTCTGGGCCGGCCCCAGTTTCGGTTTCTAGAGGAACCGAAAGTTCCGGTTAGACCGGAAGTTCTAGGCCTGCCTAAAAAGTGTATTCTGGACGAACCGGAAGTTTTGGGTGTGACCCGGAAGTTCCGGGTCAAAATAAATTCGATACAAAATGTTATTTTTGGAAGTTTCGGTTGGACCAGAAATTCTAGGTCCAGACGAATAGATTAGATCTCTTGGGCTTTAATACTGATTAAAGGTCCATGAGAGGGCACTATATAAAGAGAGGAGGGGCTAGGATGAAAGGGCTGCTGGCTGTTCGCGCTATTGATTGTTGCTTCAACCTAACCCTAGCCGCCACCTCTCCTGGCTACACCGGTTGTGGCCGTCTCTCCCCTAACCTCTCGTGCGGTACTAGCATACTAGCGTGAGGTGATCCCGTCCCTATACGTGTGGATACCGTAGAGGCACTACTGCTACTACGGTGCTGATCTTCTCTCATGGAGATCACCAGACTACGTCATCTTCATTGCCGATGAGAAGACAGAGCTGAGCAGAGCCAATCGAGGATGCGCTTCATCAACTCTACTTCCACTGCCTTAGTGCGTCTCGTGGCTAGAGGTAACGATCTATGATCCCATCACACGCATGTTTCCTGGATGAACGAGGTAAAAAATTTTGAATTTAGTGCTAGCGTAGCCTCCCCATAACCCAACAAGTCATTGGTCCTAATATCATCATGGTTCCCAACATGCATAGTAGCTTACTTTGGAACTACCAAACGCTATGAAACATGTAGTGGAATGTGAGTGGTCAAGATGGAATTTGCCCCTCCTTAACAGGAGAGATATCTCTGGGCTCCTTGATGTAATGGATTATGGAAGTGCATGGCCATGCCGAGGTGATTAAAGAGTTAATCACAGGTTATAATCCAATACGAAGATCGAGAAAGGATCGAGCTATTGATAGGATGGCACAAATCTCACCTTGTGCTCGATCGATATCGTGTGGTAAAGGGACATGTACATATGTAACATTATAAGATTCAACCGATATGATCTTTATGTATACTTGGGTTAATATGCTTTGCTAGAGGCCACTATTATCGAAGTATGGAAAGAAGTTTTTATATGTTAACCAAGTTATACGTGAACCTACAAGGTCACACACTTAATGGCTTAGAACATTAGATTTAAATAGGATTCTAATTTGGCTCAATTTGGATAGAGATCTAAATGGTTTGGATGGAGATCCAAACAGATCGGACAGAGATCCGAGTAGAGTCCTGGTTGGGCCTAGGAGAGCCCAAGCTAGGACACTATATATATGAGGGTGCAGCGCACAAGGAAATAGAGCCTCTTTTTGCCTCGCATGATGATGCGATCCTCGTGCTAAGTTGTTAGTCACCAAGAGTAAACCCTAGCTGCCACCTCTCCAGAGCCTAAACATCTCATCAACCGCCTAGGTGCTAGTACATCATCGGCCGACATTCCCACCCTAGATGTGTGGATACCAGTAGAGGCGTTGCTATCTTGCTTTGCATCGGCATCGGCACCGCTGATCGGGTCAGCGGCATCATCGGTTTGAAGGAGTCCTCGAGGGAAGTCCTCGGGAGTTCCCGAGGACGTTGATCGGCTTCCCGAGGACGCTGATCGGTTTCTCCACCTCATCAGCATGCTCGAGTTGAATCGGCTCGCTACTCCAACTCTCCTTCCACTACACTGTGTGCCTAAGGTACGATCTATGGTCCCTCTCTTAGCAAGTTTCCTAGTGAATGCGGTAGAAAATTTTGTTTTTGGGCTAACGTAGCCTCTGCATTCCCCAACAGTGGTATCAGAGCCATCTTGCATAGATTGTGATCTAGATCGGCGCATATAGTGGATATGCGATCGTAGTAGATTGGATCTATTACAGCCTAGGTTGATTGGTTCATGAGATGAATCAATTGGCAGCACGGGTTGATGAGATCAATCGGTTTACGGGGTAGTTGCTGATTAGATCGTAACACTTGAATTGTGGTAAGTTGTTGCATTGGATGCAAATGCATATCATAATCCGAGTAGGTTACAAATTCAATCGGCTCGGGTGCTTCCCGACTGGTATTCCCGACCACTGTCGCCAAGTCCCGAGCACATCGCCTGACCACCTGGCCGATCCCATCAGCTAAGGCAAAACTGGTTCCTGAGAAGTTATCTCAGATCGGGGTAAATTGTTTGTCTCGGGACCACCGTGTGTGCACGCCTTGTATTGCGTTGTGCCTTGTATAGAGTCCTAGTTCACATCATTAGCTAGAATACGATTCTACGTCTAACTTGTTTTTGTAGAGAATGATGTGAATGATATGTCCCTATATAATTGTAAGAGATGTATGTGATGCATGTAACTCTTATGAATGGCTTGCATGCCATGATTTTTGGCTATGTGATAGCCATCTCTGCTGTATTTGCAACCTGCGTGTCGACTTGATGCTTGATTTGTAATCTTTTATTTCTAGCTATGGTAGCCTAGATATAAGATTACAGGATTTCAAGCATAATGGCCCGAAGGTGTGATGTGGACGATGGAGATCATCTACACCACTAATAAAGATGGTGATCACCATTTGTTTGGGCCATACTAATTCACAGTTAAAAGTATTTGTCTGTGATGTCTTCTATCTATTTTCATGCTATATCTTGTTTGATATTTTACCATGATAGGATAGAATCCCTCAGAAAAATTAAGTTTTTGATGCCTTTCCAATTGCTGCACCTAACACGGTAATGTTCATCATTTGGTGGGTCTGCCAAAGCAAAGTGCCAATGATTACCATTGTAAGTTCGGATAGATGTCGGACATCTATACGTGGAAGCTTTGGTTTACTTAATAAGGTTATCAAAATAGTTTTGGACCTTAGGGAATCAGGTTAGGGCCGGAGCATGGTGATGCTAACCCAACAAACAGGAGTCACATGGAGATGTGATTAGTAAGTTGTTAACCCCATAATATTAATTTCTAGCAGTGATGTCAAAGCTTACTAGGAATTAGTGAAATGAGGATCTTGACCCACTATGTGATCGAGAGGGATATTTTGGTTTCCAAAAGCATAGTATGAGAATATTTTGTTAAATAGTTTAATGAAAGATTAACATAAACATAGGTGCTAAACTTTGTATATCTTATGTTATAGATCATATCAGCCTCTACCACGTCTAGTTCTTTAAATTTGTGATCTATCCTTGAGAAAGAAAAGCTTAATGAAACAAACTTTATGGATTGGTATAGAAATTTGAAAATTATTCTCAAGCAAGAGCAAAACGAGTATGTTCTTGAAAGTCGCTACCCCGATGACTTACCTGACAATGCTACTACGGCTGCACGGCATGCTTACGAGAAGCACACTAATGATTGCCTTGATGTGAGCTGTCTTATGCTTGCCACAATGTCCTCTGAACCCCCATCAGTCCCCATGTTATCAAGATGATTTGTTATATTGAGAGTCTAAAAAAGCTAGGCTTTCCCCTTAGCCAAGAGTTATCTACTGATCTAATTCTTCAATCCCTACCATCGAATTTTGAACCGTTCATACTCATTATCATATGAATAGCATGGACAAAACCTTGATGGAACTGCATGGGATGCTGAAAACCACCGAGGAGAGCATTAAGAAAAATAGCAGTCATGTGATGATGCTGCAGAAAGGCAAGAAACAACCCCATGTCAAGAAATGTGCGGTCAAGAGGAAGTTGACTCCCGATGAGTTGGCGAGCAATTCCAAGACCAAAAAGGACAAAAAAGGGGTGACTCAAGATGCAGTATGCTTTTACTGTAAGGAGCCAGGTCATTGGAAGAGTAACTGCAAGAAGTACTTGGAGGATCTCAAGAAGGGAAGTATGACTTTCACTTCAGGTATAAATGTTATAGAGATCAATCTTGCTACTTCCACTACCACAGAAACGGTCTTTAGTGACAGAGCTTTACTGACGGATCAATGACGTGCGTCAGTAATACACTTGTAGTGACGGACTATTTTACACACGTTAGTAATGCTGCATTATTAGTGATGGGTCAGACTTATTGGGTTATGGGGAGGCTACGCTAGCGCTTAATTTCAAAAAATTTATCCCGTTAGCCTAGGAACCATGCGTGTAATGGGATCATGGATCGTTACCTCAAGCCACAAGACGCGCTCGAGAAGCAGAAGTAGAGTCGATGAAGCACGTCCTCGAGCTGCTCCTCACGTTTCCATCCGTTCATCGGCGAATTCCACGGGAAGAAGACGAGCACCACTATTGGAGTAGTGCCTCCATGGTATCCACACGTCCGGGGATAGGATCACCTCACGCCGGCGTGCTAGCACCACTTGCGAGATCCGAGAGATCGATCACAACCCTTGCAATCGAGGAGAGAAGAGAGGTGGCGTCTAGGGTTCTCAACCGGGAGGAACAGCAGCAACCTTTTCATGATAGCCCCTCCTCTCTTTATATAGTGCCCTGTCATGGGCCTTTAATCTGTATTAAAGCCCAACAGATCTAATCTGTTCGCTGGACCGGAACTTCCAAAAATAACCTTCTATATCGAATTTCTTTTGACCCAGAACTTCCGATCTAATCAGAACTTCCAGTTCGTGCAGATAGTCCCGGAACTTTCGGTCCAACCGAAACTTTCGGCTCCTCCAGAAACCGAAACTGGGGCTGACCCGGAACTTCTGATCTAACCGGAACTTCCAGATGAACTAGAACCCGGAACTTCCGGGCCTCAGCCAGAACTTTCGGTTCCCCCAGAATTCTCTTGGGCACAATTCCATCAATCTTCCACTTGCACAAGAGTCAATTCTTGCAATCTTTAAAATCCAATCCCCTTAAGCGTGCGACCCGATAGGTTCATATGTAAACGGTCGCTACCTGAAAACCCTTTCTAGATCGCTGATCAAGAGCGGTACCTAGCAGCACATATTGACCCCCGAAAGCATACAAAGTCAAAATCATACTTTCTGAACCTTGATATACTCACGCACCAATCCCGTTACCACATGACATCAGTCAAGCTCAAGGCGAGATTCGTGCCACCCTTGTTGACAGCTCGACACTTCACTCGATCAAGTAGTGGATTCAATCATGATCAACTCTTTGATTAGTGACATGGCCATGCACTTTCCAATTCGTCTACCTCGAGGGGTCTTGAGATGTCTCTCCCATTATTTAGGAGGGGTAAATTCCATCTTAACCGCTCACATCCCACGACAAGTTTTATGACACACCCGAAAGCAACCTTTATAACTACCCTATTACGGAATACCGTTTGGAAGCCCCTAAGTGTGCTACTACACATTCTAGAATCAATGACGATCTCAGGTCTAAGGATTCTGTAGATACACCATTTGAGATGACAAATGATGGCACTTTAAAAATAACAATCTTAACAGTATCTCAAAGTGAGTCTATCCAACTTCATATTCACTAACATGAGTCCACATCACTGATTTAACATCTCTATGTCTATGACCTGTGAAATATGATCATCAATCAGACAGATGTGCTAATCTATAAATCATCACTGTCCCACATTACGATATGAGATTAGGGATCATTTAGAATAACATCATAACACAGAGAGTTTTACAAACAAGTCACGCACTTGCTGATCAATGTAAAAGACATTTATTCAAGAAACAAGATAACCAATTATCCAAATGTACACTAGCATAGACAAGACACTTTCTCTCACATACACTGAACTCACTCACGCAAGTATCTAATACCTATAGAGCTCAAGTGCGCCTCATGCTTGGGCTGTGAGAGAGGATTCGTCAACGGATCGGCTATGTTGAAATTCGTGTGCACCTTGCATATCTTCACATCACCTCTATCTATAATCTCACAGATCAGGTGATAGCGCCGCATTATGTGCTTGGACTTCTGGTGCGACCTAAGCTCCTTGGCTTGCGCAATGGCACCACTATTATCACAATAGAGGTCCACTAGACTGGACGCACTAGAAACAACACCCAGCTCAGAAACAAACTTTCTGATCCAAACTGCCTCCTTCGCAGCTTCCGAAGCTGCAAATACTCAGCCTCTGTTGTTCAATCTGCAACCGTTTCTTGCTTGGAACTCTTCCAACTCACTGCGCCTTCATTGAGGCAGAACACAAATAGGAACTATGATCGCGAATCGTCCTTGTCAGTTTGGAAGCTAGCATCGGTGTAACTACTTACAACGAGCTCCTCCTCACCTCCATAGACCAGGAACATATCCTTAGTTCTTCTCAAGTACTTAAGGATACTCTTTACTACTGTCCAATGACTTTCACCTGGGTTTGACTGATATCTGCTCATAACACTTAGAGCATAAGAAACATCTAGGTGTATACAAAGCATGGCATACATGATGGATCCGATTGCGGAGGCATACGGGATCACACTCATCTTCTCCAGCTCATCAGGTGTCGAAGGACACTGACTCTTGCTGAGAGAAATACCATGTGATATTGGCAGAAAACCATTCTTAGAATTCTATATATTGAACCGTTTCAATACCTTGTCAATGTACATACTTTGGCTTAATCCGATTAGCCATCTCGATCTATCTCTATAGATCTTTATGCCCAAAATGTATGCTGTCTCTTCAAGACCTTTCATTAAGGATTTTTTTCTCAACGAAAACTTTACAGCATATAGCATAGGAATATCATTTTCGATCAACAATATGTCATCTATATATAAGACCAGAAACACAAGTGAGCTTCCACTAACCTTCTTGTAAACACAAGGCTCTTCTTCGTTCTTAATGAAGCCAAACCCTTTGACTACCTCATCAAAACGAAGGTTCTAACTTCGAGAAGCCTGCTTCAGCCCATAAATGGACCTTTGCAGCTTGCAAACTTTCCCAGCATTCTCTAGATCATCAAGACCTTCAGGCTGTGTCATGTACACATCCTCACTTAGGTTTCTATTAAGGAAAGCCGTCTTGACATCCATTTGCCATATCTCATAGTCATAAAATATGGTAATTGCTAGGATGATCCGGATAGACTTTAGCATAGCGACGGGCGAAAACGTTTCATCATAATCAATACCTTGAATCTGCCTGAAACCTCTTGTCACCAATCGTGCTTTATAGATGTGAACATTTCCATCAACGTCTTTCTTTTTCTTAAAAATCCATTTACACTCGATGGTTTTTACACCATCAGGTGGATCAATCAAGTTTCAAACTTGATTCTCTCGCATGGATTCTAACTCGAATCTTATAGCTCCAAGCTATTTCCCAGAGTCTGCTCCCATCACAGCTTCCAAATAGGTCTTAGGTTCATCATTGTCCAACAATAATATGTCGCGCTGCCCAGTGGTTAAAAACGCAAACCGCTTGGGCGCACGACTCGACCTCTCTGATCGACGTGGGGCTGGTGTCTCAATAATAGACTCTACAACATCTTGCATATCGAGTTACGGTTCAGTAGGAGCTGAAATACTTTCTAGTGGTTCTCGAACCTCTTCGAGTTGCACTGTGCTCCCACTAACCCCTTTCGAGAGAAACTCTTTCTCAAGAAAGACACCATTCCGGGCGACAAATACTTTGCCTTCTTCTCGGTTATAAAAGTAATATCCTTTGGTTTCCCTAGGATATCCCACAAAGAAGCATTTATTAGATTTGGGAGTGAGCTTTTCAGACGTCAAACGCTTTATATAGTTCTCACAACCCCATATCTTTAGAAAAGACAACCCGGGACGTTTCCCAGTCCATATCTCATATGGTGTCCTCTCTATAGATTTAGATAGAATTCTGTTTAGTGTGAAAGCAGCTGTTTCTAAAGCGAATTCCCAGAAAGACAATGGAAGATCAGTTTAACTCATCATCGATCGGACCATGTCTAACAATGTTTGGTTCCTCCGCTCGGACACCCCATTCCACTGAGGTGTACCAGGTGGAGTCAGCTATGGAACAATTCCACACTGCTTTAGATGATCATTAAACTCATAGCTCAAATATTCACCTCCACGATCCGATCGTAGAAATTTAATTGTCTTACCAGTATGATTTTGTACCTCATTCTGGAACTCCTTAAACTTTTCAAAGGATTCTGACTTATGCCTAATCAAGTAGACGTAACCATATCTACTAAAGTCATCGGTAAATGTTATGAAGTACTGAAAACCTCCTCTGGCTGTAGAACTCATTGGTCCACATACATCAGTATGTACAATGGCCAATAGTTCGTTTTTCCTCTCACTTTGAACAGTGAAAGGCGCCTTAGTGATCTTGCTAAGTAAACAAGACCCACATGTGTCAAACGATTCAAAATCAAATGACTCCAAAAGCCCATCTCTATGGAGCTTCTGCATGCGCTTCACATTTATATGACCTAAATGACAATGCTAGACATAGGTAGGATTCAAATCATTAAGTCGAGCTTTATTCGTATTAATATTGTAAACGTGTGTATCCTCAAGATTCAGAATATACAAGCCATTCAACAATGAACAAACACCATAGAGCATATCATTCAAAAATATCGAACAACACTTGTTCTTTATTACGAATTCAAAACCATCTTCCTCTAAACATGACGAAGAGATAATATTTCTGCCTAAGGAGGGAATGAAATAACAATTATTCAATTCCAAAACTAATCCTGAGGGTAGCGACAAAGAGTAAACACCGACAGCCAACACAGCAACTTTTGCACCATTGTCGACGCGAACATCCAATTCGCCTCTTGCACACTTCCTTGTCCTATTCAGTCCCTACAATGACTTGCAAGTATGAATCATTGATTCGGTATCAAATACCCATGAATCACTTGGACGAGTGGCAAGATTAATTTCAATAACATTTATACTTGAAGTAGAAGCGAAAGTCTCACTTCCCTTCTTCTTCTTGAGTTCCTCCAAGTACAAGTTCCTTTGCTAATGACCATTTCTATACACAAACAAGGACTTTGAGGTATCGTACCTCTCAGCCCGAGCTTGGTTCTCAAGCATGCCTCGGAGTCCCACAATCATATTATGGGCTTCCCTGTTCTCATCTTGCTTCCGAAGCTTAGAGGACATACTGGCATGCATGAGACAGCTAACATCGAGCGAATCATTGGTGAGCTTCTCATAAGCCCTCTGATCAGCTATAGATGCATTATTAGCTGGTTCATCAGGATGGGACTCCTCTAGAACATATTCCTCTTTCTCTTATTTAAGAATAATTCTCAAGTTTCTATACAAGTCAATAAAGTTTGTTCCAAAAAGAATCAATCGCAGATTAAAAATAGAAGTGTTCTTTGCAGTAGGTGTCATATTCTACAACAAAATGCAAGGTTCAGCACTATGCTATATTGATCTTCTATCAAATAAAAGATGTATCACAATATGTAAAATGATCGCTTTCCCTCTAACGACACATTGTGGGACAAGATCCATATTCATCTAACTCTTAGTGAGCTTTGGCATCACTGCTAGAAGATTAGTGACATAGGTAAGCAATACTTGCTAATCACATCATATGTGACTCTTGTTCATTGGGGTAGCGTCCAATGCCCGACTCCCAACTCCATGCCCCAAAGCCTAAAACTGTTTTGATAGCTTTGTTAAGCAAAGCAATACTATGCATGTGGTTGTCCGACATCCACCCTAACTGGTTAAGATAAAAGACGGCACCCCGCTTTGGCAGACCCACCATCGATGATCGAGAACCTTGGAAAGTGCAGCTATTAAAAAGAGCATCAATACTTAATTTTCTGAGGAAAAACTATTCTAACATGGTAACGATGTCTACCGCACACGAAACATGCAAGAATAGTACGACAGGAACATAAGTAAACATCACAGGTAATCATATTAACTGTGACATAGTATGGCCCTCCCGCATGGTGATCTCCATCTCCATGGTTCCTGTCCATCGGGTCATCACGCTTCAGGCCTCTATGAATTTGTATCAGTTTATTACATCTAATAGCACTATACTAATTACACGAGAAGAAGAATTACTTATCGACGCGCATGTCGTACAACATTTGAACAGCCTTGGGCTGCAATTAACCATGACGCGCAGGCCATGAAAATTACAAGCTTGTATCTCATACATTGCAAGGCCATACCAGTCACAACATTCCCTGTAAATAACCTCCGGCGGAATCTACTCTTGACTGAACTGGATCCAGAACTTTCGGCTAGTAGGCCCGAAACTTCCGGTCAAAGGGCCCGGAACTTTTGACTCAAGGCCAAAACTTCCAAAATCAACCTTCTGTGTCAAATTTAGTTTATGGCCCAGAACTTCCGAGTCACACCCGGAATTTTCGAAAATAACCTTCTGTATGGAATTTATTTCTATCCAGAACTTCCGATCTAACCGGAACTTCCGGACCTAGAACTTCCGGTCCAACCGGAACTTCCGAAAATAACATTCTGTATCGAAGTTTATTTTGGCCCAGAACTTCCGGGTCACACCCGGAACTTCCGAAAATCCGACGACAAAAACAATAGATCCAATCTATTTCCATCACAAATCACCATATGTGATCGATCCAGATCGTACACTACGCACGTAGGCTCTGATACCACTGTTGGGTTATGGGGAGGCTACGCTAGCGCTTAATTTCAAAAAAATTACCCCGTTAGCCCAGGAACCATGCGTGTAATGGGATCATAGATCGTTACCTCAGGCCATGAGACTCGCTCGGGCAGCGGAAGTAGAGTCGATGAAGCGCGTCCTCGAGCTGCTCCTCACGTTTCCGTCCATTCGTCAGTGAATTCCACGGGAAGAAGACGAGCACCACTATTGGAGTAGTGCCTCCACGGTATCCACACGTCCGGGGACAGAATCACCTCGCGTCGGCGTGCTAGCATGACTAGCGAGATCTGAGAGATCGATCACAACCGTTGCAATCGAGGAGAGAAGAGAGGTGGCGGCTAGGATTCTCAACCGGGAGCAACAGCAGCAGCCTTTTTGTGCTAGCCCCTCCTCTCTTTATATAATGCCCTGTCACGGGCCTTTAATCTGTATTAAAGCCCAATAAATCTAATCTGTTCGTCTAGACCAGAACTTTCGGTTTCAACCGGAACTTCCAAAAATAACCTTCTGTGTCGAATTTATTTCGACCCGGAACTTTCGGTCTAACCGGAACTTCCGGTTCGTCCAAGCAGTCCTGGAACTTCCTGTCCAACCGGAACTTCCGGCTCCTCCAGAAACCGAAACTGGGGTGGCCCAGAACTTCTGGATGCACTAAAACCCAGAACTTCTGGCCCTCAGCCAGAACTTCCGATTCCCCTAGAATTCTCTTGGGCACAATTCCATCAGGACTCTGACCCATCACTATAGATGGGGCACCCCCATTAGTGACGGGTCACGTTATGACCTGTCACTAAAGGTTACCCCCTATAGTGACGGGTTATGTTGCGAACCATCACTAAAGAGGGGCACCCCCATTAGTGATGGGTCGCAGTACCACCCATCACTATAGGGTGTGACCTTTAATGACGCGTGTTATTTTATCCACGTCACTACCCTAAGGCCACCGTTAGTGATGTCTTTTTAGGGATAACCGTCACTGATGATAAGTATTTAAGGACCACAGATTCATCGAGCTCTGCACTTATTGTTCCCACCCACCGTCGACTTCACCCATGTCCCATAACTGTCGACCGGCCGTAGTTAAGTCCCCGGCCACCAACTGTCCAACCACTATAGCACGTGCGCGCCTAGGATGGCGACCCACACTATTACGTGCTCTGGTGCACCGCCCCGCACCGCCGCTAGCACCATCGTCCGGCTGAAGGTATATTTTTCTCCAATATTAATACACCATCATATTTTTATAATATATATATATATATGTTGAACAAGGTAAAATAATTAGAGAATTAACAACTAATAGATCTTTGCTAGTTATGAATTAATTTTGTTATAAATTTTTATATGAGTAATTATTAGAGTCGCTCAACCGATTACGTCGTCTCCTGTTCAGGAGTGTTGGATTATAAATATGACCGGGCAACTGGTCATATTTATAGGAAGACGCTCCCGAATTGTCCACGCACTTTAGACAGTCTGGGGATGTGCGACCCGCGTAGCTGGACCACGTGGTCCCGTATAGTTCTAGAGAGAGTTTCGGTGGTGTTTTCCTGTTGTTCTCTAGATACACAACCCTCTCGACCCCAAGTCAAGACGTGTATTTGGAGAATAGTGGGAGATGCTGCCGAAATTCTCTCTGGAACCGTACGAGATCACGGGGTCTAACTACGTGGGCCGCACATCCCCGGATGGGATTTAAGACCTATGGTATTTTCTTGTAATCCCTCATCTGAAGCGGATGTTTGCAAATGCCAATGAGTCTAAACGACTGAGGTGGCGCAAAAAGAGTCATAACAACAACTCGATGATACGACACCCAGCAAATTCTGCTCAGTGGAGAACAATTAACGTCACATTTTGATGGTTTGCTAACGATTGTAGGAATATTAGATTTGCCATGAGTACGAATGGCATGATCCTCTTTGGTAATATGAGCAGTGCGCACAACACGTGGCCAGTGTTACTGTCTATATACAACCTTTCACATTGACTTTGTAAGAAGCGTAAATATATTATGTTGTCAATCTTAATCTCTGGTCCTAAACAACCTAGCAATGACATCGACGTGTACCTCAGACCCTTGATGGATGATCTGAAAACTCTATGGCACGTAGGTATTGAGGTTTGGGACGAGTACATCCGGGAGTACTTCCAGCTATATGCCATGTTATTTTTCATAATAAATGACCTACCGGCTCATCGTAACTTATCTAGACAAAGCAAAAGAAAAGGTGAATCTTGCCCACAGTGCTTAGATAAAACATCGAGCACATGGTTGAACCATTCTAAGAAAATGGTATACATGCGCCATCGATGTTTTCTTCCAATAAAACACCCAAACAAAAGAATGAAGCTACAGTTTGATGGCACCGTAGAGGAAGGAGGACTTTCCAAGTATTTTAGAGGTGTAGAGATATATGACCAGGTAAATGGCATAAATGTTGTACTCGGCAAGCGAAAACGTCCTTCTAACAGCTGTGATGGAATATGGAACAAGAAGTCAATTTTGTGGGAGTTTGAATATTGGAAATACCTGGATGTTCAGCATTCCATCGATACAATGCATGTTGAGAAAAACGTATGTGACAGTCTCCTCGGAACAATGCTAAATATGTTAGGCAAAACATAAGATCATGAGAATGCTAGAGTGGATCTTGAGAAAATGAATTTATGACCGGAGCTACATTCACAGCAGACAGATAGAGGAAAGTTCTTGTATCTATCTTGCATCACCCTTTCTAGAAAGAAGAGGAAGGAGTTTTGTGAATTCTTACGTAGCATTAAAGTTCCATCAGGTTACTCGTCGAATATCAGCAAACTTATCAACCTAAAGGAGCTTAAGATGGTTGGTGGAATGAAGACTCACGATTGCCATGTGATGCTGACTCAGATGATTATTGTCAAAATAAGAAATATGTTATCGGGGGGGTAAGAGAGGCTATAATGAGTCTGTGTTTTTTCTTCAATGCAATTGGACATAAAGTACTTGACCCAATAGCGCTAGAAGAACTAGAGAAAAAATAATTCTTGACTCTATCTCTTCTTGAGATATACTATCTTCTATCATTCTTTGATATTATGGTACATCTCACGTTACATCTCGTCAAAGAAATTTTCTTTCTTAAATCCGTTTTCTTGTATCAGATGTACCCGTATGAGAGATACATGGGTGTTCTAAAAAAGTATGTTAGGAACCGTTCTTCACCTGAGGGTTGCATCGCACATGGTTACACTCCGAATTCAATATTATCTCCGAGGTATCAAGACTAGGGGCATACAGACTAACACGAGAAGACGGGCAAGCAGCACCGAACTCCTAGAACATCGAGCACCTTCATCAGTTTTATGCTTAATAATATTTCATTAATAATCTTCTTTGATGATGCATGTCTAGGCACTCATCGACCCTGGGACACCGCTTTCTTCATCGACACTGCCAACTACTTCCCCCGGACATGCATCCGGGTCAGGAAGGGGTCAGCCCTCGAACTGTACACCCGCAGTCGAGCATTACTCTCGCTGACCCTGCTGACTACTTCCCCTCCCCAGGCATGCAACTGGGCTAGGAAGGGGTTAGCCTTTGAGTTGTACACCCACAGTCAAGCATTACTCTTGCCGACTTATGCTGATTACATCCCCCTTCGCATTAGGCGCCAGATAGCCACCATGCATGCAACCGGTTCAGGGAGAGGGTCGACTTCTTAGTCATACACACGCAATCATGCACCTTGAAGAACTCGCCAACCCATGTCGGTTACATTCCCCTCCATGTTGGGTGCCCGATGACTGCAATGCATGCAACCGGACCCAGGAGAGGGTCGACTTCTTAGTCGTACACCCACAACCACGTATCTTTGAAGAACTCGCCGACCATTGTAGACTACATCTCCCTCCGAGTTGGGCAGCATACAGTCACCATATACACAATCAGATCCGGGAGAGGGTTGGCTATTTAGCCATACACCCGCAGTCTCGCATCTTCATCAACTTCGCCAATATTGTGTGGGTGGTAAACAAACATATGAAACGGTACACAATGAAACAAATTCAAATACTCCTTTATTTTTTCAGGACTAATTCTTTACAGGAGCAACACTACTTCAAAGAAGGGGACGCGGCAGCAAGTACGCTACTTCAAAATAGGGGACACAGCCTCCTTCGATCAAAAGAAGAAAAATGCCCTGGCGGCCAGAGACAGCATTCTACAAAACAAAAGAGATGGCTATAGAACCAAGGTTCCCACAGTAACTCCGATTGCCGCAGCATCAACCTATCACGACCGCCATGAGCACCGAAGATCCCAGGGGCCGCTACTGTGGTAGCAGCGACTCCGCGCAATCCTCGCCTTTACCGTAGGAGATCGTCACCGACCCTGAGAGACCAGCCCAAAGGGAGAGCAGTATTTGCCTGACTTTGGCAGTGGGATTAGACACCTTCTTAAGCTGCCTGCGCCAGCGGACGTCTCTAGCCCTTCCTATAGGATCGAGCCTCCACCTTGGTATCCGAACATCAAGACAGGAGGCGCAAAAACACCAGATGGTACCACGATAGCAGAAAGATCTGTGCCGCCAAGAATCCTCGAGAAGGATACAATATCCTGCTGCGATAATAACATCAAGAATAACGCATTGCACAACTGTAGGTAAAACAAACTCACACAAGGATCAACGTACCAAACAGACCCGATGGTTTGAGATCAGGGCAGCCAGTTCAGCGTCCAAGCCAGCACATCGCGGATCCATGGAGTAGCAAGCGTCATCAATAATCTCTCCCATGCAGGTGTGAAGAAGAAGGGACCTCCAGGCAGAAGAGAAGGAGTTAGGAGGACCTGAGGCAAGACTTAGGTGGGCGAGGGGGGCACCGGCTTAAATAGAAGCATTCCCGCAACCCTCAGCACAGCGAACGCTGCTCCAATCATCGTGTGCTTTATGACGGAGAAGGCAAAGTGGTTCGCGCTGCATTAACTCCACTAGTACATGCGGCGCGTGATTCTATCAGAGGCAGAGCGTCTTTTTAGCTTTTCCGCCTACCATGCATTGACCACGGACAGGAGGAGGAATTATACAACAGCCTTTTCTGGCGCAACAAGTGAAGTCCGCGATGGTTCAGATCGCCTACGCCGGTGAGTCCCACACTTGGGGGCTCGCACACGCCCAAAGAACTCCATGCTCGAGGGCTCACGCACGCCCGAAGACCTTCATACTCGGGGGCTCGCATGCCTGAGGACCTCTATGTTCGGGGGCTCATGCGCTCGAGGACTCCCACGCTCGGAGGCTCATCCGACCCGAGGTATAAGTCTCCAGGAACAAAAATCCTCGAGAGCTTGCTCAGCTCGATATGCCTCGACCTCGCGGGCATCTCGATGCACGAGAAGCCCGAACAACGTGACATTAATTTATTCAAGGACTTAAGATCAATTTCTTTCCAGTTCATCACAAATCCAAGACTTCAAGCATGACCTTTTTCAGCAAAGCCTCGACGAAGACAGGATTATGAAGCAGAAGATTATTATTTATAGGATATTCTCGAACCCTCGAGCAAAATGTTCCATTTAACTCGAGGCTCGGGGGCTACATCGTGTGGTGTAGGTGCACCTCACACGAAGGAAGGCGAACAAAGGCTTCTTCAAGGACATCAAAGTTTGACAAAGATGTTGAAGTTCTAAGTCAAAAGAGATCTCCTCCCAGCTTGTTTTTGTTGAAGATTTCTTCAACCAAGCCAAGAAGAGCTTAGGGGCTGCTGTCGGGGGTTTGACCCCTAGGTACCTCATAGTTAGGCTTATCAGATCGGACCATGAGCAGGTCAAGACCAGCATTGACCATCTAGTATGGCCCATAAACAAGGCTTTAATTCTGATAAGGAAAGTGGAGTTCTTATTGGGTAGTTAAGCTCCAGATATGTTATCCAGAGGTTTATTTATACCAGAATCCTTGTAATTAAGGATTTAGCACCCGAGTTAGGTAGGAAATCTAAGTCCTACTCGGGATAGAGTTCTGGGATTGTTAGGCTTATCTCTTGAGTATATAAAGGAGGCAAGACCCCTAGAGACATCTAATCTATCGATCATCTAGCCATCTAGCTCTATCATATTTTTCTTGCTTTCGATGCTCAAGTCTTAATAGCTTGATTGCGTCGTATTATAAGATCCACCATCATAGTAGACACCAAAACACTGGACGTAGGGCTATTATCCTCCGAGGGGCCTAAACCAATATAAATATTGGCTCTTGTGTTTTAGAGTCGACCATCGGATTCAAGGGCGTTGCGCTTCCCTTACATAATATCTAATCACCACCTCGGGTACCCCCTTGGGTGGACTGGCCAGTGATTCACTGACACATATTTTCCTTCACGTCTATTTTTTCTCTTGCATGCGTATTATTTTCTCCCCCGCATGTTGCTATAGACTAGACAACACATATATTTAATGATACTACAGCTTCACACAAAATTATTATAGATTATGGGCCGTATTTATAGGATTTAAAAAATAGGGATCGAGAATATAGAGAAATTATTGTAAATTGATTAATTTTTAAGAATAGTTAGAGTTTAGAATAGTCCCTATATAAGATTTAGAGAATAAAATTTAGAGGGTGCTCTAAGACATTTGCCTCATGGGTGGGCGAGGGCTCAAAATAATGTGGGGAATAGGACCAGGATTCTAGTTTTAGCTGCGGCGATGCTTCAAAAAGTTGGAAATTAATCTCTTCCTGTCATACAAAATTTGTTTATATTAATTTTAAATAAATTATTAGTGTTGATAAGGGACTTATGTGCCTTTTATTAATTTTAAAGGTTCTCGTTTTCATACAAGCTAATTGTATAATATGATTTAGTTAAGCAGAATCAGTTGATTATGCATAGGTTAAACGACGGAAAGAAACTAAAAATAAAATATTTTGTATGCCATTAGAATCCATATATAAAGAGAAATCATAGATTTCAAGTTTTCAACGGTATCGTACGAGGCTAGTTTCACTATCTCAAGCCCTTCCTCTTGTGATCAGGGTTGACGGTACCGGTTTGGTAAGATGACTAGTTATGGTGGTAACCGGTAAACTAGTTAAAATTTGAATTCCTAATTTTACATTCAAAAATTTAAACAAATAGTCACCAAGCGGTTTGACTTGTTTTGAAACGGTTACCAAATGATTCAACATCCATAAGTCGATTAGTTATGCTAACCCGCCAGTTTACGTTATTTTAAAAATATAGAAAATATCACAGAAAATATTAAAAAAATAAAGTGTAAAAAATCTAAAAAAATATAGGAATATAATATCATTAAAAATATTTGGTATGACATTTGTTGTTTATTTGGTTGAATTTAATAGTAAAGCATCAAAAAATTTGTAATGTAATTTTTATGAAAAAATAACAATAACAAAAATGACAGTGGCAGGTTATTGAACCGTGCCATTTTTTTCATTTTTGTCGATATTGTTGTACTAAAAAACTATTTTAAATTTGAATATTTTTTAAATAAAAATAAAAAATCATTATAAATCATGTAGTAATTATAGGAATTGTTTTAGAATTTCTTTCAAATTCAAATTTTGAACCGAATTGGTTTGCGCTTACTGGCTGGCGCCGGTTGAGCGCTTACCGTTAACCCTGCCCGTGATCTGCCTTTCCTGCCGTGATTAGTGCCGCCGGCCGCCGGCCATCTGCCACTCCAGTCCCTAGTCGCCGCTGACCTCACCCTTTCCCCGCATGGCCGCATGGAGCTCGACGGAGGAGAGAACGTGGTGGACCTTGCCCGTTTGCCACTCCTAGCTGCCATTACAGGCTAAAATCCCTATTTGACTCGTACAAGAGAATTTGACTTTTGTCTGAAATAGAATTTAATTATGTTTTTAGAGAACATTTAATCGTGTTTGTACACTCAAATCATCCAACAAACATCGTTCGTGTACAAATACACTAGCCAGGGACGCGCTACGCCACGTGTAGACTTAGAAGAGGTCAAAATGAGCTTGCCACAAATCAGACATTTTTTCTAAAATACAGCTTCAGAACCTTTTGAATTGACATATACTCCATCCGTTACAAAATACAATAATCTTTAGGTTTACATACATACATTAAGGAGATATATAAAAAGAGCATAGTAATCTTCTCGAGGTGGGTGAGTGTGGCCTTGAGAGTATTAGGTACAGTAATGAGTAATAAAGTTCAAGAATAATATATGTACTTTAGAGATAAAAGTAATATTTATAAGTACTAGTTAATATATTTAAAATAAATTTTAAACTCTAAAAAATGCTATATTTTAGAACATAGAGTATAATGTTGTAAGTAACTTTTACTATATACTCGCTCCATCCTTAAAAATTATTATTGGTGAAAGTAAAGACTAAAGTGTTCTTTATTAATAAAAATATTATTATGAAGTAACAGTAAGTAATACGTAAGACATATTAAAAGAATAAATTTATTGATTTGTGAATTAAGAGTGGTTAAGGGATAAAAAATAAAGTTTTTGAAACAAAATTGAAACATATAAAAAAATTTATAGACGGAGTATTATGGGAAAATAGCCACTTCTATACAGTATGATTGCAAATTCTAAATCACCTGCACAAAGGACCAAACCATTCATCGTTTGGTGTAGTGACACATTAACAATCTGGATTGAGAATAAAGAGATATGAATAAGGATACATATGGGTGTCAAAAATTTTCGAATTATCCTCGATAAATTGTAGAAATTGTAAATATGAATATTTGTATTTATAACTGAATTAAATGTGGATGATAAATAGAAACATCTAAATTCGTTTAGCAAATATGGATATGGAAACGATATCCAGATTTCTATCGGATCCAAATATGGAAACGGATATATCCACATTCGTTTTAGTCTTTCACACATGTTTTACCATCATAGACTCAGGATGATATGATGTCACTATGTGTGTTTTATTTGCTCTTTATGTAATTATAAAACACTTGCGTTAGTGGAGTTTCTAGCAGTACAAAGTAGTAGGATGTTCAAATCATCGTTTCTTTTTTACTTGAAAATTGTTGAATTGAATTTGAATAAATTTTTGAAATGGTTGAGAAAATGATTGTATTTTACACTTATCATGCAAGCACCAGAGAATCATCTATACAGGGGCGAATCCAGGGGGTATGCCGGGTTGGCCCCGGCATACCCTGGATCCGAGCGGCGCGGTGTATTAGACCCACAAATTTTCCATTATTTTCATTTAGTTCTCTTGGCCCAGCGGATCGTTGCGAGTTCGATTCACAGAATAGAGTTTATTATTTGAGTTTTTGGCGATAGAGCTGGCTGGTGATGCTTTTTTGGCGACCAGGCCCTCTAAACTGCATATTTACTGATAAACAATATAATTTCTTTAAAACTTATACATTTTAATTTTAAAAAACTATATTTTTTAACCTTCCAATATTTAATTCAACCTTTTTATTTCTTAAATAATTATTATAAAAAAAACTTTTTATCTATAATCTACCCACTCCATTTGTCGTTGCGTACGAAACAACAGTATACCACGGGGGTACCCGCAGTACGGATTTGGTTAGGCAATGGGGAGTGCTGCGGACGAATCTTGATGGTTATCTCTAACTAAGAGACAGGAGAGATTTTTAGATAG
>KE372561.1:323911-356311 GCA_000418225.1 Zizania latifolia | reverse complement strand
TATTAATAGATTTGTTATTAAAAATATTTCTACATAATTATATTGTTGATAATTATAAGTGTATATATAGAAAAAGTATCGAAAGGTAATAGTAATCTCAAAGTGATGGCATATTCGCACAATGTGAGTATGAAACGATGGACAGAAATGGATCGTCCAAGCTATTAAAAAAGGTAGTTTCTTTGGAAAATAGAAGACTACTATTTGGAAGTGTGTGATGTATGTAGATTCTAATTATAAAGACTATAAAGACTCTTCATCTGAAAACAGTCTTTGTTTGTCTCGAGTAAAATAACGTGGGGACCTCTAACTCTAGTAGGTCATATTCATAAACCAGCATTACTTCATGCTCTTTATTCCCTATTAAAGACCTCACAATGATACTTCAGCAGTGTATGATTAGGGTTTTATTAGTTATTTATTAGTTTTAGGATAATATAAAATAATCAAAATTATAATATAATTGTTAGATAAGTAGGAGATGATTGATTTTGATTATTAGCTACGCGGCTATAACTTTTCTATTTAGAACATAATTCTATTGATGACTGTGGGCACGGCTGTTCGAATATATTTTGCTTCTATAGAAGGTGTACACTTTACCCCTACGTCATAAACTTACTCCTTGCTAGCTAGACAAGGAGATTCAAGACAAGGCCTTCCCAAAGCCGACCCAGGATAACTCATTGTCACCTAAATAGGTATAGGACCAAGAAACAGGAAGCCATCGGCTCCTTTCCCCTGAAGTCCCATGGGTAATCCATAACCCCTCACTCCATTTCTCCATATCCATCACACAAGAGCCATGAAGGCAAATTCACAACACGGAGTCACCTCGGTGACTTCACATCCATCGGCAATCGAGCCACCTGAGATCTACTAAGTACTTAATCAGGGGCATTCCATACTACCCATAAGATTGCACGACAGTGTGCTTGACGTTCTTCCAAAAGAGATGTTGTACGTGGCATACTGTGTTTATGAAATAAAGTTGATGTTTCTTAAAATAGATTGTCATTATAGATCAACAAATATGTGATTTATTTATGAGACTCATAATGTGACTATTTTTAAATGACTCTTGATCGGATATAGGTCATATGTGGAATAGATATGACTGAGATCGGCATGTGTATTGATTGATGATCATGTCTTATAGATCATGGATATAAAGATACCAACTTAATAACATGAACGTATGTTAGAGAACATATGTTGGATAGACCTACCATGAGGCACTATTAAGATTCCGCGTGTCATCAGTTGGTTTCAGTAGTGTTTATGTAAAGTTCTTAGACCTGATATCATCATGGTTCCCAATATGCGTAGTAGCTTACTTTGGGACTACTAAATGTTATTCCGTAACTAGGTAGTTATAAAAGTAGTTATCAGGTCTGCTATGAAACATGTAGAGGGATGTGAGTGATCAAGATAGAATTTGCCCCTCCTTAACGGGAGAGATATCTCTAGGCCCCTAGATGTAATGGATTATGGAAGTGCATGGCCATACCGATGTGATTAAGGCATTAATCACAGGTTATAATCCAATACGGAGATCGAGAGAGGATCAAGCTATTGATAGGATGGCACAAATCTCACCTTGTGCTAGATCGATATCGTGAGGCAAAGAGAGATGTGCATATGGAATATTACAAGGTTCAGCCGATATGATCTTTACGTATACTTGGGTTAATATGCTTTGCTAGAGGCCACTATTAACAGAGTATGGAAAGAAGCTTTCATATATTAACCAAGCTATAGGTGAACCTACAGGGTCACATACTTAACGGCTTGGAACATTGGATTCGAATTGGGCTCAGTTTGGATAGAGATTCAAATGGTTTGGATGAAGATCTAAACAGATCGGATGGGGATCCGAGTAGAGTTTTGGTTGAGCCCGGGAGGGCCCAAGCTAGGACGTCTATATATATGAGGTTGTAGGGCGCAGGAAATAGATAGCTTTTTGCTTCGCATGGTTAATGCAATTCTCGTGCTAAGTTGTTAGCCACCGAGAGCAAACCCTAGCTGCCACTTCTCAAGAGCCTGACCATCTTGCCGATCGCCCGGGTGCTAGTACACCATCGGTCGGCGTTCCACCCCTAGATGTGTGGATACTAGTAGAGGCATTGCTTTGCTGCTTCACTCATCGACGTCACTGATTGGATCGGTAGCGTCATCGGCTGCTTCTCGAGGGCACTACGTCATCTGGCGAAGACTTCTCGAGGAAGTCCTCGGAAGTTCCCGTGGATGCCAGTCGGCTTCCCGACCACATCAGCACGCACAAGTTGGATCAGCTCACTACTCCAACTCTCCTTTCGCTGCACTGCGTGTTCGAGGTAACGATCTATAGTCCCTCTCCTAGCAAGATATCCTGGTGTGTGCGGTAGAAATTTTTTGTCTTTGGCTAACATAGCCTCCGCGTTCCCCAATAGTGGTATCAAAGCCATCTTGCGTAGATTGTGATCTAGATCAATGCATATAGTGGATATGCGGTTGTAGTAGATTGGATCTATTGCAGTATAGGTTGATCAGTTCATGTGATGAATCGATTAGCAGCATGGGTTAATGAGATCAATCAGTTTATGGGATTGTTGCAGATTGGATCATAACACTCGAATCGCTATATGTTGTTACATCGGATGCAAACACGTATCATAATCCGAGTAGGTTACTAATCTGACCGTCTCAAGCGCCTCCCAACCGGTCTTCTCAACCACTGTCACCGGCTCTCGAGGGCATCGCCCGACCACCTGGCTGACTCGATCGGCTAAGGAAAAACTGGTTCCTAAGAGGTTGTCTTGGATCAGGGTAAATTATTTGTCCCGAGCAGTTTTTTTAAAGCAACTTCATAGATCGGATCTATGATTTTTGCTAGTGGACAGGGCGCTGCCCTACAACTCATGAGGGGGCATCCTCCCCCTCGACCCCCGCTCGCTAACCGGCTAGCAGGATCGTCGTGTGTGCTCATCTTGTATTGCGTAGCTCCTTGTATAGAGTCCTAGTTCACATCGTTAGCTAGAATGTGATTCTATGTCTAACTTGTTTTTGCAGATAATTATGTAAATGGTATGCCCCTATATAATTGTAAGAGGTGTATGTGATGCATGTAACTCTTCTGCATGGCTTGCATGTCATGATCTTTGGCTATGTGATAGCTGTGTCTACTGTATTTGCTGACCTGCGTGTCGGGTGCTTGAATACATATTTGTAATCTTCATTTTCTAGCTATTATAGTAGTAGTCTAGATATAAGATTACGGGATTTCAAGCATGGTGGTCCGAAGGAGTGATGTGGACGATGGATATCATCTACATCACTAATGGAGATGGAGATCACCATTTGTTTGGGTCATACTAATTCACAGTTAAATATGTTTATCTGTGATGTCTTCTATCATATTTTTATGCTATATCACGTTTGATATGTTATTATGATAGGATAGAATCCCTAAAAAAATTAAGTTTTTGATGTCTTTCCAATTGCTGCACCTAACACGGTAGTGTTCATCGTTTGGTGGGTCTACTAAAGCAGAGTGCCGGTGATTACAATTGCAAGTTAGGATAGATGTCAGATATCTATACGCAGAAGCTTTGATTTGCTTAATAAGGTTATCAAAATAAGTTTGGACCTTAGGGCATCAGGTTGGGGCCAGAGCATGGTGATGCTAACCCAACAAACAGGAGTCACATGGAGATGTGATTAGCAAGATGTTGCTTACCCTATGTAATTAATTTCTCGCAGTGATACCAAAGCTCACTAGGAATCCCATTATAAAGTCTATTCCGACTTCTTCCCACTTCCATTCAGGTACTCTCAAAGGTTGGAGTAACCCTACATGTCTCTGATGTTCTGCCTTTACTCTCTGGCATACATCACATATTGCCACATATTCTGTTAGGTTATGGGGAGGCTATACTAGCACTAAATTCAATATTTTTACCCCGTTCACCAAGAAACCATGCGAGTAATAGGATCATAGATCGTTACCTCTAGCCATGAGACGCGCTAGGGAAACGGAAGTAGAGTTGATGAAGCGCGTCCTCGATCGGCTCTGCTCAGCTCCGTCCGTTCGTGGGCGATGAAGACGACGTAGTCCAGCGATCTCCACGGAAGAAGATCAGCACCGTAGTAGTAGTAGTGCCTCCACGGTATCCACACGTACAGGAATGGGATCACCTCACGTTGGTATGCTAGTACCGCGCGAGAGATTAGGGGAGAGACGGCTACAACCGGTGTAGCCAGGAGAGGTGGTGGCTAGGGTTAGGTCGAAGCAACAACCAACAGCACCAACAACCAGCAGCCCTTTCATCCTAGCCCCTCCTCTCCCTATATAGTGCCCTCACATAGGCCTTTAATTAGTATTAAAGCCCAACAGATATAATCTGTTCGTCTGGACCTAGAACTTCCGGTCCAATCAGAACTTCTAAAAATAACATTCTGTATCGAATTTATTTCGACCCGGAACTTTTGGATCACACCTGAAACTTTCGGTTCGTCCAGAATACACTTTTCAGGCAGGCCCAGAACTTTCGGTCCAGCCAAAACTTCCGGTTCCTCTAGAAACCAAAACTGAGGCTGGCCCAGAACTTCTGGTCGAACCAGAACTTCTGGATGCTCTAGAATCTAGAACTTCCGGCCTCAAGCCAGAACTTCTGGTTCCCCAGAATTCTCTTGGGCATATTTCCATCATATTTTGCTATCTCTCAGCGCATACTTGGCCACCAAAACTTTTCTCGAATATCTTGATACATCTTTGTACTTTTGAGGTCAATAGAGTACTAGGTCTCATAGGCTTCACAGAGTATGACATCCTTCAACCCTTTCTTATCAGACACACAAATATGACTTTTATACCATAAGGTACCTCGTTCGTCTTCAATGAATTCACGAGCTTTCCCTTTCTTCATGTTTTCCTTAACCTCAAGGATATCAGGGTCATTTACTCAAGCTTCACGGATCTGATCTAGTAGTGAAGACTGACCTTCCAAGGCCGCTACGAATCCGCTTGGAACAACATTCAAACTTAACTTCTCAAACTCTTGTAGCAATTCTAAAGATACTTCCTCAACTGAAATATCATTCCCATAGGACTTATGACTGAGAGCATCTGCTATCACATTAACCTTACCCGGATGATACTGAATACTAACATCATAATCTTTAACTAACTCGAGCCATCTTCTTTGACGAAGGTTTAAATCAGGTTGGGTGAAGATATACTTTAAACTCTTATGGTCCATAAAGATCTTTGTAAGATTCCCAATGAGATAATGATGCCAAATCTTCAGAGCATGGACTACATCGGCCATCTCTAAGTCATGGGTCAGGTAATTTAACTCATGAGGTCTTAGTTACCAAGAAGCATAAGCAACTACTTTGCCTTCTTGCATCAACACACATCCTAATCCTTGACGAGATGCATCACAATATATTTGGAAATCTCCTTTAGGATCTAGTAGAATTAATACTAGGGCTGATACTAATCTCTTTTTGAACTCTAGAAAACTTTCTTCACACTTGGGTGTCCACACAAATTTCGCATCCTTCTACAACAATTTGGTTATAGGTTTGGCTATCTTAGAAAAATTCTCAATGAACCGATGGTAATAACCCGCAAGTCCAAGAAAACTCCTTATCTATATAGTATTCTTAGGTTGCACCCAATCGATAACAGCTTCAACTATGCTGGGATCAACTGCAACTCCTGTGGAAGTAATAATGTGACCCAAAAACTTTACTTCCTTCAACCAAAACTCACACTTACTTAACTTAGCTTATAGCTGATGTTCTCTTAGCTTCTGTAGTGTAAGGTGTAACATGGTCTCCTCTATCTTGGAATAAATAAGTATATCATCAATGAACACCACCACAAACTTATCCAAGTATTCTATGAACACACTATTCATTAGATTATGAAGAAAGCAGGGGCATTAGTCAACCCAAAGGACATCACCAGGTACTCAAACAATCCATAACGGGTTGTAAAAGTTGTCTTGGAGACATCTTCCTCTCAAATTCTCAACTAATGGTGCACTGACCAAAGATCTATCTTGAAGAAAACCGTAGCTCCTTGTAGCTGATCAAACAAATCATCAATGTGAGAAAGAGAGTACTTATTCTTGATTGTGACTTCATTCAAGGTTCTATAATCAACACATATTCTCTTGCTCTTATCCTTCTCCACGAAGACAACTGGGGCTCCCCAAGGCGAAGTACTTGGACGGATGTATCCTTTCTCCAGCAATTCTTCCACTTGCTTCTTTACTTCAGCTAACTCATTCGGGGCCATCCGATACGGTCTCTTATGAATTAGGGCTGTAGCAGGAGCTAGATCAATTCAAACTCAATATCTCTCTTGGGTGGCATACCAGGTAACTCTTCCCAAAAAACATCGGAATACTCTTGAACCACAGGTATTTTCTGAATCTTGACATCATTCAACATGATCTTCAAACCAGACGGGTTCGGGTTGTTAAAAGTGATGGTTTGGCCAAGGTGATTGGTTACAGTGACTTCTCTAGTCGTACACTTAATCTCACCCTCATGCTTTACTAACCAATCCATTTCTAAAATAACATCTAGGTCTTTGGATTCTATTAAGATGAGGTTGACTAGAAAATGGACATCAAGGATTTCGATGGTTACCAGAGGACTAAAAAGGAAAGTAGGCATCTGGTGACCAGGGATACAGATTACTAATGAATGGGGGAGGGGCTCTACATCTATTCCATATTTTTCCACAAAACATTTTGATATGAAAGAATAAGTTGCACTGAAATCAAAAAATACTGTTGCAAGTATTGAGTTAACCGGAAACGTACCCAATATCACATTAGGTGCAGTTTAAACTTCTTCTGCTATCACATGGTTCACTCTGGCTTTGACTTGTCTGGCAGGGGCTTGAGCTGGGGCTGCTACAGTCCTGTTCGAACGTTTGGGCTCTGATTGTTGGACTGTTAGTTCTGTGCCATGCGACGCTTCTTGGACTCCATCCTGTTATGCTGATCTTCTTGACAAATCGACTTATCAACCAACTTCTGAAAATCGACATAATCTCCAGAAATCAAGTGATTGGCCAGTTCATCATTCAGACCTGCAAGAAACTTCTTCTGATGTTCGACATCTGACTTCACATCCTCAGGGGTGTAACAGGCCAAGTGATTAAACTCATGCAGATATTCAGTGACAGAACGATTCTCTTGCTTGATGGCATGAAATTCCCACTTTTTCAGAGCCACTTGTCCATCAGGAATATGGGCCTTCCTAAAACCAGCTGAAAAATCTGCCCAAGCAATCTCTGTTCCATCAACTCTATTCTCTTTAAAGTGACTGCACCATTCTCTTGCTGGACCTTGAAGTTGGTGGGAAACAAAAGCAACCTTCTCCTATTTAATGCACTGCAGAACTTCTAACTTCTTCTCAATTGTGAACAGTTAGTCACTAGTCTCCACCAGGTTGGTAGTGCTAGAGAAAACAGGTAGCCTCACATGGAGAAACTCTGACAACATGTTCTAAACTAGGACAGGTGCATGTGGGAGTTGAGCAGGCGATGCATGTGAAAGTGTATCTTGATGCATCTAGGCCCTTAATTTATTTTGGTGTTGTAATGACAATAGTGATCAAATGCTACTGACATGGTTACTAAGATGAATGTAGGAATTAAGAGTTAAAAGTGGCATTGCAGCTCTTTCGACCTTGGAGAAATCGAATTATTCGTTCTACTTAGGCTCAAGTAGTGCTTATTGCATTTGTTTTAAATTTTCTTGAGTTTAGGTATGCCGTACTATCAAGAGGGATAAGTTGATTGTTGATCCAAAGCTAAATGCTTAAATCAATATCTTTCGTTGAAAGTTTTGGAATTTTTTTAAAGTTGGTTTTTGGTTTCCAGAAAAGCCGGACTATCTGAGTTTAGCTGGACTGTCCGAGATTTGCCTTCTGTTGAATTTTATTTGCACTACGGACTGTCTGGCTCAAATCGGACAATCCAAAAACAGGCTTCTGTTTGATTTTATTTACATGTCGGACTGTCCGAATCCTAGACGGACAATATGAAAATATGGTTCTGTCTCGAGTTATTTTTGAGCCAGATTGTCTGGACTCTAGCCGGACTATCCGAAAACATATTTTTGTTGAAATTTATTCTGAAGCCGGAATGTTTGGATTTTTGGCCGGACAATCCAAAAATTGCTCTCTGTTTGATTTTTATTCCGTGGCCCGGACTGTCTGGACTTTGGTCGGACTGTTCGAAAACACTCTTCTGTTTGGACTTAATTTTTGGCCTAGAATATCCAGACTCTTACCAGACTGTCCAAAACACTCGTTCTGTTTCGATTTTATTTGGTCTAGATTATCCGGTTAAGCTCGGACTGTCCGGATAAACAGTGCGCGATTTTTTGCCTTAATGGACAGATTTGGTGCATGGTATAAATACCCTTCCCCTCCATAATAAGGGGGACATGATTTGCCACCCTAGACCTCCTGCCATTCTTTCTCATTCTTCCGTGTACATTCTTTTGGATCTTGAGGGAAGAAGAGTGTTCTCCCACATAATCTCCACGTGTTTTGGTTGGATCAATCTCTTGAGAGTTGTGTGGGTGTATGCTTTGAGTTCTTCACTGGTTCTTGAGCACACGGTGTTAGATCACGTCATCGAATCTATTACTCTTAGAGATCGAGATCTTCTAGACGGCTAAGCGTCGATCCGCAAGCACCTAAGGATTATGGGTGACCGGACAAATTTTTACAAGGCCTCGCCTCGGCTTCAAAGAGGTAACTGAGTAAAAACCAAGACTTACGGAGGTAAGTGCTTGGTGAGGGTTAGGGTTGAAAGAGACCCGGCCTTTTAGGATTTCCTCAATAGAGACATAGGATCAGAGGATCTAAACTTCGGGAAAAAATCTTTATGCCCATTATTGTTCTTGTTAGTTATGTTTTCTATTGATCTATCTATTTGCTAGCAAGTTTAAGTATCGTTGAATTCATTAGGTAGTATATTTTTCGCGTTGGTTATTCTTTCAGATCTGTTGCATCTGGAGCATCCGGTTACACCCGGACAATCCGAACCTTGGATAGTTTTTAATCTTGTCTGACTCCCGGAGTATCCGACTATAGTCTCGATAGTCTGGGTCTTGGAGGTTTGAACTAATATATTTTATTGAGAAATTTTAGATTGCCTATTCACCTCCCTCTAAGCAACTTTCAGCATGCTGCTGGGTCTGCATCTGATTCATCAACATGGCCATGAGTTGATTCTGGTTAGCAAGCACTTGAGCCAAGGTGGGGTTCTCTGGCATGGGAGGAGGAAAATGGGGCTGAGGCTGTTCGTTGTTGGATCCACCAGCTTCTTCCATACCTTCTTGAGAGTTGACACGGTGAGTCTAAACCATCTTGCCGAAGAGAGCAAACGAAAGAGGGGATGGACGAAATTTAGAAAGAGAGAAGAGAAAAGAGAAAAACATCTTGTACTGATCTGAACTTTGTTATGATTTTTATTAGACTCTAGAAGAAAACTTCTAAGTGCAGATGCATCATTAGGGCTGACACAAACTACACACTATTGACAAGCAAAAGCTAACACGCATTTAGCCTAAGCAAAACAAACGCCTAACACAACGTACTAAAGGTACATAAGAACTCTAAGAGCTAGGCTCCTCTGTAGCTAGGTCAAAAGAAAACTCAAGCTCTTCTGGATCTTTTTCTTCCATGACTCTATCTTCTTCGACATTTTCTCCTTCATCACTCTCGATGACGATGACCTCCTCTTGACCATTTGTATCTTGAGCAGCATCTGAACTCACTTCCTTGTGGTACGATGGATCCTGGCACCTCTTGATGGTGATTCTCCCTTCAGTGCAGCAACCCCCTTGCACAGCATGTCCACTTGATTCTACAACTAACAGATGGTCTACTGGTTCCTGTTCTCCTACTCATGTGCTCTGATGAGTGCATCCTTGTGACAATCATGCATTGCCTTCAGCAATTTATCACTCTGACAATTGTAGCACTATCTTCTTCCCCATTGGGCGGATACTCTGTATAATCATCTCGGTGAGTCTATCTCGGATGATACTTGTACTCTGACTCTGACAACTTGGCTGCATAGCGCTTTTGAAGTTCTCCAATCGCAGCATAAGCAGCTTCTTGACAGGTATGGCTAAAATTTCTTTCCTCGGCTTCAACTATCATTGACAGGATAGTCTCTATCTCACTTATGATGAAAACAACCACTTCTACCGTCCCAGGAGTAGTTGTCTTGACTTGACTGTAGGTAGGAACCTCCATAGAAAAATGACATATGTCTCAACTCCTTGACAAAACCTTTTATCCTGAAACACCTCTAGGGCTAGGATCCTTCGGAAGACATCTAAAAAGAGTAAAATAAAATAAAATCAGCACAACTTTTCTAGAAAAGAAGCACTTTTAGAAGAGAAGAGAGGAGTATAACTAGAAAAATAGTTTTCAGCTCCTAAGGGTAAACCAACTGGCCATTCCTATAGTCAAGGTAGCTCTGATACCAACTTGTCACACCCAAAAATTTTAACCATTTCCTTATGATTTATTTTACGGTAAGTAACTCCGTCTAGGAATCAGCCGAGACATACAATAGACAATTTATTAGAAATCAAAAGCATAATTGTTCATGACGAAGTAAATAAAGTATTTATTATAGAGGTGTTGGAACCTCAAAATACTAATGACAAACATAATAAAACTCCTAAATTACTTTATTGACGCAGCGGCGACTTCACTCCATAGGCAGACTTGATTGGGCCTAGCTCAAAAGGCACCACCCTCATCCTCGCTGACGAACTCCTTTTCTGATGGTAGGAGAATATAAGGGTGAGTATTCGAAATACCCAGCAAGTAATCTAAGCGGAACAATTATAATGCACAAGGATAACCAAGGAAGGCATAATAGTGCTAACTTTGCATAAAACAACGTTAAAGAGAGGCAGAATTTATAGAGTTGAACTAATTAAGTTGTAAGCCTTAGAACAAGATTAACCATTCACTGACTAACTCTTACCCAGAGTCATCAGGCCCAAAAACCAACCTTATCACTCTATACCAGAGCTAACCAGGTAAAATAGAATTAAACATCAGATTAATTAAGTAACAGTGGGACTAATCATGAAAAACATTGCGCAGCCCCGCCCTTAACCGTGGGCATGACTATTCAAATAGTTTTACTCTGATTAGAGATGTGATAAGACACAGTCCTACAACATATCACCATACGCCTCGATACCACCACGGTGCCTTAGAAAAGAGCTGTGATAAAACCCTTTCACCTAGATCCTCCAAGCTTCGCACCCCAGGTAGCCATCTATCCTGATGCCCCGGTGTAGATGCTCCTAGTGCTCCAATTCAGCAATAGCAGAGACTACGAAGAGTACAGGGCTACCATCAGTCTTGATGCTTCACTTGGGATCCCTAGGCTATAGGTCAGACCATTACCCATGCTGGCTTGTGGTAAATGCTGTTAAAGCATTGCAGCAGGCAGCTCATGAACCGGTCCTTAAGTGTCATGAGTATGACTAGAAAAACCAAGTACTTACAACCCACCTTAACTAGGTTTTAGTTGAATTAAGCATGAACCAGTTTCATAAGTAGCCATTAAACAAATGAATCAGCATTAAGGTAACAGTGGCAATTAATGAGCATAATTAAGTGTTACTAGTTACTAAGACGGGCTAAGCAAATCCTAGGCATTCCAGAATAATCATAGTATGGATTCAATTCAGGTCAAGTTATTAGTCCTAAGGTAATTAAGGAATAGGTACATAACAACATGAGTCTAAACAAGCAGGTTTAATTCTCATTCCCGATGACATTCGAAAACAAATGCACTTTTGAATAAATAGAAGCTTTTAAACATGGGTTCAACATGATCAATAACAGGACTTGAACCACTTGCCTTGCTGGACAGCGATGAAAATGGGCGCTTCCTAGACGTATACAGGCTCCTCGGGTGCTTTGGACACAAACAACAGTACAAAGGAACAATAATAAATTAAAACAGTATAATAGATCAACCATTCTGTGTGTGAACATATTTTTATTAGGTAGAGCTCATTTTTAGAAAAATTCTGTAATTTGAATGGTTAAATTTAGAGCTCAGATGAATTAGATATGAATTTTTGAAGTTTAAACACTGTTCTATAAATTCTGAAAATAAAATCGAATTATGACGCAATACTGAATTATTTTTCTAAAGTACAATTAGATTTATGGCATCAACAGGGGTGAACGCGCTCGCGTGTAAGTGGGGCCATGTGGCAGCTATGTCAGCAGGGGCAGCGAACGCGGCACTGACGCGACGGCCACGTCAGTGCCACGCTGGGGCGACGGTGGTGGCATGGGGACCGAGGGTCGCTGGCGAGTGGTGGCCCGGTGACCAGCGGCGAAGGCACCAGCGATATCAAGAGAGCGTGGAGATCTCACCTAAACCAACGGCGGCGAGCGACGGTGACGGGAGACGGCCGGTGGCGAGAGGGAAGTGGTGGGCGGCTCGGGTCGACGGCGGGATCAAGGCTCCAGAGGCCAGCGGCAACGACGGAGGGGCGGACGGTAACCGGCGGACGACGGCAATCATGACTGTGGGGTCGGCGGTGACTAGCGAGCGGTAGAGCGATGACGATCGGTGACTAGAGGCGGCGGCGAGCGACGGAGGCAGGAAGCACAGCGCGGGGGCGAACGGCGGCGCTAGGGCTCCGGCTAGGGCTTTAGGGCGACAGCGGAGCTCACGGGGGACCTTTAAATAGGGGCGGCCGAGGAGGTGGAGAGCTCCATAGCGCCGGCAATGACAAGGCGGCTGTTAGGGCTCGGGCAGGCGGCTCGGAGGCGGTTGCGGTGGTGGGCCGGGCTCAATTCCTTAGGGGAAAGGCCCACGGCGGTGCAGGGAGCGCGAATCTGGGCTCGGATTCAGCCCACGACGACGGCGGTGGCGGATTGCGTGGCACGGGCGCGGGCGGGAGGAAGGAGACGGGTCTGACAGGTGGGACCCACCTGCCGGTGGCTGAGCGAGGGGGCGGCGATAGCTGGGCCTGTGGGAGCACGCGCGAGGGAATGGGCCGACGGGAGTCGGCCCAAAAATGAAGGAAAATCCATTTTTTTTATTTTAAATTCTTTTTCTTTTAGAAAAGGGCTTCCAAAATTCAGAAAATATATTTTTAGCTCAAAAAATTTCCTGAAAAATTCTTGAAAAATTCTTTACATTTTTAGAGACTTTTACAAAAATTTCTTCCCCAAATTTCTTTACTCAAAAATCCTTTCTTTTTCTTTAGGAAAAATTCAATTTTATTTTCTTTTACTGAAAATTCTTTTTCCCTTTATTTTATTCACAGCTTTTATTACTTTTATATTTAGAAAAAATTCAGGCTGTGACATTACTTGATGGGCAACAAATGTGAAGCATATACTGATCATAAGAGTTTAAAGTATATCTTCACCCAAACGGATTTAAATCTGAGGCAAAGCAGATGGTTGGAATTAATTAAGAATTATGACTTAGGCATACACTACCATCTTGGCAAGGCAAATGTAGTGGCAGATGCCTTAAGTCGAAAAGTCTATTGCAACATGGCAATAGTGGGAACAGAACAAGATCAACTGTGCAAAGATTTTGAAATGCTCAGATTAACCATAGTACAGCATAATACACTAGCTACCCTAAAGGTAGTGCCTACCTTGGAATCTCAAATTCGAGACGCCCAACCTGAAGATCCAGAAATGAACAAGATAAAAGAGAATATACTTCAAGGAAAGTGTTCTGAGTTCACTATTGATGATCAAGGGACGCTATGGATTGGACAACGCATATGTGTACCAGATGTCCGTCGCATCAAGGATTTGATTCTGATAGAAGCTCATGAATCAGCTTATTCTATACACCCTGGTAGTTCCAAGATGTATTATGATTTGAAGAAGAAATTTTGGTGGCCAGGAATGAAAAAGGATATTCTGGAGTATGTGACTCACTGCCACATCTGTCAGCAAGTCAAAGAAGAACATCTGAAACCTGCTGGACTATTGCAACCACTTCTGGTCCCTGAGTAGAAATGGGAAGAGATCGGTATGGATTTCATAACTGGGTTACCACGTACCCAACATGGATACGATTCCATATGGGAAATAGTGGATTGTCTTACCAAGTTGCACACTTTATTCCGGTCAAGATGACATTTAATGGTAAGCAACTAGCAAACCTGTATATGAGCTGTATTGTCTGTCAGCATGGAGTACCTAAGAAGATTGTATCAGATAGAGGTACGCAGTTCACTTTGAGGTTTTGGGATCAGTTACATGAAGCCCTCGGTACTAATCTAAATTTTAGTACCGCATACCCTCCTCAGACAGACGACCAGACTAAGAGAGTCAATCAGATACTAGAGGATATGTTGAGAGCATGTGCTCTGGAATTTAAAGGTATTTGGGATCTGTGCTTGCCGTATGCAGAATTTTTCTACAACAACAATTATCAAGCTAGCATACAGATGTCCCCGCATGAGACATTATATGGATGAAAATGCAGGACACCATTATGTTGGGATGATAAAAGTGATAATAAGATATTTGGACCAGATATCATTGAATCTGCTGAAAATAAGTAAAAATCATCCGTAGCCATCTTTAGACTGCTCAGAGTCGGTAGAAGAGCTATGCAGATCAACGTCGCAGAGCGCTTGAGTTTGAAGTGGGAGATTATGACTATCTCCGAGTTTCACCCCTGCGTGGTGTTAAGAGGTTTGGTATCACCGGAAAGCTAGCACCACAGTACATTGGTCCATACCCTATTATTAACCGTCGAGGTAAAGTTGCTTATCAGCTAGAGCTACCAGCTACCTTGGCAGATGTGCATAATGTGTTCCATGTATCCCAACTAAAAAAGTGTCTGCGTGTTCCTGAAGAACAAGTACCCCTCAAAGGTGTGACCATTGAAAAGAATTTGACATATGAAGAACACCCACTCCGTATTCTTGAAGAAAAGGAACATCAGACCCAATGGAAGGTGATCAAGTTCTACAAAGTACAGTAGAGTAATCACTCTGAAGATGAAGCGACCTGGGAACGTGAGGATCATCTTCAAGCTGAGTACCCAGAGCTGTTCGCCTAGCCTAGAAATCTCGGGTCGAGATTTTCTTTAGGGGGGTAGTTTGTAAAATCCATTTTCTTGAATTAATTCAAAAAACCTATTTGAAACTAAGACCAAGATTTAAACTCTGAAATTTTGATCTAAATCATAATGCCAAAATAATTTGTATCCTAAAAGAATGGTAATCACTATTCATCGTCCGACAAAATCTTTCTTTTCTAGTCTAATCCCAACTCCCGTGTACTATAGACCAAACATTCGATTTCAAAACAGCCAATTCAAACTCCTGTTCTTATCAAACCATAAACGTATATACATCAAACGCCATGGAATACAAATTACCATCCAAAGTATAAGGATTCCATACCCAAAAATTCAAACCTCTGGATTCAAATCCATTCCAAACCAAAAATCATGTTCGTTCATGGGCACTTTGCTGCTCTGGCGTGCCATGCCCTCACTGCTTCGGATCTACACCAGGCCATGCTCCAGCGCCGTGCTAGCCATACTGGACATGCCAGCCGAGCACCGGGCAGCGCCACACGCCTAGCCACACAACGCGCCGACCGCACCCACCTGTGCCATCCGCGCCATGCAATCTACATTGGACCACGCACGTCACCGCACCGCGCCCACACGCGTCTGCATGCCATACGCGTCGGAGCCATCTCTGTGTGCCACCTCGACCCGCGCCGATGTGCTGACTTCGCTCGCTCGCACCAAAACACCACGCCGCACGTGCCGAACTCGCCACGCCAGCGCCCGACACAGCCGTGCCGTGCTAGACTATCACGTCGAACCACCACCCATCCCTTACCTGCCACCTCCGACCCACGCCGGCTCCAATCTTATCCATTCCGCTCCACCTGAGCTGCTAACCTCCCGGTTCTCGCATTGCGCCAAGTCTTAGCAGTCAAGCCAGCTTTGCCGGCCCCACGACCTTGGCTGCTTCGGCACAACCACTCGCTGGCGTCATCCATGTTGCCGCCCCATGCCAAATCGTGCAGCCAGTCATCTCCCCGAGCCTTCGTAGCGGCCAAGCCAACCTCGCCCTATAAATGCTGCCCCTCTTTGCCTTTGTTCCATACCCAGTCGCCTCCACCGAAAACCCTAGCGCCGTCGGGGGTGCAAAGCCACTCCGTCGCCACCGTTGAGTCTTCGTTCTCCCTCCATGTTTTCCCTTCTCATGCGTGTATGCCCTAACCAAGTCCCGGTGAACTGCCGACCTCATTTTCGTAGTCCTACACCGGAGTTCGCTTCATCACTGCCACTCGCCACCTTCATTCATATCTGAGAAAGGTATAATATCCATTTGATTCCCTATACTTACAGCATCCCTAGGTAGTACTCTTTATGTTCCATGCCTCTACTAGCCGAATAGATCATCGGAGTTCACCGGTGACAACAGTACTCCAAAACCGAAGTAGTCTCTCATCGCTAGGCTGCCACAGAACTCCATAGCTAGATCAGGTTGTTTGGTCATGTTCCTCGTATGTCTAATCCGATTAAAAGTCACTCCGTCCGTCGCCGAGCCTCGCCATCATCCTTTGCGCTAGCCATCTTGAGTTCTGTCCCCTTTTGAATACTGGAGAATCCATGGCTTGTTCTGGAAATCCATCCATAGGATGTGTTCATCTTAGTCTTCTGCATCTACTGTTGAAATGTCATAGCCATCGGAGTTAAATCAAAGAAGATATGCGCCAAAGAAGTTCTAGCCATCCATTGTACTCTTCTACCTCCAGCCGGAGCCCTTTTGCTCTGCTCTATGGCGCTGGCAACCTAGGCCCACCTGCTAGGTCCGATGCCCCTGCGTGTTCGCGCTTACGCGTGCTCACCTGCCAAGGACACGTGGCCAGGATTCGGCCACAGGTGCTCGCGCCCATCGCCGCGCTGGGCCACCGCGTGGCCCTCGGCCGCAGGCTGCAATGCGTGCGCCCACCTACGCCATTGCACGGCTAACGCGTCGGGCCCGCTGGCCAGTCACTGCTACCGCCACGCCATCACCTGGTGATGCGTGGCTAGCCACACCACGTGCGACCGCACAGGCGCCTATGCGATGTGTCGTCCCTACGTGCCAGGCCCGCCTGTCGGCGCATCACTCCGCGCGCTACAAGTGTAAACGGGTCGGACGGCCTGGGCTGGCTGCTTTGGCCCAAGCACACAGTGCTGTTTCCAATTTTTTTAAAAATAATTCCCAGGCTGGCCCATCTGTACAGTACCTCTTCCTATTTTCAGAAAAACATTTAAATCTTTAGAAAATCCTAGAAAATCCATTTTAACTCCAAATGACTCCATTCCAGAACCTAATTTTTTTCTAAAAATCCCAAGTTTATTTTGGCACTATTTAAAATAAACTTATAATTTTTCTTAATTGCTTTTCTTTATTGTGTGTTCATCGCGGTACAGCAGCTGACGCCGATAATTCTCAAGACCATCTTGAAGAGGATCCTGACTTCGACCCATCGCAAGGAAATTCTTTATTTGATCATGCATGATCCCATGAAATGCTTGGAATGTTTTTAAACTATATTTGCATGATTAGGATGAACACTCACATACACTATAAGTCTATTGCTTGTGCGATTAAGACTAATAAAACCTAAAACTTGACCACTTATCCTCCATGTTATTGATTACCCTGTATCCCTTGTCAATTTAAGAGCTACTATTACAATCATTGATTTACTTTATTCTTTTATTTGCTTTTAGTATATTCCTTGCTTATCTGGGTGCACTTCACTATACACCTATACAAAATACATGACGATTGGGTATAAATGGGTATTGATGAAGGTTTTACAAATGTGTTGTGTTGAAATAAAAATGTTTGTGTTGCAAAGTTGTCAAGAGTGGTTGTCACTTTCGGACGCAATTACACTTGGCGTATAAGGACCGATTCCTTGGAAAATAACATGAGCACACCATCGTACAACCTTACAGGTATGTGACAGGTGCCCCTGGACTATTACTTAGTAGGTTTAGAATAGCTCGACTACCGATGGATATGAAATCACTGGGGTGACTCATAGTTTTTCTTGCAAAATCCCTAACAGACATGTGATTTGTGACTGAGACCAGTGGTTGTGATTGAGGAGTTAGTGGTTGGAACACCCGTGGGATTTCAAAGGAGAAGAAGGAAGTGTGGCTTCCCGATCCTTAGTTAAAGACATGTTTAGGTGGCAGTGTGTTATCCTATGTTGGCTTTAGAAAAGCCTTGTCACGATCCTCCTCTACGTCATGGGTAGCGGAGTAAGTTCGTGTCATAAGGGTAAAGTGTACATCTTCAACTAAAGTATAACCAATTCGAATAGCCGTGCCCACGGATATGGGCGCGTGACTTGATGGTTTCCCTTGTGTAGTGTTTCACCTTGTTTTCCACCAACTACTATTGTGAGAAGAGACGTTACCAGAGTATACCCTCAGGGTGTATGGCTAGCTTTTGTGGTTAGTAATGAACCTGTGTGGGTCGAGAAGTCAAACGGCTTCATAGGAAGAGATGTGAGAATCAAAACTTGTTGAGAGATAAAACTTGACTTGGGCTAAGAATATGATAAAAGCAGGAACAACTTACCCGATGGATGGGTAAGCTAGTACCGAGGAAAGGTAAAAGTGATGAGATGTTGTGATGAGGTTTCGAGATGTGATAAGATGAATTGATAGAAAGATGGGGATTTATTGCAAAGCAATCCCGGTATGGTAGAGATGTGGGAATGATATTGGTTATTGAATCATTATACTATATGTGGGAATGGGTAGAGGTTGGGGCCTCTATCCACGGGTATAAGCACTTAGATGTTTTAAATTGCATTTCCTTTGTAAACCCTTGTCGCTCTTTGTATCCATCATCTATACATTTTTTCTAAGGCTTGCTGAGTACTCAACCTTATTTTTATCCCCCCAGAGTTTGCTAATCTTTCTGAAGATTAAGAGAACTTTGAAGATAAATGTGAAGAAGTTGCCGATGAAGACTTTGAAGAATAGGGTTTTGGGCCTAGTCCCCAAGACAAAGTTTAGACAGTAGTTTCTGCTATGTGTGTGTGTGATGTTTTTACTTCCGCTAGATCTTTGTAATGCCTGTCCGCTGTGAGGTATGTCTCCTAAGTAGCTTTGTAAAGACTTAAATATTGTAATAAGCAGGTCTACAATAAAACTATTGTCGAATGGAACGATGTCATTTATAATTTCTCGTTCGTATTCGATAAGTTTCGGCTCGCCCTATTTCGGCGGAATTTCCGTTTTAGGGCGGGTCATTACATAAGGGAACCGTTAAAGTTTCAGTGGAATATAAGGGATTATCTCTTAAAGATGAGATGAATTTTGTATATGCATGTTAGAGTTGACAATCCATTTTAACGCAAAATATTGATACCAAAATGGAACTGCAACAGTAAGTAGATTTCTTCACCATACGGGCAGATGGCCGCCTTTTCATGTGCTGTCATTGTAATTTGTAACATCAGATGCATCCAGGAAAAAAGGTGAAGAAAAAGCATGGATTTACAACTGTGAAACACCAATCAATTTCATTCTTAAATTCTTCTGGAGTTACCAGAAGAATGCGACCTGTCACATACCACCACTACACCATTCACATTCATTACTTGTATTTTTCTTCTTCTAAAAGATTGACAATGTGTGCAGTACATCCATGAAGTTTTGGAAAAGGTGCGCACGAGCTCTTATACTCATGTGAGCATCAACATTTCCGATAAGACGTCAAACAGGAAGATTATGAAACTTTTAATCTTTCACCCTGCCCTGTATTATTTGCGATGCCTGAAGAATGACATGTATATTATGATATGGCTAGCAGGGTTTGCAAAATCGCCTGCTAGCTGGTTATCACCGGTGGCCAAACGGTGGTTTTCAAACCGGTTTCTACTGTTACTGATCTGGTTAGCAAAAATTAGACTGGTAATAACTGATAATTGGACTAGTAATCGCTTACTGCTGGGTGGCGAGACTGCAGAAACTGTGGTAGCCCTGGCTTAATATCAGCTTTTGAATTTGTAGTAGATGTTGGGAAATAGAAAGTCTTTCTTCTAGGACATGCTTTCACATCATCGATGCATAATTGTCTTCTCTAAAAAAAGCATGAGTACAAAATTTTGGCATCATCTCATTTCTACTTGTTTTTCTAATGCAGCTCGATCATTTGTTAATCAAAAAGCTTAATCTGCTTATGAAACTGTGATGGGAAACAGCTAAGATCGCGATCAATGGACAGCCTTGACTGACCTCATGTGTACCGACCGGTGGCATGCATATCATCTGATTCAACTGCACCAGTTTTGAAGCATATCTCCAGGACTGTGTCAGAATTCCATCTCTGAACATTCAGAGGCTTGAATTTTATTATGGGAGAACATTCAGAGTTCAGACCTACTGAAAATAACTCCCAGATCATTAATGAAACATACATACAAAATTTTCCAGCGGCTGCCTGACTGTCTCAGTCCCCTGACGCGGCGGCGACCCCCCTCAGCGGCTCCGTGCCTGAAATTGGGTCTACATGTGAGTGAGATATCAAGTGCGCATATAAGAGATGAGACATATATTCCGTTGAATATAAGTAATTTTGTCCTTTTATTATCAACGGTTGCTATATATATGGATAATCTCTGTCGTCCAGTAGCGTTTATCAAGATGATCGATGTATTGAGAAGGGCAACGGTACATTTGGTTTGCGAACAAAGACACTTGGAATGGAAGAGCAATGGCCCAGGTTGACAGCCGCCCCAACGACCTCTTTCACTAATCAGATAATATGGTGTCAATACATGCTTGATTATAAGATAAGTTTCTTAATTCTAAAGAGTACTTACAAAGTGATTTTCAAAGAGTTATCGGAATACTTGTTGGATCCGTCCCTGCTTTATTGTTATCATTATTTTTCTTCTTGTTGTCATCGTCATCATCGGTGATGGAGACAAGCTTAGAGAAATTAGGGTTTAAGTCCTAAACTTATCTCCTTAATTACTCTTAAAATTCTATTAAAAATTATGGAAATTTTGATGATAAATATAAATTGTATTGTTGAGCCATATGTTTAGTTAAATTGTGACTTCGCCTTTGCTCATAATCATTATTATCTGATGACATGTTAATGGCACATGCATTTGCTTCTCCATAACGTGTGAAGACAAACCTTGTTAGCTAGTTCTTTTTTTTTATTTCCTGAACTCTTCAAGATTGAAAAGCTCCAAAGTTTTCCATAGAACCTGGGTGGGGATAACAAGTTATACTAATGTGTGACGACCGGTCCAAAATCGAAAATATCGTCGAAATAGGACGAGCCAAGACGTTATCGAAGACGAACAAAATTCAAAAGTAAATCGTTCCATTTGGCAGTAGTTTCATTGCAGATCTGCTTATTACTGTTGGGTTATGGAGAGGCTACACTAGCACTAAATTCAAAATTTTTACCCCGTTCGTCCAGGAACCATACGTGTAATGGGATCATAGATCGTTACCTCTAGCCACGAGACGCGCTAAGGCAGCGGAAGTAGAGTTGATGAATCGCGTCCTCGATCGGCTCCGCTAAGCTCCGTATGTTCGTCGGCGATAAAGACAACGTAGTCTGGCGATCTCCACGAAAAGATCAGCACCGCAGTAGCAGCAGTGCCTCTACGGTATCCACACGTACAGGGACGGGATCAGCTCACGCCGGTATGCTAGTACACGCAGGAGATTAGGGGAGAGACGGCCATAACCGGTGTAGCCAGGAGAGGTGGTGGCTAGGGTTAGGTCGAGGCAACAACCAATAGCAGCCTTTTCGTCCTAACCCTCCTCTCCTTATATAGTGCCCTCTCATGAGCCTTTAATCAGTATTAAAGCCTAACAGATCTAATCTGTTCGTCTAGACCCAAAACTTCCAGTCTAACCGGAACTTTCAAAAATAACATTCTGTATCGAATTTATTTTGACCCGGAACTTTTGGGTCACACCCGGGACTTTCGGTTCGTCTAGAATACACTTTTCAAACAGGTCCGGAACTTCCGGTCCAACCGAAACCGAAACTGAGGCTGGCCCGAAACTTCTGGTCTAACCAGAACTTCCGGATGCTCCAGAACCCGGAACTTCCAGCCTCAAGCCAGAACTTTCAGTTCCCCCAAAATTCTTTTGGGCATATTTTCATCAATCTCCTACTTACACAAGAGCCAATTCTTGCAAGTGTCGAATCCCATCCCCTTAAGCGTGTGACCCGATAGGTTCATACACAAACGGCCGCTACCCGAAAACCTTTTTCGGATCACTGATCAATAGCGGTACCTAGCAGCACATATTGACCCTCGAAAGCATACAAAATCAAAATCATATTTTCTTAACCTTATATACTCACGCACTAATCTCTTTACCACATGATATCAGTCAAGCTCAAGGCGAGATTTGTGCCACCCTTGTGATAGCTCGACACTTCACTCGATCAAGTAGTGGATTAATCATGATTAACTTTTTAATCATAGTGGCATAGCCATGCACTTTTCCAATCCAACTATCTCAAGGGGCCCAGAGATGTCTCTCCCGTTATTTAAGAGGGATAAATTCCATCTTGACCGCTCACATCCCACGACATATTTCATAACACACCCAAAAGTAACCTTTATAACTACCCAGTTAAGGAATAGCGTTTGGAAGCCCCTAAGTGTTCTACTACATATTCTAGAATCAATGACGATCTCAGGTCTAAGGATTCTGCAGGTACACCACTTGAGATGACAACTGATGACACATTAAAAATAACAATTCCAGCAGTATCTCAAACTGGGTCTATCCAACTCCATGTTCACTAACATGAGTCCACATCACTGATTTGATATCTCCATGTCTATGATCCGTGAAATATGATCATCAATCAGACAGATGTGCTAATCTATAAATCATCACTGTCCCACACGATAATATGAGATTAGGGATCATTTAGAATAACATCGTGATAATACAAAGAGTTTCACAAACAAGTCACATACTTGCTGATCAATGTAAAAGACATTTATTCAAGTAATAAGATAATCAATTATCCAAAGTACATTAGCATAGACAAGACTCCTTCAATCACATACACTAGACTCTATCACATAAGTATCTAATACCCATAGAGCTCAAGTGCGCCTCATGCCTAGGCTACGAGAGAGGTATCGTCAACGGATTGACAACGTTTGAATCCGTGTGCACCTTACATATCTTTACATCACCTCTATCTATAATCTCTCGGATGAGATAATAGTGCCGCGGTATATGCTTGGACTTCTGGTGCGACCTAGGCTCCTTGCTTGGACTTCTGGTGCGACCTAGGCTCCTTGGCTTGCGCAATGGCACCACTATTATCACAATAGAGGTCCACTGAACTGGACGCACTAACGACAACACCTAGCTCAGAAACAAACTGAACTCGGCCACCGTTGTTGAATCTGCAACCGTTTGTTGCTTCGAACTCTTCCAACTCACCGCGCCTCCATTGAGACAAAACATAAATCCAGACTGCGATAGCGAATCGTCATTGTCGGTTTGGAAACTAGCGTTAGTGTAACCATTTATAACGAGCTCCTCCTCACCTCCATAGACTAGGAACATATCCTCAGTTCTTCTCAAGTACTTAAGAATACTCTTTACTATCGCCTAGTAACTTTCACCCGGGTTTGGTTGGTATCTGCTCGTAACACTTAGAGCATAAGAAACATCTGGTGTGTATAAAGTATGGCATATATGATGGATCCGATTGCGGAGGCATACGGGATCGCACTCATCTTCTCCAGCTCATCAGGTGTCGAAGGACACTGACTCTTGCTGAGCGTAAAGCCATGTGACATTGGCAGAAAATCTTTCTTGGAATTCTGCATATTGAATCGTTCCAATACTTTATCAACGTATATGCTTTCGCTTAATCTAATTAGCCATCTCGATCTATCTCTATAGATCTTTATGCTCAAAATTTATGCTGCCTCTCTAAGATCTTTTATTGAGAAACTTTTCCTCAACGAAGATTTAACAGCATCAAGCAGTGGAATATTATTTCTGAACAACAATATGTCATCTACATATAAGACCAGAAATACAAGTGCGCTCCCACTAGCCTTTTTGTAAATACAAGGCTCTTCTTCATTCTTGATGAAACCAAACCCTTTGATCACTTCATCAAAACGAAGATTCCAACTCCGAGAAGCTTGTTTTAGCCCATAAATGGACCTTTGCAGCTTGCAAATTTTCTCGGTATTCTTTGGATCATCAAGACGTTTAGGCTATGTCATGTACACATGCTCACTTAGGTTTTCATTAAGGAAAGTCGTTTTGATATCCATTTATCATATCTCACAGTTATAATATGCGGGAATTGCTAGGATGATCCGGATAGACTTTAGCATTGCGATGGACGAAAACATTTTATCATAATCAACACCTTGAATCTGTCTGAAACCTTTCGCCACCAATCGTGTCTTATAGATGTGAACATTTCCATCAACGTCTATCTTTTTCTTAAAAACCCATTTACACTCAATAGTTTTTACACCATCAGGTGGATCGATCAAGTTCCAAACTTGATTCTCTCGTATGAATTCTAACTCGGATCTTATGGCTCCAAACTATTTCTCAGAGTCTGGTCCCATCACCGCTTCTGAATAGGTCTTAGGTTCGTTATTGTCCAACAATAATATGTCGCGCTGCCCAGTGGTCAAACATGCAAACCGCTCGAGCGCACGACTCAACCTCTCCGACTGATGTGGGGCTGGTGTCTCGACAACAGGTTCTGTAACATCTTGCATATCGAGTTGCGGTTCAGTAGGAGCTAAAACACTTTCTAGTGATTCTCGAACCTCTTCGAGTCACACCGTGCTCCCACTAACTCCTTTCAAGAAAAACTCTTTCTTAAGAAAGACACCATTCTGGACGACAAACACTTTGCCCTCTTTTCGGTTATAGAAGTAATATCCTTTGATTTCTCTAGGATACCCCACAAAGAAGCATTTATCAGATTTAGAAGTGAGCTTATCAGACATCAAACGTTTTACATAGGCCTCACAACCTCATATCTTTATAAAAGATTACCCGGGACGCTTCCCAGTCCATATCTCATATGGCGTCCTCTCTACAGATTTAAATGGAACCCTGTTTAATGTGAAAGCAGCAGTTTTTAGAGCGAATCCCCAAAAGGACAATGGAAGATTAGATTCACTCATCATTGACCGGACCATGTCTAACAAAGTTTGGTTCCTCTACTCGGACACCCCATTTCATTGAGGTGTGCCTGGTGGAGTCAGCTATGGAATAATTCCACACTGCTTTAGATGATCATTAAACTCATGGCTCAAATATTCACCTCTACGATCCGATCACAGAAATTTAATTGTCTTGCCTGTATGATTTTGTACCTCATTCTGGAACTCTTTGATTTTTTCAAAGGATTCCGACTTATGCCTCATTAAGTAGATGTAACCAAATCTACTAAAGTCGTCGGTAAAAGTAATGAAGTACTAAAAACCACCTCTAGCCGTAGAACTCATTGGTCCACATACATCAGTATGTATAATGGCTAACAATTCATTTGCCCTCTTACTTTGACCGGTGAAAGGTGACTTAGTCATTTTGCCAAGACTCACATGTGTCAAACGATTCGAAATCAAATGACTCCAAAAGCCCATCTCTATGGAGCTTCTGCATGTGCTTCTCATTTATATGACCTAAATGACAATACCAAACATAGGTGGGATTCAAATCATTAAGCCGAGGTTTTTTCGTATTAATGTTATAAACATGTTTATCCTCAAGATTCAAAATATATAAGCTATTCAACAATGGACAAACGCCAAAGAGCATAACATCCAAAAATATCGAACAACACTTGTTCTTTATTACAAATTTAAAATCGTCTTCCTCTAAACATGACGAAGAGATAATGTTTCTGCCAAGGCCGGAATGAAATAACAATTATTCAATTCCAAAACTAATCCTGAGGGTAGCGACAAAGAATAAACGCCGACGGCCAACGCAACAACTTTTGCACCATTGCCGACGCGGACATCCAATTCGCCTCTTGCACACTTCCTAGTCCTTTTTAGTCCTTGCAACGATTTACAAGTATGAATCATTGATCTGGTATCAAATACCCATGAATCACTTGAACGAATAGCAAGATTAATTTCAATAACATTTATATCTGAAGTAGAAGTCATACTTCTCTTCTTTTTCTTGAGTTCTTTCAAGTATAACTTGTAATTCCTCCACCAATGACCAGTCTTATAGCAGTGATGGCAAGTGTCAGAAGTAGTAGGGCTAGACTTGGACTTTTCAGCTGGTTTAGACTTAAAGCTCGAGATCACATCTGAAGCTTTAGCCTTTCCCTTGCGTTTTCTTTTCTTGCTATCCTTCTGAACCATCATCACATGACTAGAATTTTTTTTAATGCTCTCCTTAGCAGTATTTAGCATCCCATGAAATTTAGCCATGCTTTTCTGCATGCTGTTTATATGAAAATTCAAAATGAACGGCTCAAAGCTCACAGGGAACGACTGTTGAATCACATCCGTGACCAACTCTTGGTCAAGGGAAAAACCAAGTCTTTCTAGGCTCTCAATGTAACCAATCATCTTGAACACATGAGGACTGACTAGGCTGCCTTCCGCCAACCTGCACGCAAACAAAGACTTTGAGATGTTGTACCACTCAGTCCGTGCTTGGTTCTCAAACATGCCTTTGAGTCCCACGATCATATCGTAGGCATCCCTGTCCTCATATTGCTTCTGAAGCTCAGAGGACATATAAGCAAGCATGAGATAACTGATATCAATTAAATCGTTGGTGTGCTTCTCATAAGCCCGCCGATCCATGACAGATGCATCATCCTTTGTTTCATCAGGATGGGGCTCCTCTAGAACATATTCCTTTTTCTCTTGTTTAAGAACAATTTTTAGATTTCTATACCAGTCAATAAAGTTTGTTCCAAAAAGCTTTTCCTTTTCAAGAATTGATCACAGATTAAAAATAGAAGTATTCTTTGCAGTAGGTGCCATGATCTACAACAAAAATACAAGGTTCAACACTATGCTATGTAAATCTTCTATCAAATAAAAGATATTCCCCTACATGATATACAATCGTTTTCCCTCTTACGACATGTAGTGGGACAAGATCCATATTCAACTAACTCCTAGTGAGCTTTGGCATCACTGCTAGAAGATTAGTGACATAGGTAAGCAACACTTTACTAATCACATCCCTATGTGACTTTTGTTCGTTGGGGTGACATCTAATGCCTCGACGCCCAACTCCATGTTCCAAAGCCCAAAACCGTTTTGATAGCTTTGTTAAGCAAACCAATACTATGCATGTGGTTTTCCGACATCCACCCTAACTGGTCAAGATAAAAGATGGCACACTGCTTTGGCAGACCCACCATACAATGATTAAAACCTTTGTAGGTGCAGCTATTGGAAATGGCATCAAAGTTCTTAATTTTTTGAGGAAAACTATTCTAACATGGTAACGATGCTTACCGCACACAGAACATAAAAGAATAGTATGATAGGAAAATAAGTAAACATCACAGGCAATCATATTAACTGTGATATAGTATGGCCCTTCTCACATGATGATCTCTATCTCCATGGTTCCTGTCCTTCGAGTCATTACGCTTCAAGCCTCCATGAATTTGTATCAGTCTATTACAGCTAATAGCACTATACTAATTACATGAGCAGAAGCATCACATGTCGACGCACATGTCGTATAATATTTGAACAGTCTTGGGCTATAATTAACCATGGCACGCAGGCCATAAAAATTACATGCATGCATCATATACATCACTAGGCCATACCAGTCACAACATTCTCTACAAAAACAAGTTAGGCGTAGAATCTATGCGTGACTAAAAACTAGATCTAAAACTTCCGGCTCAAAGGCCCAGAACTTCCAGTCGAAGGGACCAGAACTTCTGACTCAAGGCCGGAACTTCTGAAATCAACATTCTGTGTTGAATTTATTTTGGCCCGGAACTTCCAGCTCAAAGCCCGGAACTTCCAAAAATAACCTTCTGTACAGAATTTATTTTTGCTTGGAACCTCCGGTTCAACCAGAGCTTCCGAACCCGAAACTTCCTGTCCAACCAGAGCTTCTGAAAATGACATTCTGTACCGGGATTATTTTAGCCCAGAACTTTCGGGTCACACTCGGAACTTCCAAAAATCCGACGTAAGAACAATAGATCCAATCTATTTCTACCACATATCACCTATATGTGATCGATCCAGATCAAACACTACGCACGCTGGCTCTGATACCACTGTTAGGTTATAGAGAGGCTACGCTAGTACTAAATTCAAAAATTTTACCCCGTTCGCCCAAGAACCATGCGTGTAATGGGATCATAGATCGTTACCTCTAGCCATGAGATGTGTAGGGCAGCAAAAGTAGAGTTGATGAAGCGCGTCCTCGATCGGCTTTGCTCGGCTCCCTCTGTTCGTCGGCGATGAAGACGACGTAGTCCGGCGATCTCCACGGGAAGATTAGCACCGCAGTAGCAGCTGTGCCTCTACGGTATCCACATGTACAGGGACAGAATCACCTCACGCCGGTATGCTAGTACCACGTGGGAGATTAGGGGAGAGACGGCTACAACCGATGTAGGCAGGAGAGGTGGCGGCTAAGGTTAGGTCGAAGCAACAACAACAGCAGCCTTTTCATCCTAGCCCCTCCTCTCCTTATATAGTGTTTTCTCATGAGCATTTAATCAGTATTAAAGCCCAACAGATCATCTGTTCGTCTGGACCCGGAACTTCTGGTCCAACTGGAACTTCCAAAAATAACATTCTGTATCGAATTTATTTTGACCCAGAACTTCCGGGTCACACCCGGAACTTCTGGTTCGTCCAGAATACACTTTTCAGATAGGCCCAGAACTTTCGGTCTAACCGAAACTTCTGGTTCCTCCAGAAACCGAATTTGGGGCTGGCCCAGAACTTCTGGTCTAACCAGAACTTCCGGATGCTCTAGAACCCGGAACTTCCGGCCTCAAGCTAGAACTTCCGGTTCACTCAGAATTCTCTTGGGCATATTTCCATCAATTACATCACTTAAGTCTTACATAGCTGCATTTAGAGGCATACCTCGCAGCGGGTAGGCATTACAAAAGATCCAGCGAAAGCAACAACATCACACACGCAAGCATAAACTACTTCCTAAATCTTTCACTTGGGGACTAGACCCGAAACCCTAATCTTCTAAGTCTTCAACAGCAACGTCTTCACCTTCATCTTCGTAGTTCTCATCGTCTTCAGAAAGGTTTGCAAACTCTAGGGGTGGGGTGTAAAAATAAGGGTGAGTACTCAGCAAATCTTGAAAATAAAATATACATGAAGGATACAAAGAGCGGCGATGGTTCTCAAAGGAATGCAATTTAAAAGTTCTAAGTGCTTATACCCACGGATGGAGGTCCCAACCCCTAACCGCTCCCACAATAGTAGTATAATTCAATAGCTAAACCATTTCCCACATTTTCACCATTCTGAGATTGCTTTGCAATAAATCCCAACATATTTTCTAGCAATTTAACTATTTACAAACATCATCTCAACATCTCATCTCTTATGCCGTTCCTTGGTACTAACTTGCTCATCCATCGGGAAAGTGTTCCCATTATTATCGTAATCTCAACCCAAGTTCAATTTTATCGCTCAACTAGTTTTGACTCCTCACATCTCTCCCTATGAAGTCTTTCAACTTTCCGCTCCACACAGAAACGTTGCTAACCACGAAGGCTAGCTGTATACCCGATGGTATACTCTGATAACGCCCCATCCCTCCCATGAGTAGTTGAAAAACAATTAGAAATACTACGCTAGAGAAATCATCAAGACACTCGTCCATAACCATGGGCACGGCTGTTCGAACAGGTTTTACTCTAGCTGAAGGCGCACACTTTACCCTTGCGACTCTAACTCATTCCGCTACCCATGATGTAGAGGAGGTTCGGGACAAGGTATTTTCGAAGCAAACCTAAGATACCCCACTGTCACCTAGATAGATCCTCGATCAAAGATCGGACAGCCATGCTTCCTTCTCCCTTGAAATCCCGCGGGTGCTCAACTACTAACTCCTTAACTCATCCACTGGCCGTAGCCTCAAAACTCATGCCCGTTAGGGACTTTGCAAGTAAAACCTCGAGTCACCCCGGTGATTCCATATCTATCAGCAGTTGGAATATCCTAAACCCGCTAAGTACTAGCCTAGGGATACCTCTCACGTACCCACAAGGTTGTATGAAGTTGTGCTCATACTATTTCCCAAGGAATCGGTCCTTAACAATTTTGCAATAGAAACAATCTCATTTCAACACAACACATTTACAAAATCACATCATCACCCAATCTACATCTAGTTGTCATGTTTTAGTATGAGTGTGTAAATGTGTGTGTAGTGCACCCATATCATATTTTAAGGAACATACTAAAAGCAATTAAAAGAATAAAATAAAACAATGGTTGTAAAAGTAAATCTTAAATCGATAAGGTAATACATGGTATTCAATAACAAGGAGGCTGAGTTGCAAAGTTTAGGTTTTAGTTGTCATAATTGCTCAAGTAATACACTATTAGTGTACGTGAGTGCGCAACCTAATCATGCAAATATATGTTTTAAAAACATAACAAGCATTTCATAGGTTTAAGAATATTCAAAGAAAGACTTGCCTCGGGATGGGTCAAAATTAGGATCTTTAGCTAGACGGTCTTGAACAGCGTCGGCGTCGGGAGCTGTACCGTGATATGCACACAATAAAGAAAAATAAATAAGAAAAATTACAAGTTTAATTTAAACAGTGCCAAAATAAACTTGGGAGTTTTAGAAAATTTTTGGTTCTAGAATGGAGTCATTTGGAGCTAAAATGAAGTTTCTAGGATTTTCTAAAGTTTATTTTATTTTCAGAAAACAGAAAAGATACTATGCTTAATGGGCCTGTTCAGAGATGAATTCAAAAAATTAGAAACTGCACTGTGTGCACCGGGCCAGCTGGTTGGCCCGTTGGCCGGCCGTGGGTGCGGCGGTAGTGGGCCAGTGCAGTGGCCCAGCTGAGAGGGCTGGCGCAGGTGACCGCACGCATGCGCGTGCTGCGCGCGCGGCACAGCTGTCAGTGAGCCCGGCGTGGCAGAGGGGTACGCGTGGTTGAGCGCGGGTGAGCGAAGGGCTATTAGGTGGGGCCAGCATGGCAGCGGCATAGGAGGGCAGTGCAGATGACCCGCGCGTGAGCGTTGGCCACGCGTCGGCATACCACAGGCTCGCGCGGCACGCGGCGAACGCGCGGGGCCTGCTGGGCTGCCGCGCAGCGATGCTGGCGTGCGGGCCCAGCGTGGCAGCCGCACAGAGCAGCAGCGTTGGGCAATGCGTGGAATGCGCACGCGTCAGCTCTGTGGCCCACGTGTCAGCGACAGAAAACAGAGGGTAGCTCTCAGCCGGAGGTAGAAGAAGGACATGGATGGCCAGAACTTCTCCGGCGCATATCTTCTTTGATCTAGCTCCGATGGCCACAAAAATTTAACAGAAGGTAAAAGATACTATGATGAACACATCCTACAGTTGGATTTTCAAATAGGGCCACGATTTTACCAGAATTAAAAAGGGGGCAGAACAAGAGGTGGCCAGCACACAGGACGACGGCGAAGCTCCGGCGATGAATGGGGTCTCTTTTCACCAGATTAGAGTCCCCAGGAACTATTATGTGGAACCCGATCGGTTAAAGGAGCTTCGGTATGGCCTGGCAACGAGAGACACGAACCGAGGTGATCGGTTCTCGCCGCCGGCGCGTTCCGGTGCTCAACTCGGGGTTCTAGGGCTTGGAACACGAAGTAAAACATCCATAAATGCTATAATAGCGGAGAATCAAAAAGGAAATGGGGAAAGATGAGGGCTTACCGACGATGGCGGAGTGGTGTCGCTTCCCCGGTGGCGCTAGAGTTCCGGTGGAGGCGGCCGGGTGCAGAGCTAGGGAGAGGGACGGCGGTATTTATAGGGGCGGAGGAAGGTTCAGGAAGCAAGGGTTTCCGACGGGAGTCCCTGGCGCGACGCGGAGACAAGGTGACGTCGGGGCTGGGTTGGTGGCTGGCGTGGGGCTTGACCAGCCGGCTTGGTGGGATGCGGAGCTGGCAAGGTCACGCATTTCGTGTGAGGGCCTGGCGCCCGGTGCACCGGCGCGGAAGTTTCGGCGCGGACGGCGGGTCGTGGTCCCGACGTGGCTGTGCGGTCTGGCGTGTGAGCACGACCCGACGCAGACAGCGCACGGGCGCGGTCTGGGGCAGGCGGTGCGGCGCGGGCGGCACGGC
>KE372561.1:305855-318303 GCA_000418225.1 Zizania latifolia | reverse complement strand
ACTAACAATGTGCAATAATATAGACTCCATTCACCTGATCTAATGTACATATGCATGAGGTATATATTTCTTCTAGAATTAATGACAAGGTAATGAATTATATATGGGCAGAATTAAGTGAAATGAATAAAGGGCCAAAACACCCCGGGGATCATCTTGTCATTTGGAAACCATCCCCATCACACATCTAACCTCTTCAATACATGTTACCTACTCCCCAATGCATGGATCCAAAGGACATGTATTCTTCAACTTTTAACTATTCCATCTAGTACTTGGACCTCTCCTACCACACATTAGCCAATCTTTTCAAATCCCACTCTATTATGGAATCAATTAAGGGATCTATCTAATAATTGATCAAGGTAAACGTGGAAAAGTTGTTTTGGGCATTACACAAGCTTTTCAAAGCTTGTAGTTGGTAGAGAATACAACAGCAAACGAAGACAAGGGGGCATTGAAAGTTCATTCTGATGGAAAAGAGTTGGAAATTACTTAGTCAGACACTTGCATTATTTTTACTAATGCACTTAATCTACCATAAATATAGGACATACTCCCTTCAGCTCCATAGTTCTTGATTTTTAGACATATTCTTACAGGTATGTAGCAATTAATTAGTGTATATATTTTCTGTTTTAATCATAATATAGTTGTGTTGTACTTGTAGTTAATGAGTTTACATGCATGCAGAGGTATATGAGTCCAAAGTGGCCTCATAATCACCAAATCATCAACAATTAACATCCAAATACTCTAAGACTAAAACGTCAATAATTATTGAACTGGGAGGAGTATGCAATTATTCATGATGGATTCATTGGGAAACCTGGAAGAGTCAAGGCTTCCATAATTGAAGGGATAATCCATTAAATATATTTCAAGCATCTAGATCACTGATCGTTGATTAGTTCCCTTAACCAGCTATATAGAACTTTTGTTAATTAATTAACTAGATTATCCAGGAACATCATGAACAAAATATTTTTTGATAAAAAATCAATGTTGTTTTCTAGAGAAAGGAAAATTGAAAGTCAAACCATAGCTGGGATGTATGGTACTAACTTTTGACTTCAATTTAGACTGATATGTTCATCGAGTAATCAGAGGAAATGTAACAAGTTTAGCTAGATCTCATATTAAATTATCTTTAATTTACGAAAATCTCATATTCAAAATAAAGGTATTACATCGATGTATCGGCAACCAGGTTTGCGTTTTAGGTTACATATGGCTAGCTAGGATTAGCTGAGCTCTTTAAATTAGTAAACATTTGGTTGCGTTTGGTTATAAGTTTTCTTTAAACAATGACTAGAATCTTGTACCTCATCTTTCTTGAAGGGTCGATTATATATATTGATTGGTTTTTGCATGCAAATGTTAGATTTTTTTCAATGCACAGATACTACGAGGGCCAAACCAAATGTACCAACTTAACAATAATCCTTAATCCTGAGTATCCTGCCAGTAATTAATTTCCATGCATGTCACTGGTGCAACTATGGTTTATACTCGATGCACCTTAATTTCTTATTCTATCATATAATTGTACATTTTAATTAAGAATGATGCGTGCGCGCATATATATATATATATATCATGGTATATTATTCAGGGATATAGAACAAAACTTCATTGGAAATTCGATGTAGTCACCGTAATATAAATTATTATGATTTTTGGTAAAATAGTTAATTATCATTAGCAATATATGCAAACAAAACCTAAATCCAGCAGTGATGTAAGTATTTCTTTTTTAACATATATACCTTGATAGCCTCTGAGGGGCGAAATCCACCCAACCAAAGGAAGCAGCGTTCAGCAGGGCTAGCCCACACTCCACACAAGAGATGGAAGATGTCAGCCCTAGCAATGGCGCCCTTGAGGCTCAGAAGCTCCTCGTGCTGCGCGATCGCGCCATTGACAAACACCTGGAGCTGGCTATCTGGCATCTGTTCGTTCAAGGCAGCCCTAAGCTGGAATATCAGCTTGCTGTGTTCTTCAACCCATCTCGCATATTCGAGGTCGAACAACCCAGCTGCCCATGCATCATACACCAGATCAGATATAGTTAAATATTGTGTTGTTGCTAAAATACAATTTAAATTGGAGGGGCTCGCGCGCACGCACACACATATATATAAACTTTCTCCTGTCATAAAAGAAAATAATTTTAGAATAGTTACAGTCAATATTACAAGGTAATTTTGACCATAATATCGTTTAGCATATAGGTTTTGAGAGTATACGTATAAATTATATGGCCAAGGTTGTCTTAACAAAAACATTCATAATTAATATTATACTCCAGTAATTTTTAAAAAAGGTTTATGCTATAGTATTAGTCGTCAAAGTTATACCTTGTTGACATTAAAAAAATCAAGAACAACTTAATTTCATGACTGAAGAGAGCATATCAATCCTTAGTTATAATGCAATTGATGAGTATCTGATAGAAAATTAGAGAGAGATTCATTGAGTATCTCATTACCAGCTGGTGAAGGGCCAGAAGCAAGGCCCTGGTGCTGATGATCTCCAGTACCACCCCAGAGAGCATCCTGAACGTTATATATGGTAGTTATCTGTAAGTAATTGCATTCGCAGAGGGGGGCCAAGAAATGTTTTTCCAGGAGAACTAAAGAGGTAATTAAGTTACCACACAAAAATAATGCTAGCTTGGAGATTTAATATAAGGATAATCGTCAGATATTTTCAAGCCTTTTTACCTGTACTCGTGCAGCATGAACTTGTTGTTCAAGCTGGCTTAGCCTAATCCTACTCGACTCCAACTGTTGAATGTATGCCTGAAGAATAAGCAGAATAGTAGTGCATATGCTCGTCAAAAACAAATTGTATAAATGAATATTCAGTTTTAACAAATTAAATATATACAATATGGATTCGTGCATGCGCCCAAATCCTTCAATTCAATATAATTTCTGAAAGAACCAGTTAATTGATTCGATAAAAATATTAACTTGAATATTATTGAGACATTTCTCTAGTATACACAAAGTTTTATTCTGGCTAATTAATGGATGTACTTCAAATTAAAAGAACATCTGGGGTCGTTCTTAAGATTTATATACTCATGTTTCAAATACCCCGCACCATCATAATAATTCACACATTCTTTTAGATAATGGGACATAATGATTCACACCTGAGAACATAAAAGGAATTGAAAAATGTACATAAGAAAAGTGAAACTGGTTGCATTGGTTGGCAGGTCAAATTCACAACAAAGGAAAAATAATTATATCCTTCAGCACATAAGTCCGAAAGAAAGAGCCAAAAACAGCTACATCACAAAGTCAGTTCATTTAATCCACCAGATACCGAGACTCCGTGTATGTAGCAAACAGAAGTTGATAACAATTAAATTTATAGTGAAATACTTTGCGTGAACAACATATATATCTGCATTAACAATACTAAGATATTTGTTTGTATGTTTCTGCAAACATAAATACAACACACACACACACATGCATGATTCGGTTCTTCAATTAACAAGCTGTGCAGTTTCTTGATTGACCCACTCACCTTCTTCCTAAGCCTACTTTTCCTGGCGGCCTCCCTATTCTGTGCAAGCCTCCTCAGTGTCTGCAATATGCATATACATGTATACACACTTACATACAAATTGTCAAACTCTAAAAGTCATAAAATATGTAGGTTATTAGCCTGTAGACAGTGACTGTTCACCTTACTGGTTACTATCATATTTGCTTTAATAGATTAATTGTGCTGTTGAATCTCTTCAGAGAAACGTATTGGATGCATGTATACTCACCTTAGGGTCTAGTGTTCTCCTTCCTTCTCTGTCTGGATCACTAGATGTTGCGCCCTTCCCACTGCTGGTTCCTTCCTTCTGCAAGCCACATTTTTTTCGATCATTATTCAAAAGACAGACAGAAAAGGATGCATATGTATGCAATATCTAGGTAAAACTAGAGAGAGAGAGAGAGAGAGATGCATATATACCTTAATAAGGCTACTCTTGTTCTCCTTGGCAGAGTTAGGCAAGGGCAAGGTAGGGCCAGGAGGAGGATGACTAGCACTGATCTTCTGACCACCTTGCTGCTTGCCATTAGGAAGCATGGCAATGGCTAACCCAGAAATCTGCATATACATAAATACATATCAGAATTCAGAAGACAGTAGTGCCGTACTACTACACAGGCATATATGATGGTTGAGGTCCAAGAATTTGCATGCATGCCTGCGACGTATAGTACCTTTGCTGCATGAACTTGGTCGCCTGCATGCATGGGTTGGGAAGGGAAGATGTTCAGAGTTTCTGCAGAGCATGCAATTAACAAGTTATATATGCCGCAGCAGTGTGTATGCTAAGCATTTCAGACTTCAGTTCTTTTAACAAGACGCCAAAAAAGTAACTTGGCAATATTCAGTCTAACTCTTGCTTGAGTAAAACTGCTTCTTAATTACATGTGTACAAAATCTCTCTCTCTCTCTCTCTCTCTCTCTCTTTCTCTCAATAGATGCGTGGTGAGAGAAAGGACACAGCAGGTAGTACTTGTATAGCAACAGTCCGGGGATGCTTCTGGGGCTATGATTCAGTGGAGTAGATGAGAAGCTGCAGATGGAAAGGAATGGGGGAGGAATGGAAAGAAGGAATATTTATAGCTTCTTTTAGATCAAGTTCTTGCAAAGAGGGTCATCGTCAGAGAGTCTGTTACATGTCGCATTCTTCTCACAGGGAGAAATACCAAATCCGAAGAAAAAGAAAACACAGCACGATCAGAACAAAACACATGAATCAGAAAAAGATTCAGACATACATGTATGTGGCAAAGACATGTATATCCATGTGAGTAAATAGGAAAAATAATCACTCACATACACATCGTCAGGGTATTTTTGAGAGGGGAAAAGAGAAAGATAAGGTTTTCGCGATAACACATACGTCGTTGTTCTTGAATCGACTGTTGATCATGGCTGTCCAGGTAGAGAAAAAGTGAAGCTTGTTGATCGAAATCGGACATGTCGTAGCTGCTCGATTCCTTGCTCCTAGAAAGGAAATTGGAAGGTGAAACAAGCAAGAATCAGTAGGTATATTACACATACATCAGAAAGCAACTAAGCAAGTAGAGAAACAGCCTTTGTTTAATGGAGCAGATAGAAGAGTCGGTGTGTGAAAACCATTAAAAACTTTCTTTGATCGATCTACTTGCTGAAAGATACAAGCAAAAGAAATGTATCCTGGTATTTGGAAATTTGTTGTCTTGTTTCCTCATCTCATCAGAACCTAGCTAATATATTTCCATGATCCCTAACTAACCAAATAAACTATTGTATACCGTGTTCAATGATGGGGCAGTGCGCGTCTTTATATAATTCCCCCCATATGTCCATGGTTGAATTTTGCAAAACAAATCAAAATCCAAAATCCAAAAGATGCAAGCTACTGATGGGGAGAACCACCTCTACATCAGAGAGAAGAATCAATTAATGGAAAAACCTCTATAGCAGAAGAATCGATCGATCTCTTTTCAATAGCTAGAAAACACGCCCAGCTTTCGATTCTTTTTACCACAGGAAACCAAAGGGTGAGAGAAAACCATCGATCAGCTGTTTGGTTGCCAAATTCGTAATCTACAGAGAATCAAGAAACCAACTGATGGAAACCCACCAACAGAGCTAACATACACATGCAGACATAAAGCATCTAATCTTAATTACATGGAGGAAGAGGCGATCATCGTCGACGGTGAGGGGGTGCTCCGGAAGCCGAGGGGGAGCTCAGCAAGCTGGTGACTGTGCTGCCGATGATCTTCCTCTCTGGAGCCCCCCATGAAACCCTTATGAAGGCCCTGACCATCCTCCTACAGTACACCTTAACTCTTTAACTCTCTCTCTCTCTCTTCTCTTCTCTATCTCTCTTCACACTATGCACATCTCTTGCTAGCAAAAGATACAAAACCAGACATTAATGGCAAAACTGACTTCTGTTTGCACACTAACTTCTTTTATACTTGTAACAAAAGCTATCAAGAAGGAGCTGCAACTTTTCGTTTGGATGTCACCTAAAATATCCTCCCTTCTCCCCTCACCTTTTGACCAAGAACCTGAGGCATGACTTTTCAGAAGGGGGAAGAGAGAGATAAAGAGAGAGGTGTGTGAGAAATACCTGCAGGTCTATGTGTTCTTTGGAAGCATCTGGGGCCTTGAATGTCAGCGACTCCATTAATCCTACGAATTTGGGAGGCCATTTTGTTGCTATATGTGGGGCTCACAGTCTCGTTCGTGTCACGTTTCACTGGTTGTGATCGAATCATACCTCGAAAATATGCTTAAAATTATAGTGGATTACAAATAGTATGATATCATTTATGATGTATCTCTGCATAAGTGTAATTATGTGCCTATCCCATATACGATACAATTAATACAAATGACGCGTTGCCTGTAATAGCTACATAGAAAAACTTTAATTAATTGCTCAATTAGTTATGTTGGTAAGATCATATCATGAAGTATTAATCGCATGTGCCTATCAATACATTGTCACATTACAAAAGTAGTACATAAAGATAGTCTAATAATTAAATACATGGTTGATGGTTCATGTCATAACTCCTTAATTTACCAACACATCACAAAAGATAAAATCAACTGATCAGGAAATGTATGGCCAACAATAATGGTTACATAAATGAATAAATAAACAGGATTGTAGGAGATAACCTGTTTAACAGGCAGGAGCTATATATCCACTGAATAGGAAAATGAGAACAGATCGATATATGTGCAACTAATTAACATGAAAAAGCGTACGTAGGAGAGTCAGCAATGATGTGATCATTAGTAAAGGTGATAACAAAAACACATGGATCTAATTACGGCTTTGCAAACTACAAGATATTGTCCTCGATCTTACAGTCCAATGGATATATCAGCAATTTTTGTGTTATATATGTGTACAAAATTTGTACAACTTTTGATGCACATATGGTGTGGATGCACGAGGGAAGTATATATCTTGAACATCGATCGTCTGGGCTTTTGATGGTCAGAAAGAGCTTTTAATCGATCAGGTGAAATGTTCTGTTGTGAAAATTGGTCAACTTGCATGCCATTTATTCCATGTTTGTGTATGTATGTATCAAAGATGGGTCAGATTAATTTCAGGAAGACACTGGTCAATGCTACTAAAAACTGTCTCTGACAAAAATTGAATATATAGATCAAAGCATCCTGTCTTCTTTTTGGTATATACGCATTTGTATATTTGACTTTCTGTAGGTATCATCCTACAAGCCCATCTATTACGTACTTCTGGGGTTCAGTTAACCCTCGACTTCTTTCCGTAAACTCAATTTGGCCTTAATTTCCAGTTGGCCCCCGTTCGTTGTAGGGCAAGAACTAGCTCAGTCGCCACACAACCTATTAAGCTTAGTATCAAATGCAACAATACTCATATATGTGCTAAGATAATCACATTGTTTGTTTTCAGAGGCTCTCAGCCAAATGGAATGGCGAAGGAACCTACCAAAAAGGGTTTCCCACAGTCCTGGTCAAGCTAATACTCACCCTTGTCCACGAGGGGCCTTGTTGGAGGTAACTCATGTACCCCTTTGATCAGCGTTAAATGAGACAACACCAATTATAAAAATCACTGAAGACCAACTAGGGTGGTGTAAACCGTCAGAGGTAGCCAAGGCCGCTAGATGTGGTGAAGGCTGCCAAAGGTGGCAAAGATGAATTAGGGTGGTGAAGACCACCAAAGACAATGAAGATCAGCGAAGATAGCGAATGTAGGTGAACACTATCAAAGGCTGGGAACACTACACCATCACACACTATTGTCATCAGCAACTACGGTCAGTAAAACCCCTCTACAGTGACAGAACATGTGTCAGGAAAGGCTTTGCCGAAGCAAAACAGTCGCGCTAGAAGCAGTTGAGGAAGGCTTTGTTGATAGTTTTACCTTATATCGACAGTTAGGATGTATCTATATACAAGACCATTTGCTAACAGTTATTGCCTATGCCGACAGTAAACTTCTCCCGACAGTAGGACCTATGCCGACAATTAGATTATTGCAGAAGCATATACAAGCAAAAAACCGATGCACCATTCAAATACTGTAACAAATTGGTACAAATACAGTAACGAACAAATTCATACACAAGCTTCATGCATATATGTACACATATGTACAATCAGGTTCAAAAGTTCTTACAAAAGGTTCACACAAATATATTTGCATCATATATTCATATATTTATATACAAAGTTCACACAAATAATATAGATAATGTGCAGTCATACAAAGATTCACACAAATATTAATCATAGCAAATAATCTACAAGCACTTGTCCCTTGTTCTAGAACTCCATTGCTGCACAAAAATTGCCCCTCCAAAGCACTACTCGAGTTGCTGCCCAAAAATATTGCTTCACACAGCTAGTAAATTTACCTATAAGAAAAGGAAAAGATTATTTCCATGACTGCACATATGTTTCAGTAAGCAGCAAGACAGCAAATGCACCAAACTGTGCAGAGGAAGCTCAAGAATCCTATGATGAGGGAAAGGAAGAAGCTACATTGGATGGAGAAATTCAACAATAAAATCCAAACTTCTTCAGGTATTGGTTGCTCTTTAAATTAACATTCATTAAAACTTAAGTAATTTGAAAGTTCATAATAAACATGTCCAGCAGCTGTATAAGCAGCATCCTTTAAAAACATTCCAACAGTAAAATTTGTTTCCAGTGGTCGAGAAAGAGCCATGGCTTCACAAAGAATGGAAACAACAACTGTAGCTAGCAGCTGAACGGGTAGTATAGTAAATCTTCCTAAAGTTAAGTAATTATGAAAAGAAGCAACAGCAGTATAGTAAAGTCACTTATCTTTGTGTATATCCCTGCAAAACAACTTAGAAGAGCCATCACCAGTAGAAGAAAGCATATTCATTAATTCAATCATTGGAGTTATTGTATTCAATTCTTGTGACTCACAATTGCCATCATCCAACCTTGAATAGGGGTTTGGAGAACAAAATCTGACCTAGAAAACAACATATTGTTCTTCTAATTAACCATGATGTTTAAATCAGAAGATTGTTCAAAATGAACAAATAAATAGCATAACTTATTCCTAGTTTACACTACATATTCCTAAGAGAAAATTTTGTATATGCCACTGAAAGTTTATCTGTTCCCATATATGCCACTGAAAACTTGTTGTTCTCATATATGCCATTGCTTCAATTTTTTATATCTATATATGCCATTGCCGTTAGTTTCAACCGTTAGTCAACATTGGTTTTTTTAGATGCCAAAATTGCCCTCAACTCACTTAAAAATCAAGGATGATTTAAGCTCCGTGATCAGCTAAGACTCACTCCAGTCAGCACGCGTGTACCAATCACTCATTCAATCCAGCGCAACTGAGACCGATCGGGAGCAAGACAAGCTAGCCAGCTTTGTGAGCTGAGGGCAGTTTTGGCATTAGGAAAAAAACTAATGTTGATTAACGGTTAAAACTAACAACAATAGTATATATGGACACAAAAAATTAAAGTAGTGGCATATATGGAAACAACAAGTTTTTAGTGGCATATATGGGAACCGATAATTTCGGTGGCATATACAGAATTTTCTCTATTCCTAAATTTCTAAAGAAACAATAGGAATGAAATTATTAAGGGTCAAATAAAATAGTAAACCAGTTCAAATTTCATACTTAGTTCTTAAGGGTGGACTGTCTTGCTCACATTCCTGAAATTTGATGCGAGTAGTCTTGGAGTCCACAATGAAACAGAGTCATTTCATCATCTGAAAAATGGGTTGCAATATCATGGAACTGTCCAACTCGCCAGAGTCCTCATCTGAAATCAACCCAAGTTGCTCATAAGAAAAATTAAATCAAATCTAAATAACTAACCCACCAACACTACATTGGGAAGCAGATGTAGGAATTTAAAGAAAATACAGTTCACCAAATCAACCAAGATATACAAACAATCACCAGTAATCATCCTTGGTAAAAAAGCATAAAGATAAAATTTTGCAGAACAAAGATCCATGAATAAGAATTCATATAATCCCAAGTTCAATCTGACATACCTGTTCTAGATGCAGATTTGCAGTGTTGAGGTAAGGGAAAAAATCCAATAAGGTAAACCAACTACCTTCGCTCTGTTAGTCACAAAAACAGGACCATAAAGCATACGATATAAAAGTGATGGCCAACTGTTTCCATATAAATGGATGAAGCAGAGAGCCTCCCAGAATATGAGCTAGACATTTCCATCCCCACCTAGCGTGTCAACACAAAACATTCTAAAAAATCCACATAGAACTCCCAATATCATAACATTGAACATTATTGGCATGTTTGGTCCAGTCATTGCGGAATGCTGAAATATCAACCAATCAATCAAAAGAATCATCAGCATGCCAAATGAAATCCTTGTTGCTGCTATTAAATGACACCTAAAAAATAGCAAACCCGAATTGAAATACATTAAGAATGTGCTGATCAAATTCTGGAGAAGATTTGTTACGAGGAAGGTGAACCAACCGCTGATTGACATCCACATGGAGAATAATCTGATTATCCATAAAACTAAATGATATATTCTCCTGGATATCATGTACCAGACTTTCTGAATCAGCACCACTCAACTTGATTTCTGCAACAGAAGTACTGACTTTCTGAGAACATTGAGGGGTATCTTGCTCATAGACATGTGTCTCATTGATAAGACAAAGTGTCCTTAATGTGCTGCCAAATGATTTCTCAAATTTTTTCATGAAAAATTGAACCTATCACCATATATCTACAGAATAACAAAAGTCATATATGTAAAATCTATGGAAACAGAGTTGTGGACAAGAAACTGAACCAGACAAACATTTGTTAAGGACTCCTTCACTGCTGAAGTACACATCTGCATCAAGATTCAGTGTTAGGACACCTGTGGTTTTGTTCACATCCACAGCAATCATTTGACAAAAGGTTAAATACATGAACTGCTTTCCTTTGAAAGGAAATCAGGTTGCAATCTTTCTCCAGAACAACTGCTTTTATTCATAACCTTTAATAGGATAAGGTCATAATCCTTGTTATTCAAGAATCTGAACCAAAGGCGCACGGTTTTTTCAAATCGCTGGATCTCCTTCCTCCTCGAGGCCTTCACCTCCCGCTGGATGCTGATGCCTACAGGATCTGAAATCCATCAAACGAATAAGAGTCCAAGAACAATCCCATTGATGATGGACGTGCACGCTTGGTAAGAAGATCAAGCAAATCAAAATCAAAATCAAAATCTGGCCATTTTAGGGTAACACGACAATGGTTAACCACAACGAGGTGGCGCGCGGAGGGCTCCAGGCAGTGGGCAGGCGGAGGGTGGCGGTGCACACGGAGGGCTCCAGGGGCGGTGCGCGGTGGGATCTAAGGGGCACACGCGGTGGGATCCAAGTGGCGCATGGAGGGCTCCCAGGGGCGGCGCGTGACGAGCTCGTAGGGGCGGTGGTGGCGGCGCTCAGAGGGGCTGGGAGGGGTTGGGAAGAATTGCTGGGATGGGAGGGGTTGGGAAGAGATAGTGCTGAAAATTTTTGTTCCACCCGCTAAGATTTAAGGCCCGTGCCTAAATTCCATCTTTTTGTTCCGCTCGTGACCCCACCAGCTTCACCGACACTTTTCATGCTATACCGACAAACCAGACATCACTATATCTACGCCGACAGTTTATTTATTGAATAGATTAATGTCAACACTTTTTCTGTTGGATAAAGATAATATTCCCGATAGATAATTCGCTAGGGAATCATCATATAATTACTGACAGATCTTTTGACAAGGATACATTAGCTTTGCCCACAAATAACTCTAGGCAATAGTGTGTCATGTGAGGAGCCATGGTGAATACCATGCGGATGATGAGTGATTGTCAACGGGAAAAGAGAAAAGATGAAGTGAAGATGAAGATAAGGAGAAGTCCTTCGAGAGGAGGCACAGTGACTTGTCGTGATGGAGCTCTCGTGTGACTCAGGTACACGGACGGACGTTCGTCGGACAGAGGGGTCGCGAGGACGTGCCGGTCCAATCCGGGTGCATGGAGCGGCAAGCGGATGTGATCCATCGTGGTGTCGACCAGTGCGACTCAGGTACACAGACGACCGACCGCCGGACTGACGAGCCGCTGGGTTGGTTCAGTCCAATCCGGGTGCACGGTGCGGAGGCGACGGACGCTTTGACGGCTTCGGCTTAAAACCGTCAACCTGCTAACGGAAAAGGGAGTTCGACGTTGAAGATAGCGGTGCCGTAACGGCTACGAAAAGTTCGGCACCGAATAAATATCTATAGTGTCATTTCATGTTTTTGCCCTGTGGGCCGGAGTCTGTAGCGAACCTTCACGAAGAGGGTATTTGAGTCATTTGTATTGGTCCATGGGGCTATATAAGGGCT
>KE372561.1:284084-296095 GCA_000418225.1 Zizania latifolia | reverse complement strand
GCGAGCTTTCTCCGGCCATCTCCTTCATCAAGATTGCAGTATACCTCTTGTGCACACTACTTGTTTGATGAATTGTCTCAAAGAAATTTGCACTACAAGTTAGGTGTTTGATAGAATGTCTGCAAGCACTTGATTTTCAAATTACACTACGAATATTTTTCTGCATGTTCTAGTGTATGTCAAGTGTTTGTTGATTTACTTGAGAGGGTCTGCAATGTACGTTTTGTTGACTTGGCTACATTACAAGTATACGATATTTTGCATGAGAGCGTTTTTGCGCGTTTCTCTTTTTATGAGAACGTCTGTTTTCCTCATGAACGCATCCTGATCGATACTTGTATTTTTCTCGTAGTTGCTGTGTTCAAGTGTTTGTCCGTGGAGGTTGTGTTTTGACTTGCCTGGTGTGACTATTGTGGCACAGTCTTGTGCATAATCTCATTGAGTCACTTACAAGTCGGACACTTGGGTTTAAGGAAGTTTTTCCTGAAGTTTTTAGTATCAACTTGTCAGGTGTGACTTTTACTTGTCCAGTCTTGGACTGAATCTCATCGAGTCACTTGCAAGTCTGATACTCAAGTTTTAGGAGTTTTATTTTTCTGCTGTATTTTATTTTGCGCCCATTCACCCTTCCTCTGGTCGCTAGTTTCGGTCCTACATCATGGTGTAGTGGAAAGACACTAATGGGCCACCCCAGTTGAGAACTATCTATCAGGAATGAACACATTGTGTGGTAGCCCAAAGGCCCATAGGATTCAGGGCCTTATGAAATGATTTGTATACTCTTGTAATTGCCCCTATCATAGGATAGAGATGTAAAATTGCTATGCTCAAAACTATAAGGTTATAAATAGAACCCAAGGGAATTATAATAGGAGAGCCTTTTTAGAGTAATAGACACTGATTTGTACAAGTCAGCATTACTTCGAGCACTATTTTATTCGACAACATATGAGATTTCATAAAAGAGAGCAGTTTTGCCACGGTACTTCTTGTTTAAGAAACAGTTGTAAGCTATATAGTACCTTACATACCACTTGTCATAGACAATACGAATATCAGCATTGCTAATGAAGTCAAATTCTATGTGTAACTATAAAACTTCTAAAAGGGGATGTTTTTCAGATGACTTATTCTCTCTTGATGAGTAGAGTCGTCTGTATGGCTATGTCAATCTCTGACGGGCAACAATTTCCTACAAAGCTATATAGTACGGTCTTCCATCCATCGTTCCATTGTCTAAGTAGGCACTAGCATTGTTGGGGAAAACTAGGAACAAAATTTGATGACATCAGCTTTAGTGCCATTACTTTTAAGTTTATTGGTAAGTATTAAATTTTATATATCATTTGTTAGTTCTGCCAGGAAGTAGTTTAGCTAGAATATTTTCAATTGAAATTAATGAGTTTTATAATTACTATTAAATAACATCAGATGCAAGGGTGTTTGTGAGTATCAATATACAACTTTTATCAGCAAACTCTTGAAAATATGTCTTCTAAATCATAAACTGGACTTTAAAAGTGTGTATGCATTCCATAATATAAATAAAGGGGAAAATATGTTTCAGCAAAAAATAACAAAAAATATATTGATAATTGAAATGAGAAAAGTCAATAATACGTCGTCTGTAAAAAATATTCATAAAAACTGAGTCAAGTAGATTAAAATTCCACATTTAAGATGCTGATACAACTGAGGCTAGTGAACTAGCTAGAATTCTATAAGAAATATAGATTTAGACTAAAATTTCGATTTGTTGAGTCCTAGGGATCTCTACAAGTCATTTGCTATTTAAATAGGAGCAATTAAATTTCTGTCGTTCGAGGGGATTTCACTCAATTTTTATTTACCCATTGACATTATGACAGCAAAAGGGATTCAAAAAATTAACAACTAACCTTAGAATAGCGCAGCAATAAAACTCGAAGTCCCTCTCCAGCACAAATAATTAAGTAAATAAATCTCAAAGTCAAATAGTAGTTCACAATTTTATTAATTAGCCCTAGGTGTCAATGTCACTAGAGCTTCTGCTTGCACTAGTTGCACATCTTGTGCACCGTATATTAAAGCATAATATCTTTGTTGCTTCTGTCTGTAATTCTTATCTTGATTTTACTTATATTATATACTATTAGCATGTACGAGTACATAAAACTAAAAAATTAAAGGTTTGTCAAAGATTGAAGTCTAACTTATAGCTCAAACAGTCCCTAAATGGCTAAATGCAAGCACCACTTTCACTCCACAAACAGTCCCGAAGAAAACCGTCTGGGGCAGTGGAAGGGAACAGACAAACTTAATAGAACTGCTTGTAAAATTAGTCTATTTTTATAGGTGATTGGTTTATGAGACAGTCTATAAAAATCAATATTTTACAAGTGGTTTCTTGAGAGAACCACCTACCAGAAGAGTCTAGTTTTCACAAGCGGTAGGTTTAAAAGATCACTTTTGAAAATCATTATTTTTACACGTGTTTTCTTATAAGAACCGCACATGAAAAAAATCAAAATTATTTCATATTTATTTATATATATAGGGACAAACTTTAAATAAAATTATAGATCAAGATGAGATCGATCTTCAAATTGCAGTTGAAAGTTTTTCATTTGATCGGATTGTTTAGAGACACAAATATTCGTTTGAACATTCAACTTAAGAGAGTATTTGTATAAATCATAAATATTCCATATGAAGTCAGATAGGGATAAACTTTATACAAAAAATTTAGATCTCAAAGATTTTACAACTTTGTAGTTAAAAGTTTTCTAATTTGAACATTTAAACAACGAAATATTTGTTTGAAGATTTGGCTCAAACTGTTGGGGAACATGGAGGCTACGCTAGTCGAAAATAAAACTTTTTCTACCGCGCACACTAGGAAGCCTTACTAGAGAGGGACCATAGATCATTACCTCAGACACGCAGTGCAGCGGAAGGAGAGTTAGAGTAGCGAGCTGATCCAACTCGAACGTGCCGAAGTGGTCGGGAATCCGATCACCTGGTCAGGAAGCAGCCGATCAACGTGGTTATTAGGAACTCCTGAGGACTTCTCCCGACCTCTCGTCATTCAAGCCGATGACGCTGCTGATCTGATCAGCGACACCGATGTCGATCAACGAAGCAATAGAGCAATGCCTCTACTGGTATCCACACATCTAGGGGTAAAACGCTGGCCGGTGATGTACTAGCACCCTAGCGATCGGCGAGGTGGCTGGGCTCAAGAGGTGACGGCTAGAGTTTGCTCTCGGTAGTTAACAACTTAGTACGAGAAACACATTAACATATGAATCAGCAGAAGGCATAGAAGCATAGCTTCCCTACGCCCTGGCCCCTTATATATATATATAGACATCCTAGCTTGGGCCCTTTTGGGCCCATCTAGGACTCTACATGAATCTTCATCCGATCTGTTTGGATCTCTATCCAAACCATTTGGATCTCTATCTAAACTAAGCCCAATTCGAATCCTATTCGAATCCAGAGTTCCGACACGTGAAGTGTGTGACCCTGTAGGTTCACAAATAGCTTGGTTAACGTATGGAAACTCATTTCCATACTCTGTTATTAGTGGTCTCTAGCAAAGCATATTAATCCAAGTATACGTAAAGATCATATCGGCTAAACCTTGTAATATTATCTTGTACATGTCCCTTTGCCTCACGATATTGATCGAGCACAAGGTGAGACTTGTGTCATCCTATCAATAGCTCGATCTCTCTCTCAATCTCCGTATGAATTATAACTTATGATTAACTCCTTAATCACGTTAGCATGGTCATGCACTTCCATAATCCATTACATCGAGGGGCCTAGAGTTATCTCTCCCATAAGGAGGGGCAAATTTCATCTTGATCACTCACATCCCGCTACATATTTCATAGCAGACCCGATGACTACTTTTATAACTATCTAGTTATAGAGTAGCGTTTAGTAGTCCCAAAGTAAGCCACTGTGCATGTTGGGAACCATGGCGATCTCAGGTCTAAGGAATTTACATAAACACTACCGAGATCTATTAATGGCACATCAAATTTCAACAATGTCTCATAGCGGGTCTATCCAACATATGTTCTCCAATATACCTCCATGTTATTGAGTTGGTATCTCCAAACCCATGATCCATGAGACATGATCATCAATCAATACACAAGCCAATCTCAGTCATAGTTGTTCTATATATGACTTAAAACCGATCAGGGATTATTTAGAAATAGGTACATTATGAGTCTTATGAACAAGTCACGTACTTGTTGATCCATAATGACTTAGTTTATTTCAAGGAACAATACAATATTTTATAAACATAGTATGTCTTGTACAACACCTCCATAATGACTCTAGGGCATAATGCTAATACAAACACCATATGTCAAATCACTATTTTTACAACTTAGGTGATTACTTAAGAGTATTGTCTATGGTATTTTCAAACGCAAGTGTTAGTGATATGCCCTAGAGGCAACATGGAGATGTTGTATGTATTATACTATATTTATGAAATAGTATTATATTCCTTGAAATATATATTATCATTATTAATTAATAAGTATATGGCTTATTCATGAGACTCCAAATGTCAAATGTTGCTATTTCTAAAAGATATCTGATCATATGTCATATGAGGAACATGTATGACTATAAGATTAGCATATATATTGATTAATGATCATATCTCATGGATCATGGTATAGAGATACACTACAGAAAAACACATATTCACCGAGTGTCATAGGCACTCGACGAAGCCTATTATGCACTCGGCGATGAGTTAGTCGAGTGTCACACTCGGCGAAGAACATTCGGTGAACTCACTGTCGACGAACAGGGGTTCACCGAGTGTTTTTTATCGGGCACTCAGCGAACCCTTCGTTGAGTGCCACGTTGGCTTCGCCGAGTGCTTGACGTGGCACTTAGCACAAAAAAAGGCTAACGGTCGGGGGCCATCCTGATGATGCCTTCGTCGAGTGCCACGCCGGGCACTCGGCGAACTAGCACATGTTTACCGAGTGCCACATCAGGCACTCGACAAACCTAAATCTAGCTCTCAGCGAAGGTGGCTAGAACACGCCACGTGGCGTGATTCTGTGCATTTGAGGCTACCCTCAAAAAATTCAATTTTTTTTCTAAAATTCAGTACATTCACATACACTTATACATTCACATACATATATACACAAATCCACATACACATTCATATATATATCCACATTTCATCACAAATTCATCTCAAATTCATATATCATCCCAAATTCATCTCAAATTCACATTTCATCCTAAATTCATCACAAATTCACATTCACAATTCACATCACAAATTCACTCCACAAGTTTACATCACATCACATATCATCATAAGTTCATAAAGTCATCCATAACAATTCACTCCACAAGTGCATTATAAAGTTAGGCAACTAAAAAATTTACAACTTACTGATCTCATGGCTCCCAAGGTTTCCAAGTCACCGGCATATTTGATCACGATGCCGATGATGGCCACAGCAAAAAGGAGTTAGTTAGCACAACTGTATATAGAAAAAATGATGATTACAGGGTTAGAAACTCACATTGTCGTTCTGTGGAGTATGCAGAGATGGTTGAGGTTGAGGGAGTACAGGAGGGGGTGGCATCGGTGGCGCAGGCTAGCCCATCTGACCATAAGAGCACTGATAAAAATATGCCCAAGAGAATTCTGGGGAACCAAAAGTTCTGGCTTGAGGTCGAAAGTTCCGGGTTCTGGAGCAACCGGAAGTTCCAGTGAGACCGAAAGTTCTGGGCCAGCCCTAGTTTTGGTTTCTGGAGGAACCGGAAGTTTCGGTTGGACCGGAAGTTCTAGGCTTGCCTGAAAGGTGAATTCTGAAGAAACCGGAATTTTCGGGTCAAAATAAATTCGTACAGAAGGTTATTTTCGGAAGTTCTAGGCCTGGACCAGAACTTTCGGGCCGAATGTGCAGATTAGATCTGGTGGGCTTTAATGTTGATTAAAGGCCCATCAGAGGACTCTATATAAGGAGAGGAGAGGCTAAGGGAAATAAGCTGTTGCTGTTGCTTTTGTCCCTACCCTAACCCTAGTCGTCACCTCTCCCTTGCCTCACCTGCTGTGGCCGCATCTCCCCTAACCTCTCGCGTGGTACTAGCATACCAGCATGAGATGATCTCATCCCTGTACGTGTGGATACCGTAGAGGCACCGCTGCTACTGCGGTGCTGATCTGCTCGTGAAGATCGCAAAGATACATCGACTTCACCACCTACGATTGGATTGGGTCGGGCGGAGTTGATCGAGGACACGCTTCCCCAACTCTTCTTCCACTGCCCTAGCGCATTTTGTGGCTAGAGGTAACGATCCATCATTCCATTATTCGCATGGTTCCTGGGTTGAACAGGGTAGAAAAAATTTTATTTTATGCTAGCGTAGCCTACCCGTTCCCCAACAGTGGAATCAGAGCCTACGTGCGTAGTGTTCGATCTGGATCATACATATATAGATGATATGTGGTGGAAATAGATTAGATCTATTGTTCTTGCATCAGTCCTGGTTTGACCCGGAAGTTTCGGGCCAAAAATAAATTCGATACAGAAGGGTGATTTTGGAAGTTTTGGGCCTTGAGTCAGAAGTTCTGGGCTTTAGCCAGAAGTTCCGGGCCTTGAGCCAGAAGTTGTTTTTGCAGAGAATGTTGTGACTGGTATGGCCTTGTGATGTATATGATGCATGCATGTAATTTTTATGGCCTACGTGTCATGGTTAATTATAGCCCAAGGTTGTTCTATTGTTGTACGTCATGCGTGTCGACATGTGATGTTTCTTCTCATGTAATTTGTATAGTGCTATTAGATGTAATAGACTGATACAAGATCATAGAGGCTTGAAGCGTGATGACCCGAAGGACAGGAACCGTGAAGATAGAGATCACCATGTGAGAAGGGCCATACTATGTCACAGTTAATATGATTGCCTGTGATGTTTACTTATGTTCCTGTCATACTATTCTTTTATGTTTTATATGCGGTAGGCATCGTTACCATATTAGAATAGTTTCTCTCAGAAAATTAAGAGTCATTGATGCCGTTTTCAATAGCTGCACCTATAAAGGTTTTGATCATTGTATGGTAGGTCTGCCAAAGCAGAGTGCCATCTTTTATCTTAACCAGTTAGGGTAAATGTCGGACATCCACAACATAGTATTGGTTTGCTTAACAAAGCTATCAAAACGGTTTTGGGCTTTGGGGCATGGAGTTGGACGTCAAGGCATTGGATGCCACCCCAACGAACAAGAGTCACATAGAGATGTGATTAGCAAAGGGTTACTTACCTATGTCACTAATTTTCTAGCAGTGATGCCAAAGCTCACTAGAAGTTGGTTGAATATGGATCTTGTCCCACTACATGTCGTAAGAGGGAAAACGATTGTGTATCTTGTAGTAGAGTATCTTTTATTTGATAGAAGATTCATATAGCATAGTGCTAAAACTTGTATTTTTGTTGTAGATCATAGCACCTACTACTAGTAACACTTCCAGTTTTAATTTGTGATTGATTTTGAAAAAGAAAAGCTTTCTGGAACAAACTTTATTGATTGGCATAGAAACTTGAGAATTGTTCTCTAACAAGAGAAAAAGGAATATGTTCTAGAGGAGCCCCATCCTGATGAACCAGCTGATAATGCATCTGCCACGGATCGGAGAACTTATGAGAAGCATGCCAACAATTCAATTGATTTTAGCTGTCTCATGCTTGCATGTATGTCCTCTGAGCTTTAGAAGCGATATGAGAACAGGGATGCCTATGATATAATCGTGGGACTCAAAGACATGTTTGAGAACCAAGCACGGACTGAGAGGTACAACACGTCAAAGTCTTTGTTTGCGTGCAGGTTAGCAGAAGGCAGTCCAGTCAGTCCTCATGTAATCAAGATGATTGGTTACATTGAGAGCCTAAAAAAACTTGGTTTTCCCCTTGGCCAAGAGTTGGCTACGGATGTGATTCTCTAGTCGCTCCCTGCGAGCTTCGAGCCGTTCATCTCGAACTTTCATATGAACAGCATGGTGAAAAGCATGGCTGAATTATATGGGATGCTAAAGACTGCTGAGGAAAACATTAAGAAAAGCTCTAGTCTTATGATGATAGTTCAGAAGGATAGCAAGAAGAGAAAACGCAATGGCAAGGTTAAAGCTTCAGATGAGATCTTGAGTTCTAAGCCTAAACCTGTTAGAAAGTCCAAGGTTGACCTTGCTACTTCTGACACTTGCCACCACTGCCATAAGATTGGTTGTTGATGGAGGAACTGCAAGTTGTACTTGGAAAAACTCAAGAAGAAGAAGAGAAGTAAGACTTCCACTTCAGGGACTGAATAGGATAAGGAAGTATGCAAGAGGCGAGTTGTATATCCGCGTTGGCAATGGTGTAAAAGTTGCTGCGTTGACCGTTGGCATTTATTCCTTATCACTACCCTCAGGAATAGTTTTGGAATTAAATAATTGTTATTACATTCTGGCCTTGGGGCAGAAACATTATCTCTTCTTCATGTTTAGAGGAAGATGGTTATGAATTCGTAATAAAGAATAAGTGTTGTTCGATATTTTCGAATGGTATGCTATATGGTACTTATCCATTGATGAATGGATTATATATTCTGAATCTTGAGGATACACATTTTTATAATATTAATACAAAGAAGCATCGGCTTAATGATTTGAATCCCACTTATGTTTGGCATTATCGTCTAGGTCATATAAATGAGAAGCGTATGCAGAAGCTCCATAAAGATGGGCTTCTGGAGTCATTTGATTTTGAATCATTTGACACATGCGAGTCTTGTTTACTTGGCAAAATGACTAAGACGTCTTTCACGTGTCAAAGTGAGCGGGCGAATAAATTATTGGCCCTTGTACATACAGATGTATGTGGACCAATGAGTTCTATAGTCAGAGGTGGTTTTCAATACTTCATTACTTTTACCAACGACTTTAGTATATTTGGTTATATCTACTTAATGAGGCATAAGTCGGAATCCTTTGAAAAGTTTAAGGAGTTCCAAAATGAGGTATAAAATCATATAGGCAAGATAATTAAATTTCTATGATCGGATCGTGGAGGTGAATATATGAGCCATGAGTTTATTGATCATCTAAAGCAGCATGTAATTGTTCCACAACTGACTCTACTAGGCACGCCTCACTGGAATGGGGTGTCCGAGCGAAGGAACCAAACTTTGTTAGACATGGTCCGATCAATGATGAGTCAATCTGATCTTCCATCGTCCTTCTGGGGATACGCTCTAGAAAATGTTGCTTTCACATTGAACAGGGTTCCATCTAAATCTGTAGAGAGGACACCATATGAGATATGGACTGGGAAGCGTCTCGGGTTGTCTTTTCTAAAGATATGGGGTTGTAAGGCCTATGTAAAATGTTTGACGTCTGATAAGCTCACTCCTAAATCTGATAAATGCTTCTTTGTGGGGTATCCTGGGGAAACCAAAGGATATTACTTCTATAACCGAGAAGAGGGCAAAGTGTTTGTCGCCCGAAATGGTGTCTTTCTTGAGAAAGAGTTTCTCTCGAAAGGAGTTAGTGGGAGTATGGTGCGACTCGAAGAAGTTCGGAAACAACTCAAAAGTGTTTTAGCTCATATTGAACCACAACTCGATATGCAAGATATTGCAGAACCTGTTGTCGAGACACCAGCCCCACGTGGTCGGAAAGGGTTAGTCGTGCACCCGAGCTGTTTGTGTTTCTAACCATGGGGTAGTCCGATATATTATTGTTAGACAATGATGAACCTAAGACCTACTTGGAAGCAGTGATGGGACCAGACTCTAAGAAATAGCTTGGAGCCATAAGATCCAAGTTAGAATCCATGCGAGAGAATCAAGTTTAGAACTTGGTCGATCCACCTGATGGTGTCAAAACTATCGAGTGTAAATGGATTTTTTAGAAAAAAGGTAGACGTTGATGGAAATGTTCACATCTATAAGGCACGATTGGAGACGAAAGGTTTCAGGCAAATTTAAGGTGTTGATAATGATGAAACATTTTCGCCCGTCGCAATACTAAAGTCTATCCGAATCATCCTAGTAATTGCCGTATATTATGACTATGAGATATGGCAAATGGATGTCAAAATAGCTTTCCTTAATGAAAACCTAGGCGAGGATGTGTACATGACACAGCCTGAAGGTTTTGTTGATCAAAAAAATGCTGGGAAAATTTGCAAGCTTCAAAAGCCCATTTATGTGCTGAAGCAAGATTATCGGAGTTGAAATATTCATTTTGATGAAGTGATCAAAGGGTTTGGTTTCATCAAGAATGAAGAAGAGCCTTGTGTTTATAAAAAGGCTAGTAGGAGCGCACTTGTATTTCTGGCTTTTATGTAGATGACATATTGTTGATCGGAAATGATATTCTAATGCTTGATGCTGTCAAATCTTTATTGTGAAAAAATTTATCAATAAAAGATCTTGGAGAGGCAGCATACATATTGGGCATAAAGATCTATATGTTGGGTTATGGTGAGGCTATGCTAGCGCTTAATTTCAAAAATTTACCCCGTTAGCCCAGGAATCATGCGTGTAATGGGACCATGTATTGTTACCTTGAGCCTTGAGACGCGCTCGGGCAGCAGAAGTAGAGTCGATGAAGCGCGTCCTCGAGCTACTCCTCACAATTCCGTTCTTTCATCGGCGGCGAAGTCGGCGTAATTCAGCGTTCTCCAAAGAAGAAAAACAGCACCGATTCAGCAACGGTGCCTCTACGGTATCCACACGTACAGGGATGGGATCACCTCACGCCAGCGTGCTAGCACCACTCACGAGATTCGAAAGATCAATCACAACACTTGTGATCGTGGAGAGAAGAGAGGTGGCGGCTAGGGTTAGGGTGAAGTAGCAATGACCAGCAGCCTTTTCGTGCTTGCCCCACCTCTCTTTATATAGTGCCCCATCGTGGGCCTTTAATCTATATTAAAGCCCAACAGATCTAATCTGTTCGCGTGGTCTGGAACTTCTGACTATAGCCGGACCTTTCGGATCCCATCCGGAACTTCCGAAATAGACGTTCTGTATCGAATTAATTCTCAACCCAGAACTTCCGGTCCAACCGGAACTTCTGGTTCATCCAGAACCCGGAACTTCTGGCTCCAGCCGGAACTTCTGATTCGTCTAGAAAATCGAACACTGGGACTGACCTAGAACTTCTGGTCCTACCAGAACTTCCAGATGCTCCAGAACCCGAAACTTCCGGTTACAGCCAGAACTTTTGGTTCCCCCAGAATTTTCTTGGGCACAATTCCACCAAACTCCCACTTGCACAAGAACCAATTCTTTGCAAGATTCAAATTCCATCCCCTTAAGCGTGCGACCCGATAGGTTCATACGCAAATGGCTGCTACCCGAAAACCATTTCTAGATCGCCGATCAATAGCGGTACCTAGCAGCACATATTGACCCCCGAAAGCATACAAAGTCAAAACTATACTTTCTGAACCTTGATATACATACACACCAATCCCTTTACCACACGACATTAGTCAAGCTCAAGGCGAGTGAGGAGCCATGGTGTATACCATGGGGATGATGAGTGATTGTCAACGGGGAAAGATGAGGATAAGGAAGTGAAGAGAAGACTTGACCGTGATGGAGTTCGCGCGCGACTCAGGTACACGGATGGGCGCTGGTCGGACAGAGGGGTCGCGAGGGCGTGCTAGTCCAATCCGGGTGCACGAAGCTGAAGCGGCAAGTGAAGAAACGGGATCCACCGTGGTGTTGGCGCGTGCGACTCAGGTACACGGGGGTCCGACCCCCGGGCTGAAGAGCCGCGGGGTCGGATCGGGCCCAATCCGGGTGCACGGCCGAGGGCGGTGGACGCTTTGACAGTTTGGGCTCAAAACCGTCACCCCCCAACGGAAAAGTGTGTTTACCGTGTGAGTTGACGATGTCGTAACGGTCACGCAAAGTGCGACGCCGAATAAAAAATATTCGGGGATGTTTTCCATTTATTCGGGATGTTTTCCATGTT
>KE372561.1:261398-280779 GCA_000418225.1 Zizania latifolia | reverse complement strand
ATATCTTCACATCACCTCTATCTATAATCTCACGGATCAGGTGATAGCGCCGCAGTATGTGCTTGGACTTCTGGTGTGATCTAGGCTCCTTGGCTTGCACAATGGCACCACTATTATCACAATAGAGGTCCACTAGACTGGATGCACTAGGGACAACACCTAACTAAGAAACAAACTTTCTGATCCAAACTGCCTCCTTTGCAGCTTTCGAAGCTACAATATACTCGGCTTCTGTCGTTGAATCTGCAACCATTTCTTGCTTAGAACTCTTCCAACTCACTGCGCCTCCATTGAGGCAGAATACAAATCTAGACTGCGATCGCGAATCGTCTTTGTCGGTTTGGAAGCTAGCATCGTGTAACCACTTACAACGAGGTCCTCCTCACCTCCATACACCAGGAACATATCCTCAGTTCTTCTCAAGTACTTAAGGATACTCTTTATAACCGCCCAGTGATTTTCACCCGGGTTTGACTGATATCTGCTCGTAACACTTAGAGCATAAGAAACATATGGGCGTGTACAAAGCATGGCATACATGATGGATCTGATTGCGGAGGCATACAGGATCGCACTCACGTTCTCCAGCTCATCAGGTATCGAAGGACACTGACTCTTGCTGAGAGAAATACTATGTGACATTGGCAGGAAACCTTTCTTGGAATTCTGCATATTGAACCGTTTTAATACCTTGTCAATGTACATGCTTTGGTTTAATCCAATTAACCTTCTCGATCTATCTCTATAGATCTTTATGCCCAAGATGTATGCTGTCTCTCTAAGATTTTTTATTGAGAAACTTTTTCTCAATGAAGACTTGATAGCATCTAGCATAGGAATATCATTTTCGATCAATAATATGTCATCTACATATAAGACCAGAAACACAAGTGAGCTCCCACTAGCCTTTTTATAAACACAAGGCTCTTCTTCGTTCTTGATGAAGCCAAACCCTTTGACTACATCATCAAAACAAAGATTCCAACTCCGAGAAGCCTGCTTTAGCCCATAAATGGACCGTTGCAGCTTGCAAACTTTCCCAGCATTCCAGGGATCATCAAGACCTTCAGGCTGTGTCATGTACATATTCTCACTTAGGTTTCCATTAAGGAAAGCCGTCTTGACATCCATTTGCCATATCTTATAGTCATAAAATACGGCAATTGCTAGGATGATCCGAATAGACTTTAGCATAGCGACGGGTAAAAATGTTTCATCATAATCAACACCTTGAATCTGTCTGAAACCTTTCGCCACCAATCGTGCCTTATAGATGTGAACATTTCTATCAACGTCTATCTTTTTCTTGAAAATCCATTTACACTCAATAGTTTTTACACCATCGGATGGATCGACGAAGTTCCAAACTTGGTTCTCTCGCATGGATTCCAACTTGGATCTTATGGCTCCAAGCCATTTCTCAGAGTTTGGTCCCATCATCGCTTCCGTATAGGTCTTAGGTTCATCATTGTCTAACAATAATACATTGCGCTGCCCAGTGGTCAGAAACGCAAACCGCTCGGGCGCACGACTCAACCTTTCCGACCGTCGTGGGGCTAGTGTCTCAGCAACAGGTTCTGCAACACTTTACATATCGAGTTGTGGTTCACTAGGAGATGAAACAATTTTTGGTGGCTCTTGAACTTCTTCGAGATGCACCGTGCTCCCACTAACCCCTTTTAAGAGAAACCCTTTCTCTAGAAAAACACTATTCCGGGTGACAAATACTTTGCCTTCTTCCCGGTTATAAAAGTAATATCCTTTGGTTTTCCTAGGATATCCCATAAAGAAGCATTTATCAGATTTCGGCATGAGCTTATCAGACGTCAAACGCTTTACATAAGCCTCACAACCCTAAATCTTTAGAAAAGACAACTCGGGACGCTTCCCAGTCCATATCTCATATGGTGTCCTCTCTACAGATTTAGATGAAACTCTATTTAATGTGAAAGCAGCAGTTTCTAAAGTAAGTCCCCAAAAAGACAATAAAAGATTAACCTGACTCATCATTGATCGGACCATGTCCAACAAGGTTCGGTTCCTCCGCTCGGACACCCCATTCTACTGAGGCATGCCAGGTAGAGTCAGCTGTGGAACAATTCCACACTGCTTCAGATGATTATTAAACTCATGGCTCAAATATTCACCTCCACGATCTAATCGTAGAAATTTGATTGTCTTGCCAGTATGATTTTGTACTTTATTCTGGAACTCCTTGAACTTTTCAAAGGATTCCGACTTATGCCTCATTAAGTAGATGTAACCAAATCTACTAAAGTCGTCGGTATGTGAGAGAATGAGTCTTGTCTATGCTGATGTATTTTTGATAATTGGTTATCATGTTCCTTGAATAATTATCTTTTATATTGATTATCAAGTACATGACTTATTTGTGAAACTCTTTGTTTTATCATGATGTTATTCTAAATGATCCCTAATCTCATATCATCATGTGGGACAGTGATGATTTATAGATTAGCACATCTGACTGATTGATGGTCATGTTTCATGGATTATAGATATGGAGATATCAAATCAGTGATGTGGACACATGTTAGAGAACATGATGTTGGATAGACCCACCTTGAGATACTGCTGGGATTGTTATTCTTGATGTGCCATCAGTTGTCATCTTAAATGGTGTACCTGCAGAATCCTTTGACCTGAGATCATCATTAATTCTACAATATGTAGTAACATACTTAGGGGCTTTCAAGCGCTATTCCGTAACTGGGTAGTTATAAAGGTTGCTTTCAGGTATATTATGAAACATGTCTTGGGATGTGAGCGATCAAGATGGAATTTACTCCTCCTAAATAACGGGAGAGATGTCTCTGGGCCCCTCGAGATAGTTGGATTGGGAAAGTGCATGGCCATACCACTATGATTAAAGAGTTAATCATGATTAATCCACTACTTGATCGAGTGAAGTGTTGAGCTATCATAAGGGTGGCACGAATATCGCCTTGAGCTTGACTGATGTCGTGTGATAAAGGGATTGGTGCGTGAGAATATCAAGGTTCAGAAAATATGATTTTGATTTTGTATGCTTTTAGGGGTTAATATGTGCTGCTAGGTACTGCTATTGATTTGCGATCCAGAAAGGGTTTCTGGGTAGCGACTGTTTGCATATGAACCTATCGGGTCACACGCTTAAGGGGATAGGATTTAAAGCTTGCAAGAATTAACTTTTGTACAAGTGGGAGATTGATGGAAATATACCCAAGAGAATTCTAGGGGAACCGAAAGTTCTGGCTTGAGGTCAGATGTTCCGGGTTCTGGAGCTGTTTGGGCGCAAGATATTTGGGCGCAAGGAAGAAGATGAACAGACTACAAGCAAATGTGAAAGCGTGCGGTGGATGAAGTACTATTCGGGCTATCTATAGCCGACGACGCGACGATTTGGGTCCCTAACCCACCGCAATCGCCTCGAGATAAGTTTGGAAAGCAAAAGCGTGTTGCACAAAGAAGTTGGACATGCGCCCACTACTCCAACGACACTCCAACGACACCATCTGGCCGCCCAACGCAAATCCGACGGTTGAACAAAGAAGTTGGACCTGCGCCCACTACTCCAACTGACATCCCTTTCCTAAAACGTTTGGGATCCCGCACGTCTTTTCGCGTTAGTCGACTCTGACAGACGCCAGCCCCGTCCACTAGACGCCTTTTCACCAAAATCGAGCGGGGGCCCACACTCTCCATTACTCCTATAGTCATCGAACTACTCCGACTGACGCCTGATAGCCAAAATCTTCGGGGGCCCCACATACTCCATTACTTCCACAGCCGCCAGTCTGACATTTTCTCCTCCAAGTCCACAGTGGACCCCACGAACGCCTGCAGTTGCCTATATGTGGCAACTGGCGCCTGTCTCACCACGATCTTCGTGGGCCATACTCCCACTTGTGGCAACTGCTGCCCTTTTTCGCCAAAATGATGTGGGACCCACGTACTCTAGTACGCCAAAGGATTCCAGTGGACGCCTTCTCGCCCACACTATCAGGGATTTAAAATTTATTCGGACTCCAACAAAATACCCGATCGACACAGCGCTCGGGGGCTCAAGTCTCTCCTACCTTGACGATATTGGGACAAGATTTTAGACCTTGAAGCTTGTTTTTTCTAACAAACCTTCAAGTTCGAAGGCTACACCCGGCAGGTGCACCTAGACGGTGCCCCTGTCTAATTGAAGAAGAAATACATCAAGACGGAGCTCTTTACAACTTCTCGACTCTACTCAGATGATTATCGTCTTTCTGCCTCAAAAAGCTCGGGGGCTTCTATTGGAGATACGACCCGGGGTACTCTCCGAGTACATTTATGGTGATTAGACAGAAGATGGGGTCAGAAGGATAGAGCATTAATTACGATCTGGAAGGGGTGCCGACCATCAGGACTCAGACGAATGCCCGACTGCTAGGACTCGGACGGAGGCCCGACTGCCAGGACTCGAAAGCCTCGCTCAACACTCGGTCGCCCTCATTAATAGTAATAAACTCTAGGGCGTAACAGTCATATTAATGTAGTGCATAACCGCTGTATTCATAAGCCCATGATCCCAGGTGATTTAAACCAACTTAATAGGATTAAAGAGGCTATTTTAAACCCTAAACTGTAACCCCTCAATCCCTACAGTATATAAAGAGATCGGGGGCACCCTTTACAGGGGACGTTCTCAAGCAAACACACATACAAGCATACAGGATTAGGGCTATTATCCTCCGGGAGGCCTGAACCTGTCTAAAATCTCTTGTCTCTCGTTATTCGTGAGATAACTATTGAATTTCGATCATAGTCTTCCCCATACGCCTACATAAATCTAGTCCTCAGGTATCCCCTAAGGATATTGTTGTTCTTACATAACGATAGGTATCTTCTGTTTGAACCAAAAAATAAAATCGGGCTGGCCATTTTCCGCACCATCCTTAAAAAGGGTCGTAGATTCCTCAAGGATAGGGTCCCTTAATTCACGCCAGAATCAACGATGAAATTCCCTAAAGTAATGAGAGAGAGCAGGGTTAGGATAGAAACATGTAAGATCAAGTTGAGAGTGTCGATTTATTGAGCACTTACTCCATGTACGGCTCCACTTTGGATAGGTTTGTCAAGACATACAACATAATCAGGCGCCACTCTTTATGTTGCAAGGTCTTGTTAGCCGCACCACTTGCACTTCCTAGTTAGTCTCTGAAGATGCTAAGGTTTGATTCATCTTCCAGAAGATTGTAATAGAAATGTGGATTATGCACGCTAGGAAGATTGTCCGCATAGTATCTGATTGTGAAGTTTGACACCTCCTCCAAGATATATGCCTCGGCTATGGATGCTTCAATTTTGCACTTGTTCTTATATTTGTTCTGAAGAATCTTCTGTAATCTCTCAATTGAATAGCACCAACGGCCCTACACTAGACCTCCCATTCGTGCCTCATACGAAAGGTGCAAGATCATATGTTACATCGAATTGAAGAAGTTAGGTGAAAAGATCTTCTCCAGCTTGCAGAGCAACATAGACGCTAGTGTTTTCATGTCGGCTACCATGATATGAGACAACTCTTTAGCACAAAGCTAGCAGAAGAAATTGCTCAACTCAGCCAGCACTCGCTAGACATCCTCGGGGACATAGCCTTGAATCATCATCGGGAGTAGCCGCTTAAGCCATATGTGATAGTCATGACTCTTGAGCCCGTTGATTCACAGAGTAGCTAAATCCACTCCCCTCTTCAGATTAGCTGTATAGCCATCAGGGAATATCAAGGTTTGGAACCACTTAAGTACTTCCCTCCTTTGAGCCCTTGTAAGAACAAAATCGGCCTTTGGCTTCGTTCAGGATTTCCTGCCTCTTGGAGGTGCCATGTCTAGCTTTGATCTATTGTTTAATGCCGTCTGATCCACTCTGGCCTTGACGTTGTCCTTCGTCTTCTTAGGAATATCCATGATTGTGCCAAAAATAGCATCGACAACATTCTTCTCGGTGTGCATTATATCAATGCGTGTTGCTTACTATATCCGAGAAAACCATCTCCCTGTGCATTGATCTCGAGAGAGTCTAACTAAGTACGAACCTCGGCGCCGGTCATCTTAGCTAGTGCTGAGCCTTTGACAACCACACCCTTTGTAAAGTTCTTCTTGTCTTGTCGGAATGGATGGTTTTGAAGAAGGAACTGTCGGTGCTTGTCGACGGGGGATACTTGCCACTCTTAACCAACCAAATAAACTTCAGAGCCGCCTGACATATCGAGCATGCGAACTTTCCATGCACACACCAACCATAGAATATCGCATATGCCGGCATGTCATGCAGGGAGTAGAGATACCAAACATGCATTCTGAAGTTTGTCTTCATAGCTTTGTCATATGTCCACACACCGTCTTCCTAGGAACGGACCAAATCATCCATCAGCGGCTCCATGTGGACACTCATATTCTTCCCCGGGTATTCAGGCCCCAAAATTATCAGCGACAAGAATATGTTCTATCATTAAAAGATAACGTCGGGGGGAGATTGAAGGGAATAATAAACATTAGCCAATAGCTGTATGAGGCAGCCGTCATATCATATGGATTGAACCCATCTGTTGCTAGAGCAATTCATACATTCTGAGACTCTAAAGCTTTCTTAGGATGGAGCTGATCAAACATCTTTCATACTTTACCATCCGATGGATGCCCTAGCATGTTAGGGTTGTAACGAACACCATTTTTGTGCCTTGTCATCTATTTGGCAGACTCCTCGGTCATGTAAAGCCATTGGATCCTCGGTATGAAGGAAAGATACCGAAGGATATTTATGGAAATTAAGAGCTTCCTCTTCCCACCATCAGTGGAGTCTACCTTAAGAAACCTAGAGAATTTACACTTCACGCAGTACTTTGCATCTGCGTGCTCTTTCCTAAATAAGATGCATCCGTTTGGACAAGCATGTATTTGCTCATATGGCATCTTAAGTGCATGGAGGACTTTCTTTGACTCATACATACTCTTTGGCAGAATGTGACCTTCCAGGAGGAGACTACCAACAACCGTCAGCATGACATCAAAACATTCTCGGCTCAAGCTAAACTGGGACTTGACGGCCATTAGGCGTGTGATGTCATCCAGTAGAGAAACCCTGATGTGCCCATGAAGGGGTTGCTGTCACACAGACAACATGTCGTAAAACACCTTTGCGGTTGGCTCCGGCACTTCCTCTTCACGCGCTTCATCAAAATGTGCATCTTGAAAGTCATCTAGCATGTATCCGATCCCTCTATCACCATCGTCCATGTGTTGTCACACCACCTCATCTCTAGGATGCTAGGCCTCACCATGGTATGTCCACCGGGTATAGTTTGGTATAAACCTATACTTATAGAGGTGTTTACCCATGACCTCCTTTGTTTGTGGACGCTGGTTCTCGCACCGACTGCAGGGACACCAGGTCTTCTCATGTCCATTATGTTTAGCAAATACTAACTCTAGGAATGCTTTAGTGTTCTTGATCCATTCAATGGTCACCTCGGCCTGACTAGGGCGGCCCGTGTACATCCACTCATGATCATCCATCCTCTAGTAAATTGGGAAACAACATCACTCGTGTTTTACCGTTAGAGGGAAACGAGATGCATATAAGTATCTAATAGGTAAGGATAGGTCCTAATCCCATCCGAGGATGTGTAGGTTGGGTTCATTTTCATGCTCCGCTCCTCTCTGAGACAGAATTTTGGTAGCACCTCCCCGCTGTTCTCCAAACGCACGTCTCGGCAACATGCCAACAGAATGTGCATTTAGAGAACAACGGGGAGGTGCTATCGAAACCCTATGTTGGATCAGAGTGGAGCATGAAAACAAACCCAATCTACACATCCTCTGGCTGTCGAAGAAACATGGACAGTTCGAAACAATTATGGCCACAGATATGCAAAGACCTACATATTCCAAACCGTAACCCTTCCAAACGGGAGACGTCTAGGTTACGCGACACTTGCACGTACTAGTCTAAAATCATATTAAAAGAACAAATTTTAAAAAATTTGGCAACATCTCCTCTGTAATAACTAGCAAAATTAACATAACCTATAAAAATAGGGCACGATGGCCGCAAATAGCATAGCGTGATAGCCGGCGTCCACATACACATCATGGCTCGATGACCGGCATCCACATTCACAACATATTAATCAACGGAAGCATCAAGACATAAAAAGATAGCATCTAAAGCATGCATGACATAATGTACATATATATCATATCAAAATGACAGCGATAATTAATTAACACATATTTCAAATGCAAAGTTATACTAACATTTACTCTCAAGATGCAACTACATATTAGATATGTAACAATTTTGTACATATACTTGTCTCTTTAATTTAACACCAATTAAACATGCAAATTAATCTAGTATAGAAAATTGTACTAAACAAAATGGAAAAGAGACAAAATTTCAATATGTTGCTTCATGTCATGAATTTGTGCATTTGAAAATATTTAAGCAAACATGTTTACAATTTCTAAAACTTGTACATTGTAACAAATTAGTGCATTGCAAATAAAACTACTACTAAACATGAAAAAACGCATACCAACGGTTCTTGGGTGTGGTCGAGGTCAGGGGAGGTGGCCGGTAAAGGGTGGCCTAGCGGGCCAATGACGATGGTGGTGGCAAGCTAGCGCGGAGAGGGCCTACACTAGTGGGTGAGGGGGAGAGGCTGGCGGGGGGGCACCGGTGGACGGGGTGGTGACCAATGGTCGGGGGAGGGGCCGACAGGAGAGAGGCCGGGTGACATGGCGGTGCCCGGCGGAGAGAGGGGCAGGGGCGTGGTGGTGAGGGAGGGGGCCGGTGGCTGGGGGAAAGGGGGCTAGCTGCTGAGGGAAGGGGGTCAACGGCCGAGGGAGAGGAAGGCGCCAGCGCGACGCCTAGGTGGCATAGCGGGAGGGGCGGTGGCAGCGACGGGAGGGGTGGCGGCGGCGAGCTGGGACTTGGGCGCTGGCGTGCGAGATCTGTGCGCAATAATTGTGTCGAGTGAAGCTGTCTGAATCTACCTAAAAGGGAACTTTGTCAAGTGCCAGATCGGGTGGCACGTGGCAAACTCCTCGGGTTCGCCAAGTGCCGCTGATTGGGCACTCGGCAAAAGATTTTTTTTTTATTTTTCAAAAAAATTCCCACAAATATTTGTCGAGTGACAAATCGGATGGCACTCGGCAAACAATTTTTCAATTTTTTCCTAATGTGTGTTTTTTAGTTTTTATGTACAAAATTCTTGAAAATTTTTGAAAAAAAATAACCACAGCTTCTAGGTATCATATAACGATACCACGACAATTCTCGTATTTTTTTACTTCGTTTGAATTTTCAAAAAATTAAAAAACCAATAAGGTGCATGTTGCCGATCGAGTGCCGTCATTGAGATATCTCAAAATATCTTTAACTTTAGTGGGTAATGCCTAAAAGTGGACTAAAAAATATGACTATGATTTTTCTAGACAATTTTTCTCACTATTTCATGCACTTGCTGTTCAAAATTGACCTCTTTCAATTTAAATCCTAGAAACACATTTAATTAACTAAAAATAGAAAACTAGCCTAAAAAATTGTAAAATTGTTGCATGGGATAAGATACGCTGAGTTTCGATTGTATAAAAAGTTTCAAGTTCAAACAAAGATTTAACCATCAATTTGCTTTCAAACATAACACATTCCTACTCTAAACCCTAATTCCTCCACAGAGAATCTCCAGTTTCTAAATACCATAAATGATAACTTTCTCAAAATATTTTTAAATATTTATCACAGCATATATGTATCATATCATAATACCATGACAAGTATTGTGTTTTTCAGACTTTAATTGATTTTTTATAATTAAAAAACCATTAAGCACCACGTTGCTGTGTCGCAACCTATATTTTTCAAAATTTCTTTACATTTAGTGGTAAATGACTAAAAATGAACTCAAGAACATGAATATGATTTTTCTATAAATTTTGGTCCATTATTTCATGCACTTGCAGTTCAAATTGGACCTGTTTTGATTTAAATTCTAGAAACACACTTAATGAATTAAAAATAGCAAACTGACCCAGAAAAATACAAACTTTTTACATGGAATAATATATGTATCATTTTAAGTGTACAAAAATTTTCAAGTTTAAACCAAGTTTAAAATATCACATGGGTGCAAAACAGGTTTTCACATAAAATGATGGGTACCTAGACATTGCGAAGTGTTTTTAAAAAAACACTCGGCAAAGCATAGAGTTTGCTGAGTGCCACACTTAGGCACTCAGCAATTCATAAAGTTTGCCGAGTGCCATACCTAGGCAATCGGCAAACGTGGCCACCGGACACGTGGCACTCGACTTTTGAGCGGCTGAGATTGGAGGTTTGCCGAGTGCCATTTTTAGTACTCGGCAAACCGTACTATGTTTGCCGAGTGTCTGTTAGTGGCACTCGGCAAAGGCACACGCCGTCATGAACTCCGCTTGCATCATTTTTTTGTTCTTTTTGCCTTTTGTTTGCCGAGTGCCATAGGATTTGCCGAGTGCATTCCATGGAGACACTCGGCAAACCAACATATTCGCCGAGAGATTTTGTTTGCCAAGTATTTTCTGTTGGCACTCGACAAACAAAGCTATTTGCTGAGTGCCCAAGGAAAAAACTCGGCAAACAAGGAGGCACTCAGCGATTATGTTGTTTACCATAGTGATACCAAATCAATAATATGGACATATGTTATAGAATATATGTTGGATAGACCCACTATGAGGCATTGTTGAGATTTGATGTGTCACTACTTGGTTCCAAGTAGTATTTATGTAAAGTCCTTAGACCTGATATCATCATGATTCCTAGCATATGTAGTAGCTTACTTTGAGTCTACTAAATACTACTCCGTAACTAGGTAGTTATAAAAATAGTCTTCAGGTTTGCTATGAAATATATAGTGGGATGTGAGTGGTTAAGATGGAATTTGTTCCTCCAAGTAAATGGGATAGATGTCTCTAGGCCCTCGATGTAATGGATTATAGAAGTGCATGGTTATGCTGAGGTGATTGAAGAGTCAATCACGAGTTTATAATACAGTACAAGATCAAGAGAATGATTGAGCTAAGAAGAGGATGACACAAGTCTCACCTAGAGCTCAATCATGAAGCAAAAGGATTTGTACATGAGAACATTACATGTTCAGTTGATATGATATTTATGTATACTTTGAGTTAATATGCTTTACTAGAGACCGCTATTAACTGGGTGACCAAAAAAGAGTTTTCGGAAGCAACCAAATATACGTCAAACTACAGGGTCACACTTAATGGGTTGGAAAATCTACTCAAATAGTATTTGAGCTTGGTTTATTTTGGATAGAGATTCGAGTAGAGTCCTATTAGGCCTAGGGAGGCTGATCAAGTGGGGAGACGTCTATATATATGGGGGCAAGAGGTTCATGGCTATATGCGCTTACGTGCCATAGTCATTTCGAGCAAGCCCTAGCCTCCACATCTTGAGCCAAACCCTAGCCGAACGCATGAGTGCTAGTGCACTTCTGATCGGCGTTCCACCCTTGAATGTGTGGATATCGGTAGAGGCACTGCTAGATTGCAGTATTGGTCAGCTTGGCATGAAGGCATTTGTGCATGGAGGAGATGATCAGATTGACTACTTCCACTACTACCTCGACGCGCGTGAGTTGAACGGGCTTCTCCAACTTTTTTCCACTGCTCTGCGTGTCAAGTGGTAACAATCCATAGTCCCTCTCTCACATGATGTTCTGGTGTGCATGATAGAAACATTTTGTTTTTGCTATCATAGCCCACTCGTACTCCTTAATCAAGTTCATATAAGAATCTGCCTGGCAAATTAACTGCTTTAAGTAGTTGGAAATCAAGAAGCAAGAGTTCATTGTTCCTCGTAGCAAAAGGGTAAATTACTGGTAACAATCAATGGCGACAAATATGTAAACAATTGTGGTAGATTTTTAGTCAAAAAACGTTGGTTCTCTAGAAAATGAAAAACACTGCAATTTGCACACTATGCCCTCAATGGTATGAACTTGGAACAAAAGTTCCTTAAATGGTGCAACAATAATTGATGTCCACAAGAAATATATTTCACTTTCTTTCTTCTAAGTATTTTATGCATGTTGGAATTTCTTCACTTGGACCAAGGCTCTTTGCTTCGCACTAGATTCAAGCATGGCATGTAGAATGGTAAACTGAAATTAATGGAACTTACTCTACCAGAAATCGAGATGACAAATGAGAGATTATTTGTGTTGTCAAATAATTTAAACAACTCATAGAACTATTCATGTTGTCAAATAATTGGTTGGACACACTTTACTAGCACCCAGAATTCGCCCACCTACTAGCTTCACTACTAGAGAACTGTCATTTTATCCAACCCTTTTAATACCCATCACAATTAGAACTGGTACTAAAAGTCCCATACAACCGTCAAAAAGGACACAAATAGATATTGGTAGTTATAATCGGCTATCGGTGTATTGTCGAGCAATCCACCCACAAGGGTACTTGAGGTGGTGATTGAGACGGTAGGGAAGCATTGTACTCTCGAGCTTTAAGGTCGACTTTGAGAATGAGAACCAAGATCTATATAGGTTTAGGCCTCTCGGAAGATAATAACCCTACGTCTAAGCAATACAATGTGAGAGCTTAGGATTGATGAGTAGATGCCTCTAAGAGGTGCCTCGCCTCCTTTATATAGTCAAGGGGCGAGCTATACAAATCTAAGGCTCTAGCCCGAGTCGGTTCCCTGATACCCAGGATAACATACCGAACTCTAGGCTACTTCCTATTTGCAAGGATTCTAGTACAAGTATATCTCTTTATACCGGATTATGGTGTTTGGTTTTTAGATATGGTACTGATATACCATATCAGAATCAAACCCCTCTTTATGGGCCATACTGTACTTCAAAGATGACTAGGCCCACTCTTGATCTGGATTGCTAAAGCCCATCGCGGGGTACCTGGGACTTATATCCCTGATAGCAGCCCTCGAGCTCTTCATAGCTTGGCTTAAGTCTTTGACTGGATCAAGCTAAGTGGAGCTCACTTTGTCTTTAAACCTTTTGTTCTTCAAACTGCTACATTGACAAACTTTGAAAGTTTCATTGTCTTATATGTGTGAGGTGCATCTCCACATGGTGTAGCCCCTGAGCTTTGAGTCAAATAGAATATTTTGCTCTAGGGTCAAATATGTTGATTGAATCCTTGCAAAGTCCTTCTGGGTCCGATCAAACCAATCGGCTGAATCAAACTATCTATTGGGCAATACCTTGGATGTCGAGAGACATCCTGCAATCGAGCAGAGCCAATGATCAGGCTAAGGTCCAGAGTCGAGCAAAGCTAGGGCAAAGCCGGCAGTCGAGAGAAGTCATTAACTCGGGCTCTCAAGTAGTCAAGCTCTCGAGCACAACTAAGACTCCCGTGACTAGCTGAGCCCTCAAGTTTGGCGATGTCGCGACCTCTGCCCCAACACCAGAACCAAGACAAAGAATGCCTTTTTCTGGCTCAAACCTCCTACAATTAATGCGTCATATGTGAGGAGACAGGAGGGCATCTTTTTTCTAATTGGTCCAACCGCAGCCACCTAGTGCAGATAGAGAGGCAAAACCATCCCATCAGCACGACTGGGGAACAAGAAGCGACGAAAGTGACGCCGGTTCACAGCTGATCATGGCTGACGTCATGGTGGGGGATCTGGTGGCTATATAAACTCGTTTGCCTTCATCTTCTTCTTCACGCTTTCATTTCAAACTCTTGCCAAAACTCTTCATCTCCTTCATCTTAAATCTTCCTTCACCTCGCTGGCTCCTCATCGTCTAGGTCACCATTGTCGGTGCATAGTTTGCTATCATAAAGTATGGTGACTATTTCAGCTGAAGCCAATGGCCCCCGAAAGCCCATTGAGGTCGGCAGAGTGGACGTAGTCTAATATGAGTCTGGTGAAGATGGAGGCACTGGAGAAGGGGGGACTTCTACTAGCCCATGCGCTGTTAGGTTGGTGAGTGGTGGCGGGCGAGGAGTTCCCCATGCCTGAGACCAGCAAGTTTGTCATCTTTGAGCCCTTCATCCTCCGTGGGCTCGGCCCCCCGATGTATCCCTTCCTCCATGGTCCCCTTCATCATTGTCAGATTTCTATCATCCACCTCACTCCTAACTCCATTCTCCATATCACTATCTTCATCCACCTCTGTGAGGCATACTAGGTGGTGGACCCCCACTAGAACTTGTTTCGGCACTTCATCTGTCTCTAGCGGAGCAGGAAGAAGGTGGTCGACGGTGCAGGGCTTTAGCTCCATGATGGGAAGGCAACTGAGTACATCGAGGTGCCACTGAGTACCTCGAACAAGGGTAGACATGGCTAGTGGTTCTACACCATGAACCATGAGCCAGCTCTTCCCAAGGAGATCGATCGGTTCCTGGCTCTATCCGAGCGCTGGTCAGATGTGGGCCTAGATTTTGAGCAGGACTAGGTCTCACATTTGGTGGAATAGGTAGGGGAGCTCTACCGCTAGGGCCTGATGGGGGTGATCATCGTGTCAAGCTTCTTGTCATGGCGGATGCTCCCGTTGAAGCATCGGGTGAACCTAGCGTTGGAATCACTCAGACTTTGGGACCCGAGTAGCCAGTCGGGAGAGGCCATGCCGAGAGAGGAGATTGTGAAGCTCCTCAACCAGTTCTTTAGTGGGAAGCAAACCTTCCTAGCTCAGCTAGCCCCTAACACCTACAATCTATCCTGGCCATGGACACCGGTAAGCCTTCAAGCCTATTGTTGAATGTCTTCTTTTGGGTTTTTGCTTTGGTCTGACCACCCACATGGTGTGATGTGGTTAGCTGTAGGGTAACATGGCGTATCGCTCCCTGCCTCCCCTTCCCAAGCACCTAGCTAGGGTCGACCAGTGTCACCAGATTGTGCACCAGAGCAGCCTCGATGACCCATCAGCTAGGTCTCTAAGGTGCAAGTGGAAGGGCAAGGAGGTGGCCAGGCCCAACACCAAGAGTCAAAAACCGACCACGATCAGCAAGGATGGAGCCCTAGCGATCAGGACCCGCTGCCTCATGGTGTCTGACTTGGAGGAGTCGGATGGTGGGGGAGGTAACACAGCGCCCATCAAAGTGTCAACCCTCATCCTTTCTCCAGCAAAGGGAACTCGAACAAAGATCATGCACCGAAGGCCCACTACCTTCCGTATAGTTACCGGGTAATTATCTTCCTCTTCTTTTGTTGAGTTAGAATTTTGTCTGCTGGTGTGCTCATGACTCTATTTCTGTTGTTGTAGAGCCCTTGGCGTTGCTACGTCGTCTGCTCTGATGGCCTCTGCGCCCACAGCCTCGGCGACCACAACGGTGGTGCCTTTAGCCTCAGACCTAGCGACGATCGAGGCTAGAGTCATCAACCCAAGAGCCACCTAAGTTTTCGGTGCTGCTCCCACAACGGTCAGGGGAATGGTACATCTGACTGTCCAAGCGAACCCTTTAGAGGGGGACACTAGAAAGGTTGCTGCAAATGAGGCAGTAGCAGCCACGACGATGGGCGACGCGGTGACTACTAACGAGGTGGCGACGGGCAAGGCGGTGGCCGATGCAGTGGTCAAGGTGGAGTCATTGGGGGCCTCAACCATGCTGTAGGTCATGCCTCCACTATCGTACCCGACCATGGAGGAGCTCCATCAAATGGTGCAGGCGGAGGATGGAGGGACCTAGAGACGATTCGGGCCACCTCAAGGGTCTAGGGGCTCGACCCTCAGCCGATCAGAGTCATCCCGTTAGACAACATGGGGGACTTCTTTGCCCGCTTCACCAAGGTGGACTCGATGGAGCAGTCGGTGGATATCGGCCTTAGGGCCATGATGGCCCAAGTGACCAAGCGCATCATAGTAGGACCTTTGCTTTTCCCCCCAAGTCGTTCCATGATTTGTCTTCCTTGTGCTGACCATGTTTGTCTTCTTATGCACTGGGTGCTAGCGTGGTTGGAGTAGAAGTCCAAAGGACTTCGCCACGCTAGCCAACTGTACTTGGGGAAGACCTTCGAGGCAGGCCAAATAGCCGCCTTGGAGGCAAAGGTCGAGCAGCTCAAGAAAGAGCACGCTGGCCTTAAGGCGTGTAACGAGACCTTGGTCTAGGAGGGTGCCGAGACTAGGGTCATGGCTAACACATTGGTGGTGGCTGCCAAGGATGCCTAGCGGATGGCTAATAAAGCCCTGTGCCGAGCTGAGGCCACCGATGGCACGGTGAAGGCAGGCAAGGAGTCGGAGGAGGCCACCTAGGCCGTCGAGTTGAGGCGGTCAAGTGGTCAGAGCAGAAGATTTCTTCTGACTTCACCGGTAAGTCCCTATGCTACTCTTCTTTGGCTTTCTTCATTTTGGACTTGAGCTTGAAGTTGTGTTCTCTTTGCGTCTACAGAATTCCACACCCAGGCCGAGGCTCACTTTAGGGAGCTCAAGAACTGGGTATCAGCATTGTGGGTAGATGCTGGCTAGGCCCACACCGTGGTCGATAAGATCCATCGGATGACGGTGGACGACCCTACGGCATCGAGTGCCTCTGAGGTAGAGTACTCGGTGAGGCTTGAAGGCCTAGAGGCATAGTTGTTGGCGTGCATCGAGGAGGTAGCCAGGGGTGGGGTCGAGCACACTCTGTCGGTCACCCGGGTGCACTACCCAGATTTTGACTTGGTGCTGGTCGGACGAGGGTACCTGACGACCGTGGTCGAGGCAGACGTCCTCGCGCTTTGCAAAGGAGTGGAGGAGCCTACCACTGCCTTGCATGGGGACCTATAGTTGTTCCTGCCTAATGACGATCAAGGCCAGCAGCAGATAGCCCTCAAGCATCTATAGATATAGATTAGAAGTAAAAGTAGAGGTTAGCATGTAAATAGCTTAACTCTTGTTATACAAAACTTGACCAATTTTGAAATATGAGAAGTCATGCACTTTGTTAACTTGAAGTTTTGGGGCCAATGTTGTTTGTATCCAAAGCTCTCGATATAGCCATATAGTCCTCAGCGTAGGGATCTAATGCTACGTGCATGCGTATTGGGTGCCAGGCATCACAAGTACTCGAGATACTTTGATCAATGGCTTATGTTAAGTTTTCCATAATATGATCGGCCATCGAGCCCGTAGTATAGTTGTATAGTCCTCAGCATGGGGATCTAATGCCACGTGCATGCATATTGGACATCAAGCTTCACGAGAATTCGAGGCTCTTCGAACAGTAGGTGGATTTTAAGGCTAAGGACTCGAGCCCTCGAGAATCTTAGCAATCGGTCGTGTACCAAGAGGGGCGATAACGCTAGCTCTTTTGTCACCCACACGATCATATCGCCACACCTAGAGCTAATCATAGGGGCACGGCCGATATGCTAGGTGTTTGACACATTGCCTTGAATTTCGAGAGGTCGATCCCGCTGGTCGGTGAAAAGCTGTAGGCGAAAAATATAACTCAGCTTTATTTACTCAAGAGCCAAGATACAAGAGTACATAGCTGAGCCAGATATGAAAAGCAGTCAATGGTGTTTGTTATCTCTGTAGGCTACTTGCCCAAGCAATCATGGTGGTTCCTTTCTCGTTCGAGCCTAAGTGTTGGTGCTTCTTCCTTCTCGGATCTGGTCAATGGCCTCCCTTGCATCGTGGAAGCCTTGCGCCTAGTCGGACTTCTTCCACCAAACTTGCTTTTGAGCCTTTTGGCGCTGGCATCAGGTTGACCCCGAGGTAGTGCCCTGGCTTGGCCCTCCCGACTGCTTTAGCTGCAAGGCTTCTCGACCCTAAACCTTAAATCCTAAAACCTAAACCCTAAACCCTAATTCACCTAGAGAATTATCCTTACTTTTTGGAGCTCGGGAGTCGATGGCATCTCAATGAGGGTTCTGTAAATGGAGTCGATGTTGGTGACCGGATCCTGAGAGATGTTGTCATGCCTAAACATGATCGGGAAGCCTTCTGCTTGAGGCTGGGATGATCGCCTGCCTTAGGCTCTTTTGCTTTGGCATCTTGTCGATTTTGTGTGATGACTAGAGCTTACTTCGGGTGCCCCAGGGCTCTCATCGATCACCTCAGCATGAGGCCGAGACAATCGTCCTGCAAGGCGCCCCCTAGCATGCTCGGGGTATTGCTCCCGAGCCAGGTCGAGGGATGAACCCGAGGGACACACGCTCCCACGCCTCCTCGACTGTGTCGTCGGGCACCCAGTGGTGTGCTGGATGACATGGTCAGCCACGTGATCGATGATCTGATCGGTCACCATCTCAATAACATGGTCGTCTAGGCACTTCATCATGACCCGATCTGCTTTTCGAGTGGTGAAGGAATCGGGAGCTTGGAGTGGAGTTCGCGTCATCGAAGTAGTCGAGGCCGAGTCAAATGGGACCAGTCTCCTAGTTGTGTCACTAACGAAGGTGACGTCTCCGAGAGTAAACATGGTTCCTGGCTTGGCCAAGAGACGACGAGGGGTTGCCATAAAGCTCGCAGTAGAAGAACAATGACTCTCTACCGATGCGCTAACTGTTAGTGTATTACTGAGCAGTCCACCTATGGGGGTATCCGAGGTGGTGATTGAGATAGTAGGGAAGCGTTGTATTCTTGAGCTCTAAAGTCAACTCTAAGAATGAGAGCCAAGATTTATATAGGTTCGGGCTTCCTAGAGGATAATAACCCTACGTCCTATGTGTTTGTAGATTGATGATTGGCTAAGCAATACAATGCAAGAGCTTAGGATTGATGAGTATATGCCTCTAGGGTGTCTCACCCCCTTTATATAGTCAAAGGATGAGCCATACAAATCCAAGGCTCTAGCTCGAGTCGGTTCCCTGATATCTGAGATAACGTACCGAACTCTGGCCTATTTCGTATTTACAAGGATTCTAGTACAGGTATATCTCTTTATACCAGATTATGATGTTCGGTTTCTAGACATGACGCTGATATACATTATTAGAATCCAATCTCTCTTCATGGGCCATACCAGACTTCAAAGCTGACTAGGTCTACTCTCGTTTCGAACTAATAAAGTCCATTGAGGGATACCCGGGGGTCATATCCCCAACACCGACACTGAAACTTCCCTTTAGTACCGGGGACATCACCCGATACTAAACGCATTAGTATCGGTTGGTGTCTCCAACCGATACTAATATGAATACTTGAATTAGCTATAATTATTGAATTGAAATATATTTTTTGAAATTAAGGTAATTAAGTTAAAGATTTATTTATGCATAAATGAATTAATTAAGCTTTATAAACCTTAATATGTTTTTCTTAATGAAAGTAATGTGTTCATTATTAAAGAAAATGCATTACAAATTATTTAAAGTTTTACTTATATGTAAAGCATAAATAATTAGTTAGCTCATCTTTATATTATATTAT
>KE372561.1:185963-220697 GCA_000418225.1 Zizania latifolia | reverse complement strand
AATATTCTCTTTCTGGGGATCATTCAGTTCCACTCGGTACCACAACATCCCTCGAACCAAATAATTGTATCACCTCATATTTAGGAACCGAACAGTTCCATTCCTCCTCATTCAGCGAACCAAACACTAGCCAAATCAATTCTTCAGCTAATCATTCTAAGCAGAACGTACAAAAGCAGATTAATGGTAGAAATCACAGGCAATAAATAGAGCTTGAAACGATGAAGAATTCTACCTTGCAATGAAAATATGAAACCCCAACAAGAGTATCAAAATGCATGGAGCTCCAATTCTGATCACAATTTGATACCAGCCAAGTCAAAGAGCTTTTCAGCCTGGTCTGGGAACAATGTTATGAAAAGGTACGCACCTGCACATAAAATTCCCGTAAGACAAGTTGTTGATCTCATGTACCTACTGATCTCAAACTAAATAGTTCAGTCATCTTACTTATCAAGACAGTTCCAAGAACAGCTGAAATCTTCCCTTGGACTGTCACAAGTCCAGCTTTTCCTGCGTTTTCCAGATTTATTTTGCCAACAGATTCAAATGTTCCTGAGAAACAGGACGCACCATATCGTAATGCAAACTACAAAGTGCTTTGCATGAACTAATTCTGTTAACCACAGAAAGAACTTTTTTTAGCTTATTTGTACCTGGCTTCAATGTCTGAAGACCTGATGTGATGCATACCAGATTTTGGAAGCCTTCTCTCTCTAATGCATCTGCCGCAGCTGCGGACCTTCAGCATAATTGAAGAGGGTAAGACCAATATGCTGCTGACACAAAATGTGTTGTGCCTTCTTAAGTTTTAGTTGCATTAGTATTGCAATTTTGAAGACTCACTCAATTTAAGTAAAGTGAATCCAAAGTTGTTCTAAAAACTGCTAATTTAGAGTCTGTTTGTTTCATCTAGAGCTGATGAGAATCTCTAGCTTCTAGATTTTAGTTTATTTTTAGATTCTGCAGCTACTGATTCTCACAATCTGGATCCAGAATCTGGACTGTTTGTGTCAACTCTATATTCTAGAAGTAGCTACAGCTGCCAGAAACTGAAATAAACAGACCCTTAAGATCTCATAAGTTATAAGTGCATTAGTGTTGGAATAGTGAAGACGGACTGAATTTAAGTAAAATGAACCTAAATTTGTTCTAAAAACTGGTAATTTGGAATCTTCCAACAAAAGGGGCATGGCAGCTGCATTGTTCACCAACCTGAGCCCTTCCTGGCAGACCACCAGCAGCTTGCTCTCTGGCGAGAACTTCTCCTTCACCGTCTTGGTGAACCCCGGGTTCAGCTTGGTGAACGACAGCCCGAAGAACAGGCCGGCGAAATTGTTGTGCACCGTGCGCTTCACAATAGTTCCTACATAAAAACATATGGATTTCAAGAAAAAACCGCCATGATAATTTGATTGATTTCTAGTGCATAGTAGTGTATCAGTATTACCAATGTCGCTGTCGTCGTTCTCGATGAAGAGAGGCACATGTGTGGAGTTCTTAACGTGTGCCCTCTCGTGCTGCGTCCGGTCCCGGATGTCCAGCACCGTGTAGCCCTCCTCGGCGACGAGCCGCTTCGCCTCGTCGCCGTCCACGAAGCTGACCTCGGCACGGACAGCAATGGAGCCGGCGCTCCTCCTCCTCCTAAGCCTCAGGGACAGGTTGCTCCTTGCAGGCCTTGCGCCATGCTTGATCCTTACAGCTATCCAAGAACCTCTGAAATGGATTGACAGACCGATAGATATGATGCATGGATGGATAATTCTTGTTCAGAAATCTGAACAAGGAAGGCAGAGAAGAAAATCTTTGCTCACCTCAGAGGAGTGAAGGCTGTAGATAGACCAAGAACTGCCATTTTTATTTGACAAATTTACAAAAGTTTTTTGTTGTTGTTTTGATGAAATGGATTCTTTAGGGTGATTTTGTGAAGTTTTTGGGTGAGGAGCAGAAGTGCAGACTGCACAGCACAGCAATGGATTTGCTGAAAGAAGAGAGGGAAATCCGGAGGGCCAATGGGATTGTGCCACATTGGATCCACGGTGAACGAGAATTTGGTAGAGTTTGGGGCCCAAGAGGCAGAGAATATGGAGTTTCTGTGCCTTTGTTTCATGCTGATTCCAGGGCTTTTGGACATTTGTGTTGGAGAGAGAGAGGCGCCATATAGATCATGCAGGATTTTGTTTTGCTTAATAACTAAAATTTCCTTTCAAATTGAACAACAGCTCTAGCTTTTGTCAACATGGCATGCTATTTTTCTTTTTTTGTTGGAATGAAGGAAATATAATCTAAAAAACAAAGGCAGTATAAGCACCAAGGAACATATTCATTTGGTGCTCTGTAGAATCAAGATCCATCTCCAGCTATTTTTCTCAAAAAGAAAGCCATGCCATAGCCTTCAAAACTTCAAGGATGTAATAGAACATGCTACATGTATGTACCAGTTTGCACTTTCCAGATCTCCACAACTCATCCCCATAAATGGATAGTTATGACCAAATATTAAAGATGAAATTTCATTAAGCATCCCGTATGTACAGCAAGTAATCAAGAACTGAAGTATAGCTCACACAATTCAAGAAATTCAAGAGCCGCACAAATCAACAAGATCTCTGGTTAACACTGGCCAAAGTAAACATCCATTACCTCTGCAAAAGCAGTGAGGTACATTTCTGACAAAACCGTGTTTGAGCAGCTGACGAGGAATTCCATTTACACTCTGAACTTCAGAAATTTCCAGATGCAGATGATGCTGGAATTTTGGGTTACACCCACATAAATATCTTAGAAATTTCTAAATAAATCTTAAGGACCCATACCGAACTCGAGACTCGGAACTCAGGGATCGGTCTGCAGGAGTCGGCACTCGGCACTCAGGAGTCGGTGGTCGGCCAGTCGGGGGTCGGGACTCAGCACTCGGGAGTCAGTGATCAACACTCAGGACTCGAGCGATCAGCAGTCAGGACTCAGGCGGTCAGTAGTCAGAACTCAGGCGGTCAACAGTCAGGACTCGGGGGTCAGCCAGCAGAGCCCGGACTCGTATCCACCGAAAACCAACTCCTCGCATTGCGGGGACGCAGTCCCCTTTGGCCATTCCGATCTTTTGGAATTTGGCGGATTATTCGAGATATGGAAACCGACTCGATTTAGATCGTGATCGCGACACGAGATCATGCTACTCCAATATAAATACCCGTCTATCTGGTCGGTTCCATAGATGAGATACAACAGATTAGATCAGAACAAATCGATTGGCCTCTCCTCTCTGTTGCGCTGCCGCCGTAGTCTGCTTCATCCCTTCCACCGGCGTGCACCGGCGATAGGGAGAGCAGGTCTCCGGAACCTCTCACTCTTATGATCCTGCACCAGGAAATGACGAATAAGGTTTTTGAGAAGCGCTCCGCGCAACTGCTCACGTCCGTCACCACGGCGCGTCACCATCGGGAGAGGAGCATGGCATATAGATTTTTTATAGTAAAATCTGAGGTGCCTGAAATGCATGTTGATACTATTTTAGAATCTCGTGATGCAACATTTCATATCATTGCTAGATTTTCTACTGAGATAATTCTTGAACCTGATACACCTGTTAATTTCGAGTCTTCTGAACAACATAATCAGTTTGAGGAAATCCTTGAGGAGGATGACAGTGAAGCTCCTAGAAGGAGTAAGAGACAAAGGGTTACAAAATCCTTTGGTGATGATTTCACTATGTACCTTGTGGATGACACTCCTACTACCATTGCTGAGGCATATGCATATCTGAATGCAGATGATTAGAAAGAAGCTGTCCATAATGAGATGGACTCAATTCTATCCAATGGTACATGGGAGCTAACTGAACGATACTATGATTGTAAACCCGTGGGTTGTAAGTGGGTGTTCAAGAAGAAGCTTAGGTCTGATGGTACTATTGAGAAGTACAAGGCTCGGCTTGTGGCCAAAGGTTACACACAAAAAGAAGACGAAGATTTTTTCGATACTTATTCACCTGTCGCTAGACTGATCACAATCAAAGCATTACTTTCCCTGGCTGCCTCATATGGTCTTATCGTTCATCGGATGGACGTAAAGACAACTTTCCTGAATGGAGAGTTTGATGAGGAGATCTAAATGGATCAGCCTAATGGGTTTATAGTAAAAGGTCAGGAGAGCAAGGTGTGTAAATTATTGAAGTCTTTGTATGGCCTGAAACAAGCACCTAAGCAGTGGCATGATAAGTTCGACAGAACTCTAACTTCTGCGGGCTTTGTCATAAATAAGACCGATAGATGTGTGTACTGTCGACATGGTGGGGGCGAAGCAGTTATATTATGTTTGTATGTCGATGACATACTGATCTTTGGCACAAATATTGATGTGATCAATAAAGTCAAGTCTTTTTTATCAAAGAGTTTTGATATAAAGATCTGGGAGAAGCTGATGTTATACTCAACATTAAATTGATTAAGGGCGAAAATGGAATTATATTTTCACAATCTCATTATGTGGAGAAGGTCTTGAGCCGGTTCGGCTATAAAGACAGTAAGCCTTCTCCAACACCTTATGATCCCAGTGTGATACTTCGAAAGAATAAGAGAATTGCCAAAGATCAACTGAGATACTCTCAGATAATCGGTTCACTCATGTACCTAGCTAGCGCAACGAGACCCGACATATCATTTGCTGTGAGCAAATTGAGCAGGTTCATGTCTAACCCGGGTAGTGATCACTGGCATGCACTTCAAAGGGTTATGCGCTACTTGGTAGGTACTATGAGTTATGGGATTCACTATTCTGGGCACCCCGCTGTGCTTGAGGGATATAGTGATTCAAACTGAATATCTGACGCTGATGAGCTTTATGCTATGACTGGATATGTTTTACCCTTGGAGGTGGTGTAATATCATGGAGGTCTTGCATACAGACCATTTTGATAAGGTCAACCATGGAAGCAGAATTCACTACTCTAGACACAGCAACTACAGAGATAGAGTGGCTGCGTGAACTATTGATGGACTTGCTTATGATTGAAAAACCAGTGCCGGCTATCCTTATAAACTTTGACAATCAAACTGTGATAGTCAAAGTAAACAGTGCTAAGGATAATACGAAGTCATCAAGACATGTTAAAAGATGATTGAAGTCTATCAGGAAGTTGAGAAACTCCGGAGTAATAAGTGTAACCTATATTCAAACAAACAAAAACCTAGCAGATCCCTTTACAAAAGGGTTATCATGGAATGTGATAGTAAATGCATCGAGGGAGATGGGTGTGAGACCCATATGAAGTTGCTATAGTGGTAACCCAACCTATGTGATCGGAGATCCCGTGAAGTAGGACCTGAGAAAAATAAGCTATTGGTTAACTGAGGAGAGTAATTACTGTATGAGCTTTAATTAGCCCATAACCCTCTCTAAGTGAAGATGCAATACTCTCAGATACTGTAAGACAGGTTGGCTTTAAGCCTTAATGTATTCTGTTGGCTTTAATTAGCAAAGATGCTATCCTACAGAGCATTTTTGAAAGAATACACCTATATGAGTCTGACTGTTTAACGTCGCAGTCCACAAAACTTGGGTAATCTCTAGTAAGCTCGTTATGAGACCAGGGAGTACGACGCATATGCTCCACCCGCGGGGTAGGCTACTAGTAGCCAGGTACTAGTTTAACTTTAAGTGAAACTCGTTCGCACAAAACTTGCAATTCAAGGCATAGTCCATTATTCAAGTTATGGATGAGTATAGCTTAAAGATCTAGGCGGGAGTTCAACTTAACAGTCCTAACTGAAACGCTAGTATATCAAACAACAGAGAGAAACAGGCAAAACTCTAAATGGGCATTTGAGATCTGGTGGGAGATTGCTAGAATTTTGGGTTACACCCACATAAATATCTCAGAAATTCCTAAATAAATCTCAAAGACCGATACCGAGCTCGGGACTCGGAACTCGGGGGTCGTCCACTCGGGGGTTGACCTGCAGGAGTCGGTGGTCGACCAGTCGGGGGTTGGCACTCGGCACTCGGGAGTCAGTGGTCAGCAGTCAGGACTCGGGTGGTCAGCAGTCAGGACTCAGGCGATCAGCAGTCAGGACTCGGGGGGTCAGCCAGCCGAGCCCGGACTCGCATCCACCGAAAACCAACTCCTCGCATTGCCGGGACGTAGTCCCCTTTGGCCGTTCTGATCTTTTGGGAACTTGGCGGATTATTCGGGATATGAAAACCGACTCAATTTAGATCATGATCGCGACACGAGATCGTGCTGCTCTCATATAAATACCCGTCTATCTGACCGGTTCCATAGATGAGATACAACAGATTAGATCAAAACAGATCGATTGGCCTCTCCTCTTTGTTGCGCTGCTGTCGTAGTCTGCTTCATCCCTTCCACCGGCGTGCACCGGTGATAGGGAGAGCAGGTCTCTAGAACCTCTCGCTCTTGTGATTCTGCACTAGGAGAGGACGAATAAGGTTTTTGGGAAGTGCTTCGCGTGACTGCTCTCGTCCGTCACCACGGCACGTCTTCCGTCTACGTCTACCGTTGGTCGCCGTCGGGTACTGCGATCCGACATCAACAGGAGCAACTCTGCACCAACCGTGGCTTCGTCTTCGGCTACCGTACAGTACGTGCGCTACTTTACTATTCAGTTATTGATCATGTTTTACGAAACCATGATTACTATATTTAAGTTTACTAGTGTGTTAGATGTGTACATGCTAGTTCTTGCGGATGTCATGATTTATCTATTTCAGAAATTAATCTTGCAATTGCCTAATTTTCCAACAGATGAAAAATTCCAAAAGTACTTTGCAAGAGTGTATTCAGATTAGGACTACTACATACATAGTAGATTTTTTTAGTAATATGCTTTTGATGAAATTACAATTCTAGGATGCCGTTTTAGAAAATCGTAAAACTAGACCCTTGTCGACACTTGGCCCGGATTCTCATGTCGACCATTCAACGGTTGACAGAAAAAATTTCTGATCGACGGGCGCTAGGTTGCCCGCCCGCTGTCACGCGCCCACTGCCTGCTGCCCGCGTGCGCTGCTGCCACGTGCACTAGCTGCTTTCCTGTGTGTGCTGGTTGCCTGACTGCTTTCCCGCGCTGCACTACTGTGGGTCGACAGGAGGCTAATGGTCAGATTCGGACCCTGTTGACCGTTGAAGTGTCGACGGATCTCAGTCGACACTTTTTAGTTTTGCAATTTTCTAAAACAGCGTCCCCAAAAAATATTATTTTAAAAAAAATTCTACATAGTATATATACCCTACTATCTGTAATATGAACATACTATTTTAGTATGCTTATAGGATAGAAAAGAAACTCCTCTTGTATTACAGATGGCTACTAGAGTATCAGGAAATCCTGTGAATGAAAGTTGTAGACTTGTAGTTGTAGATACAGCTCTTCTACTTAACTGCATGACTAGTTATGGTCTTTTTCTGTTTCCTCAGTAGTTCCCATTCCAGTGACATCCAGATCCAGCAGTACAGAAGTCAAAGCGAGGGCAGAGCCTGAGCTTGACAGGACAGCTGTTGTGAGACTCCTGAAGTCCTGATTGTGCATACAAGATTAATAATGTTAATTGGCAGTGAAGTATACACAATTCACTGAATAAGCTACTAATCATGTACAAAAAAGAGGATCCAATGACCATTAATGGAAGAGTAACAGAAAAAAGATTCCACAGATCAATATTAACAGCGAGGAATTGCCTAATTAAAACCAAAGAAAAAAAATGCCTAAAGCTCCATGGCGCAATTTTGTTAGGTTGAAATTACATCATAGGGTGGTAACTGATAACTTATGCCATGGCAGGATCCTCATATCATGCATTTTGAGATTGTACTTTTTCTTGCTGTGTTTAATCTAGGTTACATGTATGTGCCAAACAACCACAAGTAATTCAGCATGATATTTTTCCATCAAGTTAACTAAATAACGGAGTAAACAAACTATTAAAGTATACTGTAGTTATTGAGATATTAGAATATGATTAGATTTATTTCGAGCATACAGTCCGATATTCGACGAAGTATATGTCTTCTACATTCTCACAATCCAATATGATACCAGAGTAAGCAATCAAATCATGTCACTCACGCTTTCACCGTCGTCGCCCCCGGAGGAGCGATCTCGTGCTCCCAGCGATAGCCACTTCGTCGTCATTCCTTCGTCATCACTAATCGTGTCATCATCGTCAAACATAGGGGCGAAATTAGGTCTGGGGTAGCTTGGGCTTCAGCCCCAAATCCAAATTTTTTTCCTTATAGTATCCATGATTTTTTCTGAAAAAATAAATAGTAATGGACTCAGCCCCACTATTTAGGCCTAGCCTGAGACTAGGGCTGAGCCTCATTCCTTCCCACTCCCCGGCCCATCCTACGCGCGAGGCCCACCGAATTACCGAATTCATCATCAAACCCTAGCACTAGCAGCCGGCTCCTGCTCCCAGGTTCCCAATCCCACCGACACCCCACTGCGGTGCCACCCCATGCCCTCCGTAGCTCCACTCGTCGCCCCAGGTCGGCACCCGCGCGTCCACCCCCAGCTAGCGCCTGCTCGTTGCCCCTGGCCGGCGCCCACGCCTCCACCCCCGGTCAGCTCCCGTACGGCCTTGATCCCACGCCCGCGTGGCCCCGCTCACCGATGTGGTCTCCTGTGTCGCCGCTTTGTTTTGAGCCCCAGGCGTACTAAGATCCTGGCTCTGCCACTGGTCAAACAGCACCCAACCTCCTCCACTCCTCAACGGCATCATGGCTCCTCCCCCTCTACACTTGGGTGTCATGATCTGTTCTCGGTGTCCCACCTGACTTGTCCTTGTCGTCGGCTGGCATCCTAGCGCAAGATCCTGACGTCGTTGTCAACATCATCTTCTCTCATCCTCTCCACCACCGGCAGGATCTCTCGTTGGGCCGACGCTGCCTTGATCCTGACCCCAACCCCAACCCTACGTGGGCGCTGGCACCCGGTGCCCTCTGTGCCCTCCTCGTACCACTGCTGACTTCGGCGTCTGTAGCTCCTGCTGCCACCTCCCAGTCATTGGGTGCCCTACCATCATCGGAGGCCGGTGCCCACAATCGCATCCTCCTCTGCCTTCGGTTGCAGTGTCGGGCTCGCCCAGCCGCCATGTCGCTCGGTGCCCCTCCTCTGACTCCTCCACGCACATATCGACACCGTGCCACCTAGAGCCTCACGCCATGGCCCCCATATCGCCCTTGATTTCTCTACCGCACTGCTCTGCTACTCTGCTACTCCTTTTTTCCTTCTCTTGTTTGAAAAAACACCACCAATATGACTACTTAATTATATTGCCACAGTGTTACTGCTTGTGGTCCATATCCACTACATCTCACCACTAGTTGATCTCTTCTCCTACATCGATATGAAACTACCACTATGTCACCTCTTTGGGTCGTAGTGTCTCTGCTTTCGTCATCTCCACCAACATTTCGGTTATTGTTAGTTACTCAGATTATTCTTCGTCTACTTTGAGTACTGCCGCTACATCTTCCTCACGTTGTTGCTCAGTCGCCACTCTAGGCTAGTGGTTCAGCTATATCTAGGGGTGGGCATAAAAACCGAGACCAAACCCAAAAAGACCATAACCAAGTAATTTGGGCTGTATTTATAGTATAGGGTCTAGAAAACTGAATTTTATTTGGGTATTTTAGGTATAGGGTCTAGAAAACCAAATTGGCCCAATAGCAATAGGCCCGCAGCCCGCTAACTCAGAAGTCAGAACATAGAAAGCTGAAAGGTCAAAGGGTTTCTCCAATCTCTAGAGTCCAGACTCTCCAGTCTCCAGTCAGAACTAAATCGATCTGAAGGGCTAAGGGCTGTGGCAGCCTGGGTGCCTAGCGGGTGGCAGCGGTTAGGCGGCGTGAGCGTGACTGCGTCAGGACTCAGGCAACCTGGTGATGATGAGGCCTGAGGCTGTGAGGCGGCGGCTGGCGTAAGTCTCAGTTGTTTCCCTTCTGAGTTCTAGCTTCCACGGTTCCTCCTCGGGCGAGCGGCATGAGACAGCGTGACTATGGTCTGCGGTGAGGCCACTGAGGCGGGCAGTGGCTTGGTATGTTTGCTTGCTATTTGGTCTGTTACACTCTTGTTGAAGTGATGTGAAGTGTTGCTTGTTGTTTGGTCTGTTTGGTGTAGATTAATTTGGTCTGTTTGGGTAAAAACGAACCGACAGTTCGGATAATCGAATTTTCAGTGCATGATCTTGTGCTGAGTAATTCGGGTCTTATTATTGAAAAACCAAAATTTAAAAAACCGAACAAACCGGACTGAATTTTTGGTTCCGACCAAACGCCCACCCCTAGCTATATCATGGCTTCCGATACCACAATTCCAGGCCATTTGTACCCTCATCTCGCCTTCGTCTTCATCCAGTACACCTCATCACCAGCGTTGTCTTTTCCTTGAATACATTGTCTCTTCTCCGGCCATAGCAGGTTATATCAATATTTTTTCCTCTATGCTTCTCTACACACTGTGACCATCTTAGAGTCATTCTTTACTAGTTCCCTCTGACAATAGTGCAAGGTTGATGGTGCTTTCCTACCTAGCCCACACGATATTGGCAATACCGTTGGACGTTTTCATCCTGATTAATTCCTAGGCCTAGCAAACCCGGTGTAGCGTATCGTCCTCCACGACTTCAACAACATCAAATCTTCGACGTCTCCTTTCTCAACAATTGCCATGATTATGTCTTCATCTTTAGCACACCATTGTGCATCTCACTTTGCCAGCACCATCATGCACGTGTGTGACCACTTTATGGGGCTTCTCTATGCACCCGTGGATTGATGTGACTTTCTCGATATTAGCATCTCGACTTCGGCTACATCAGCCATGACTACATCGATCACCGTTGTTCCACTCCCTTCGTTGTAGGTTAACTCGACTACGACATAAAGGACTATTATCATCATTAAGCACACTCATCGATTTTTTTCTCTAGTCTTAGCGTGCACGAATGCTCATGCTTCGACTGCGTGGATGTTAGAGTATAGGGTAGCTGTCAAAATATTACAATATGTATATCAAGTGATTCCTTATCTATAGAACTCCTTAATTATCTCTCTATACATAACCTCTATATATACTTATATATACTGTACCCGCAGCTCAATACAAATAATTCAATATTCACATGACATCTCTTCTTTGCTCTCAAAATCCAACAGAAACAAATTCCCTTAAGTTGTAGTTTTAGTTGCACGTTTGTTTCTGCTTCTGGGGCATATGAAATATTTGTGCACTAGTTGTGATAGTGTGAACTACATTACAATAAATATGTTATAATAAACGAATACTGCAAGAACCAGAATAATATGCACTAACAGGCAACATCAGTTCACATAAATGTGGCCTATACTATTAGGCAGGGGAGAATCAATACATATCATGAGGCAAATAACATGAAGGAATTTGTTCTTATTGGACATGGCAAATCAAACTATACAAATCAATTTTCACAATGATGTCTGAACTAGAACTTTTCAGGTCAGGCATAACAGCTCAATTGCTGAGCATGCTTACCTCTGAAACCCAAAACATTTGCACCAGCAGCGAAACCAGCAACATCACCATTAATGTAGTCCTTCTTCATCCTGTACCTTTCAAGAGTCTGCTCGATGCCTACATACGCAAAGCTTGCTGCATAATTCCCAGACCTTGCCAGTTCTGACCAGCTGAGGATACTTAACATTACCGTTAACCAGTAGCGAAGCTAGAACAAAACATAGGGATATGAAATTAAGTTGATATAATCTGACTTCCTTAAATAAATTGCTGATTGGATCATGATGGGTAAATTATATTGGATTGAGGGGACGTATATAAGACCAAAATATGCAGCTAAACCAATGCCTGAAACCTTGCCCGTTTTCATGGCAATTTACTCATCTACCAGATCTCTCAAATTGGAAACCTCCATGTTCCTGTTAACCAGAAACTAAAAAATCCAATAAAGGTGCAAGGAGTCATGATAAACTCAGGATATCATTAAATTAAGGAATGCTACCATAATAAATGAACATTACAACATACAAACAACCAAGAAATTCATTAAAATAAGTTGGCAAAGCACAAGTCTGACAACCAGAAGCAACATGATCTTGTGCAACATGGTTTCAGCATTTTTTCTGTGCAGTAGCTTGGCTTTTAGAATTGAAGTGAAGAACCAATTCAATGACATGTGTTCATGGTGAAATTCAATGATATGTTAAACAACGATATCTATGTATGATATATACGCTAGCTAATTAATTAATTATGAGATGGAAAAGTAGCCATACAAGAGCAAACAAACAGAAAAGTAAAAAAGGATGTTGGCCCTTTACACAATTTTATTTGCGTTATCTTTAACTATATTTCAACTATCAGGGGCTGTGGAATAAAGTTCATCTGATGTCTGTGCTAGCTATATCCTTCAGAAAAGCTAAAAACACTGAAGAATGTGTACGGAAGTGGTCACTACTAATTAACTTTCATACTAGTTGTACCAACAAAGTTAGGTCATAGATCTAGCTAGCTCATCTACTGCTGAACTGCTGATTAATTACCTTATCCATCACTCCTGCTGTCCTGCAGTGTGCTGACAGTTAGTGTCATGGAGAACTGATACACACAGGCAATACCTAACTAGACTGGTTTCTAAACAAACAGTCACTCTCATGCAATCATCTTGGCCAAAAGTCACAAGAGAGAACCAGTAATTTTGTACAGAAAAGATAAGAATGAGCAGTGCAGATGTCTGAAGTTTCAACTTGAACAAGATGACAAGCAGCTTCTTCTCTGCATGTCCTTGTAGTCAAGACTGATCTTGGTTTGTTGGCCCAGTTTTCTCCATTGGGATTTCAGATTTGGGACCACAGTGTGATCTTTGTTCTTTTTTATGGGAAAGCCATTGAGTAACCTCCTTGCTTCATTCAAACAAAGAATGAGATTCCCTGATTCTGTATGACCAAACAGAAAGCAAAAGTAGTTCAGGGGCGAGGTAGACAATGCAAGGAAAGAGGATAAAACTGATTCTGTTTTTTTTTTTTTGCATCAGTTGATTATACAAATTAATTCCAAGATAAAGAAACATGTGAAACAGACATAGGGAACTCATGAACAAGGTAGTTTTAGCACCTGGATGGCATGAAAAACTAGTTACTGTTTTTCAGTAATTAGGTGATTTTGCAAGTACAGCGAGTACCTAGTTAATTTGGTGTTCTCATTGGATCATCACATTTTATCATGTTAACAAGTTCAGATTATTATACTACAAAATCAGAAGGACATCAAACAATCAACAACTTTAAATGTCACAAGGATCTGTCAAACAAACCATGAAACTTGTATTCTTTTCCCTCGCTCTTGATCTAGAATTAAAGACATTAATAACAAACTTTTCCATTGCCATTAAACCAAGTAGTTGAGCCTTTTGTGAGTGGGCCCAGGTCCTAGCTAGCTCATATACATATGAGCTGCTTGCTGCTAGCTAGTAGAGCAACATTTCAAGTCACCAATGCTAGCTGCATATCAACATGGGTCACCTACTCCATGTCAAGCCATTCCCATCTCCTCCCTCCAGTGATCTCAAGCTCGTCAAGATTAAGCACCTCATCCACGCCTTCGTCCTCAAGCACGGCGGCCGCCTCGCCGACGTTCTCGGCGGCGCAAAGTCGCTGCTCCTTGATCTTGTTAACAGCAGCGTCAGGCTAAGAAACAAGATCAAGAGGAGAAAGAGCAAGAAACGACGTCTCGTCGGCGGCGGCGACGGCTCTGTGACAATGCAGCTCAAACTACTGCTGCCCACCGCCGTGCTGTCGTCGTCAGAGGTCACCGTCGTTCAGCCGTACGCCGCCGCCGAGATAACCTACTACGACTCGTCGTGGAACACCATGATCCCGGCGGAGCAGCTGCCGCCGATCACCGGGTACCTCAGTTGGCCTGAGAAGGAGGAGGAGGATGAGGATCAGCAAGAGGACGAGGAGGGTGGCAAGAATGAGATCGACATGCTTGCAGACAAGTTCATAGCCAGATGCCATGAGAGGTTTATGCTGGAGAAGCAAGAGTCCTACAGGAGGTTCCAGGAAATGCTGGCCAGGAGCTTGTAGGCAGCTCATTAATTCTTTTGGTGATTTAGTTAGTTTTGATTAGTGAGATTCTTTTGTTTACATTTTCATGTGGAAGTGGCTTAACTGTATGAGCTCATGAATTCAGTAGTTGCTGGTGGTGATCATTAGGATGCTAAGAGTCCTTGTTTTTGTTCACATATGTTTCTTAGTTTTTTAAGTCTCTGAGTTCAGAATTAAGGGTTCAATAGTTTTTAATCCATGGATCTGTGCATGTAACTTGTTTTCTCCTAGGATTAGTTGGCCTTGGGGGCTAATCAATCATCTTTTCAGACCCATTTACATTTCTATTGGCATTAAGCCTCCATTCTAAATATATATATTGCATTTCAATTGCTGCTGTCAGTTTGTTCCATTCATGAATTATATATGTTTCTGTTCAGTAACTGTTCTGTGGTCTGATATGTCAGATTTTAGTCTGCAACTTTTTGTTGGCCCCCTTGATTCCTTCCCTAGACATTCTGCAACTTTGCTTTTGCAACTTTTGAGGCAATCTTGGCACAGAGCTTTGGAAGTTAAGAAATCATTGGATTGTTATTCCCTGTCAGTTTCACCATAAAGATGTACATACGCAGAAACCTAAATCAGTAAGATCCTTCCTGTCTGTCAGCAAAAAGCTGGTCAGGCAGTTAAGCATAGGATGGATTTAGATACCTATGGAATTAAATCTAGATTGCACTATTTATTAGAATTTATATTGAATTTAAATACAAATCTAAATATTTTTGGACACGAATATAAAACATATAGTTCAAATTTGTATTTGGATATTTACTAATTTCAATTTGAAATAAATATCATAAGATAAGATGTGAATTCGAATTCACATTCGGATGTTTACTAAGTTCACAAGTTCTTCACAAGAATCAAAGTGTCAAATCGTTCTTTGGAGAAATATATGTGGAACTATAGATTATAGCTTGGATTTGTGATATGTGACACGCAGGGACGACGACAAAGGGGGTGTGCAAGGGGCGACGACTGCGGCACTAGGGGGCGATGGCAGTGACACAAGAGGGTGCATAGGGGGCAACAATGGCAATGCGAGGGGGCTCGCAAGGGTGACGATGGCCGTGTACTACTATATCATCCGCTGCAAACGCAACAGAACCACTTTGGTTTGGTTTGGTCTCATACCCCGGCTTAGGGTCTGTTTGGTTGAGCTGTGGCTGTGGAAAAAAGCTGTTGTGGGCTATGGGCCGTGGAAAAGCTGCTGTGAGATGTCAGCTATGAGAAAGCTAAAAGTCGTTTGGCTGAAACAGCTGTGGACAAGTTGCTTTGAGCTGTGAGCTGTATAAAAAGCCTGTAATGTCCCTGTGAGCCGTTTGGTTGTAAAATACTATGCTATTCAATGATTCACATATAAATAACAATTTTAGAAAAGGAAAATTAATTTTCGTTAGTTTTGCATGCAGGTATCAACAAAAAAACAAGTCATCAAGGCCCTCTGGCCGTGACACTAATAATTTGTAAATAATTTCCCAACAGATGCACAAGTGAGCTGCTTCCTGTTTTGTCAATCCCTTAGCCACGAATCTTAGTATATAGCAGCAGCATCTCGACGTTGAACTAAACATGTGAACTAGCAATACAAGACAGACCTGAATACAGAATACCTGATACACTCATCAATGAAAAACTAATCTAAACCTTTTGCAAATTGCAACTCGTTTTTTACAAATACATCAGGAACAAATTGACAATAGCTCAAATAAGGTCAGTAACTTAATATCACACTCCCGAATTCCCTACGAAATCGTTAAAATAACCCATATACCCAAGCCACGACGCACCATTTCCATCCAGCTCACTGAAAGGATGGAGCAAACGTCTCCAGGGATAGTGTGGGCAATGCATCAAACAGCTTATGTCAAGCACAGATCTCCCACGAACTCGAAGCAATTCCACACGAGCATAGTTAGTACACCAACTCCATTCCATTGCTCTTCTAGTCCTAGAGAGTCAGGGAGCCCGTGGCCGTACCTGGACCATGTCGATGAGCTGAATGACGCAGGTAGCGAGCATCCCGGAGACGGCACCGTTGGCGAAGGGTTTCACCTTCTTCCAAACCCCGCTCACCGTCGCTGCCGCTGCCGCCGCCTGCGACTGTTGCTGCTTCGCCTCCGCCATCTCCTCCTCTCAGGTGAGCTTTTCCTTCTAGAGAAGAAGAGGTGGTGCGAACAGCGCTACGAATGAGGAGCGACTCTGTCGGTGGGGGGCAGATGAGGGAAAGAACAAAGCCGAAGCCGCCGAAAGAAGGTGCAAAGGGACTGTAAATTTTTCACTATACCGAAAACTGTTTTAAGAGAAAACGTTTAGACTGATGCATGTTCTTTATTGACTTTTACTTCTAGAAAATAAAAGCTACTCTCTCAAAAGGCCAAACTAAGGGACCCTTAGTCGCCGACGGTCTTCTCCTCTCACGGCTGCAGCGTTGCGAGGGCAATCAAATTACCGAAGCGAAACGTGGTATGGGAAACGGTCTCCCACACCACGCGGAGGCGGAGGCGGAGGCCGATGCCGGGGTGGACTAGTAGCAAACTCCCCATTTTGACCCCGCCACCGTGCCGCACCACCCAAAAACCTTTCCCCTCCCTGCCAGCCGCCTGCCTCGCTGCGGCCTCCCAGATCCCACGGTGAGAACTCTTGCTGGATCAGGCTACCCGAAAATCCCCGATCCCAGGGAGTTGTTCCAAGGGAGGGGATTGGTTCTTGGTTCTTGGTTCTTGGCCGACCAAGACCTGTTCTTGGTCGGTTCGTCTGGTTGCCTGCCCATTGCTGGTTTGCCTCTTGTTTTGGCTCCGAGACGGAGGTTGTGAACTAGATTGTTTGGCAGATCTGAGGGGTGAGGGATCATTTGTTATCTCAAGGTCACGCTTGGTTCTTGTGAGCAGCTTGGCCGGAGAAATAGGCAGCTCCTGGTTGATGTTGTACTGTCCCTTGCTATCCTGCTGGCGTCGTGTGTTAATGCGTTAGTGGTAGCTATTCCATCGCTTCACAACCGTAGTCTAGTCTGCTCCTGTGGTTGATTGATCGCGAGGCTGCGGCCAGGCTGTTTGTGGGGGATTCAGTCAAGTAATCGACCATCATGTGGAGGTTCAAGCAGTTCATGCCCAGGGAGCAATCTGGGCTTGAGGGCCGGACTGTTGATGTCGGCAATATCAAGGTGCATGTCCGGGAAGCCGTCGCCGAGGGCGGGTTCTCGTGTGTGTACCTCGCCAGGGATGCGGTGAACCCGGTGAAGCAGTACGCGCTCAAGCATACCATCATCCAGGACCAGGAGTCGCTTGATCTGGTCCAGAAGGAGATAACAGTGATGAGGTCGCTCAAGGGGCACCCCAATGTGGTCGCACTTGTCGCACATGCCATACTGGATATGGGCGGCCGTGCAAAGGAGGCAGTGTTGGTGATGGAGTTTTGCGAGAAATCGTTGGTCGCTGCCTTGGAGAGTAGAGGTGCTGGCTACTTTGATGAACAGCAGGTGGCTCTCATCTTCAGGGATGTTTGCAATGCGGTCTTTGCAATGCACTGCCAAACGCAACCTATTGCTCACAGGTGTGCCCTCCATATTCCAACCTATGGCCTATGGGTTCCCTATGCAAATTGTTTCCAGCAAGCAATCCTATATCTTGCATTCATTGTTTGGAGCATTTCAAATGATTTATTTTTATGTTGCCCTTGCTTTGTTAGACGGCAAATCTAGTTCATTGACAATTAACTGATAATTCATGTCAGTCAATCATATCTTAAGCGTAGCATTGCATTTCTATCATACTTGCAACCTAGCGAGAGAAGGTACCTTGTTACTCACACCCATGGTTTGATGCTTGTTCTTACAAATTATTCATGCCGTCACATATGGCTTTTCCATTCACACTTGGTTGCTTAGCTTCATCTAAGTTATTACAAGCTTTAGTTAGTCGTAGATCACTAGATTGCAAATTGAAAATCCTTTGCATTTTTATCTGTTACATGTCCTTATTTTACTATTCCTATCAATTTGAACCCCCAAGAAACTGCTGTGTTGATTTTCGTTATGGAGCCATCATAGCTAAGACGACAATATCTTTGCAGGGACCTAAAGGCTGAAAATGTTCTTCTTGGTGCTGATGGGGCCTGGAAACTATGTGACTTTGGTAGTGTATCAACAAACCATAAGTACTTTGATAAACCTGAGGAGATGGGCATTGAAGAAGATAACATTCGGAAGCACACAACTCCTGCTTATAGAGCTCCTGAGGTTTATATTAGACATACCTATTTTGAGCTCTTGTTCAGGAATTTATTCATATTTACTTAATGTTAATATATTACTGATTGCAGATGTGGGACTTGTACCGGAGAGAGGTTATCAGTGAGAAAGTAGATATATGGGTAAATAATCTCTGCACTAATTGTACTCCAACAATTTTTTAGTTGAAAGTTCATTGGATGATACAAAAAATTAATTTCCCTTATTTTGGATTTTTTATTGTATGCCGTTGCATCTAAATATCTAATCACTATTAATGATTGCATAAATTAATGTGCTGTTCTTTGCAGGCTCTTGGATGTCTCCTGTATAGAATCTGCTACTTCAAATCAGCATTTGATGGAGAATCAAAGCTCCAGATACTTAATGGGAACTACCGCATACCGGATTTACCAAAGTACAGTTCTACCATTACAAGTCTGATCAAAGACATGCTTCAATCTTCTCCAGATGCCAGACCAGACATTACACAGGCAAGGGCTTTGCTCGATTGGCCATTCACTTCCATGAATTTAGGTTGGTCTTAATTAGTTCATGCTCCATGACAGTGAAATGTAAAGGGTCTTCTGTTTCTCTAATGCTGTTTCATGTAACATTATAGGTGTGGTTCCGTGTCAATGAATTACTTCCATTGGACCTTCAAAAGGATTTACCAGATGGATCTCCATCTGGATCAGCATTTGAGTCACTTACTACTGAGGATGAAGGTTTTATTTCATTAATTTTTGTCTTTTCAAATTATTGGAACTAGGTATACTTGGTTTCTTGTGTCCTTGTTAGGCTTATATAGATTAGGAATGTAAGAAATGATGTGATCTACTTAGATATTGCAATGTAGAAGCCAATTATTCTAGTAGTTGCTTAGATTTCCATCTCTAAATCGCAATGCTAATTTGCATGTCTGTTGTGCCAAAAAACAAACATTTCGTCTTCTATGTTTGCTTACTAATCTAAAACTATGTTTTTCAGCACCAGGGAGACCAACTATTTCACCATCAAGGGACAACATAAGGAGCACACCTACCGAGGATTCTTCCAATTTGAGGTCGCAAGTTCCTTCAAAAGCCGTTGAGAGTAAGGGTTCTATGGGTGCATTTTGGTCGACTCAGCATGCCCAAGAACTGGCTTTTCTGGATGACAAGGGATCAGCTTTTGATCAAGAGCATGTACACCAAGTCAGCTCTATGCAATCACAAGCAAAGAACCCGAACACTCCAATGCATAATACATATCGACAGTCTCTCTCTGCCTCAGTTGATAGTTCTCCTGGGGATTTTGAAATTAGGTTTTCTCCTAGTGGCTCAGAATATGAGCTAGAGAAGACCAAGGAAACAAAAACAGAAAATAAAACAAGTGTACAGGCTACTACCCTTAATTCCTTTGTGGCAGACTTTGATAATGTTAAAGTGAATTTGCACAACAATGTAAGTAGTTTAAATGCGACTCGTAGATTGAAAGAACAGCAGCTGGAGGCTGAAGTAACTTTGCTCAAGGAACAATTGAAGATAGCAAACTTGGAGAAGGAAGAAATTTCGTTGAAATTTGATAAACTGTCAGCCATTTGCTCTTCTCAGAGGAGAGAGATACAAGAACTTAAACAAGCCCTAGCCACAGCTTCTGCAACACAGTCAGTTAAGGAATTGAAAGAAAATTCGAAGGCTGAGCTTTCCCCACCCAGTACAAGCCTTGATACTCCGGTACTGCTACTCCTACATGCATAAACTAAGCTTTTCACTTTAGTCCATTATCAATGGTTCTATTTCTTATTTCCTCTGGTTAAATGGCCAAAGCATGAAAAATCCTCAGACATAATTGAAACTAGCAATCTTTATGGTTTATAACTTATCATGATTTACCACTTTTCTCATTTGACATTACTTATTACCCATTACTGCTAGAATCCTGTACCCTTGATAGCATCTTTTTGTTTTATTTATATCAGTAAGCCGGTATACTAATATATTAATGTATTACATTTTGCAGCCAAGAGAGAAGATTGAAGGTACTCCCCCAGAGCTCCGTCAAGGTCTATTTACATCGAGTCCAGGGACACCAGGCCCTGATCCAAAGCCATGGTCAGCTTTTCCTGAAGAGACAAAATCTCAAGCAGTTGTGACTGTGAGGAGTGCCCACCCGAGGTCAGTCCGCACTCTGCGGGCATCAAACAGCAACAAAGCCAGCTCACTTGGACAACCAAACACAAACTCTAGTGCTGATCCATTTGCCTTCGGTCAAGATAGCTTTAAGGCTGCTCCTTCTCGAGCTGCACCTTCCAAGATGGCAAATTTAGGGAATGCTTCTCAGTCTCTCAATGCTATGAAGGCTGAAGCAAAGCAAGATGCCTCCTACCAACCAGCTGGATGGACTGGGTTTTAATTCGCCCTTGTCGATGAGGATGCAGTGGTAATATATGCCAGGAGTCAGGAGAGTTAGAGAAGACAATGAAATGTATCATAGTCATATAAACTAGTGAGGAGTGAGGGTCAAGATGAGTTGGTACATATGGTGGTATTGACTGGCATGATGAAGTGCCCAACCCAGGATTGCCAGAACTGATGTAGCCATGTAGGTACATTCAATGATGCTTCTGTATAATTGTTTTGGTGCTGAATTTGCATCTCAAAAGCATCAATCTGTAACTTAGCACACGCCTAAGTTGCATCTTGCAAATATTTACTGAAACCTGTTGTGTCAACTTGAATAATACTTGCCAGATATCAGAAATACGAAATCACATTTCTTTTTTTCCTGTTGTCAATGGCTTGTTGTATTACATTAATAATATGCAATAATGGATATCGGGAGGATGCTGTCTTTAAGATATCCATGGTAAAGTTTTAGATTTTTTTTTTAAAAAAGCCACTTGATCTTAGGCTATATTGACTAGTGTACTAGCTTGTTTGAACCTTATTCATGTTGAAATTAAAGTATTAAACACATAAAGTACTGAGTGAATTCCTTGTCGTTGTTTGAAAGCATTGGGATCAGTATTTCATAAGCATGCACTGATCATGTGAACTCATTCTACGCGGGCGCGCACACAAAAAAAAAACCCAGAGAAACAGCTCCAATATGCAGACTAGAGGGGATAAAGGTAGCTGTGAACTAATGATTAGACAAAATTCTCACTGTTCATAGTTCATGAGCAACTCTACTACCACTTAATGTGAACCAGCCCAGACCTAAGCACGAGTTAATGGAGTTTGGCAGTAAGTATGATTGTATGAATGTATAATACATAATTTTGTGTCAACACAAACACAAATTTGGTTCTTGTACTTAAGCTCTCAAATTCTCAATCTTGCTGCACTTTGCGCCCTCGTTAGGGTTTAGGGATCGGTTATCGCTTTTGGCTGGACTGGCGGTAATCGAGTTACCGCTTGGTAACCAAAGTAAATCAGTCAAAATTCAAATTTTAATTTTTAATTTTAAAATTTTGAACCAAACGGTTACTACTTTGTTTGGTTTGGCGTCAGTAACCACTAGGTTTACGAAAACTGATTAATTTTAAAAAAGAAAAAAGAAAAAACATAGAAAATATAGAAACATCCAAAAATATTATAAAAATATAGGAAAAATCTAGAAAAAATTTAGGAATATAAAGAAAATATGTGATACAATGAGGAAAAATATTTGGTATAAAATTTATTGTTTTTTGTTGAATTAAACGGTGGAGTATTAGAAATATAGTAATACCGTTTTTTTGAAAAAAAATAAAAAAACAAAAAATCTGCCTATTGCACGCTTTTTGGTTGGACCAAAAAAATTTCCTTTTTTATTTTTACCAATATTGATTTGCTCGTAACTTTGTAAAATTTTAATATTTAAAAAAATAAATTTTACCATAAACCATCTAGTATTTATAAGAATTTTTTGAGAGTTTTGAAAATTTTCAAATTCAAAATAATCAAACCGGACCGGGGACGGAAGCTCGTAACCGAGCGGTTACTACGCGAACCGTGGCCCTTGTGCCCCAAACTCATCTGGCATGTTTCATTCTGGTTGCTGAGGATTTCGTTGATTCCATTATTCATCAAGCAGATGTCGCTGCCAATCAAAAGAGATGCTTGCATGAATTGAGAACTTCATATTAGCACCATAATCTAGCAAAGCAGCAACTTTATTTTACATTGTTTATCATAAACATCTGATGGTTCACTTTAGTTTATTATCGAGAAATATTTCAACTACATGATATTCTGAGGAAAATTTAACGACACGGTTTCTCATTATGGGCACAAGAAGTACAATTTTTAACATTAGGACAAGGTTTGGAGTTCAGCTCTGTTCCAATTGAAACTGATCAGTTTTGGCAATGAGAAGGACAGCAGAAAAAACAACAAACTAATCTTGCTTCTCAAAACATTTGAGTTTAGACATGGATGTGATCACGGCCGCGATCTCTGGGAGACATTGTCAAATTGGCAAGTGAAACATACTAAACTGTCAAAAAAGGGATAAATTTGAAAATTTCAGAAAGGCTACGGCCGTAGAAACCAAAAGAACTGCCGGATGTTACATTGGCATGCAAGTTAATGAGCATAAGACTGACAAAGGTCACAGATACATTTACCCAATTTGGATTCACGGCTATCCTATTCAATATTGCCCTCGAACCAACAGATCATAGCCGATGGTACTCGCATGAATTAAAAGTTCGTTACAGTATTGCTTACAAAAACTATAAGTTCGTTTTGTCAACCTAATAACGAATATTATAAGGGTGTGATTAATGTTTGTACATGCCATTTGGTTGACAAAAAGGAAGAAGGAAATATATCAGGTGTTAAACTTCTTGTACCATCCATGAAAGTTAGGCTCATTTGGAATATAATAAAGTCCTACGTACCTGCATGAAACATGGAATTTTCTGTGAGATTTCTGAGTGAAATGGTCAAACAAGAGCTTACAGTTATCACAAACTACTAAAAATGAAAGTCATTTAGATAAGTGGTAAGATTGAGCTGCAACAGTACAAAGAAAACAAATCAAACAACGCCAGACAGGAAGGACAAAAAAAGCTTTGTGAGCTTTGGGCTTTAATCACTTAATCCTGCGAGAAAGCAATATTAAGGGCTCATTTGTAATTACAAATGCAGGAATTTTACAGAATTTTCATATAAATTAAACTAAATCCTTCAAAATCCTTTTAAAAATACTCCATTCTAAAGGCCGAAGCCACTAGAAGAATGTCACGGGCGTTTAGTTGCGGAACGTGGGGTAGTGAGCGGAGGGCGTAGCCGTGGCTGACGGGAGGGCGAGGGCGTGCTGTCCCTTGTCTCCCCGGTGCCATGATGGTTGTGCGGTAAATAGAACAGGGGCCGGCACCAGTAGATGGCGCAGACAAAAGCCGGCACCAGGAGATGGTGCAGCAGAAGCTAAGGTAAAGGCCAAACTGATTTATTTCTTAACTCCTCTGAATACAAACTATCGGTCTCTTTATATAGAATAGATGTCCTTTATTCTAAGAACTAACTACAACTAACTGAAGATAAAGATTATATCTAAACAGCAAATAGATAACTAATACATCTTGGCATCTGGTCTAATCCTGGCTGTCACGTGAACAGTACCACGAGGCTACTGTAGCGTGAACAGTACCCTCGCGGTTCTGTTCACGTGGCTGGGGCTGGCAGCCGTGGCCCAGCCCGCCCCCACCAGACAAAGAACAAACAAAGCAAGGTGGCAAATTTTGATTGATTCCTTCAGACCCAGGTTGAAAAGACAAAAGGGCAGCACCGTGCCAAAGCATAAGCTTGGGCTTTGCCAGATGAGTTGCCAATATACTTTCCTTGCTCTGCTCCCTTGTTTGACACAACCTTTGCACCATGAAAACAGTAGAAACTTGAACCACTGAATGTTAACTAGTCAATTATTCCCTCAATTCCTCATAAATTATGTGCATAAGGAACTCAATGGGTCATTTCAAGAACATTTATTGGATAAGTACAATACTACATAACAATCAATGCTTAGCTTCCAATCGGAAACCTTATTTTGTCTCTAGATACAAAATGAAGAAGCGCAAAAAGGTAACCAATTTATAGCAGCTAGATGAGACAGAAAAATGTGTATCTCAATCTCCGTGAAATACATAACTACACTGATCTATGCACTGCAGTTGATATTTCCAATACTAAACCAAGACTACCGTTAGGGTAGTGAAATTATTGCTATGTTCCCAAATACTCCATAGCAGAATAAACAGAAAATAAATTTGCCTCAATGATTCTACTTTTAGTATAGAGTAGTGCTCATTTGATTGCATTCGATATGGTCGAGCTATATTTTCTTTTTGTGCCCTTTGTCATCCTGTGGAAATATAAACACCTAATAATCAAGGATGGGCACGCAGGTGTGCCCTGGCACTCCTCTAAATGAATAATATGTTCATAATAGCCTGGAAATCAATGTAAAAGGCACATGTCAAAAAAACATATCATTCATAACACCATTTCAAAGATGTGTTGTGAGTTTGTGACCAACAGATGAACACCCAATAATCCAATTGCACACATCATGATACATTGAGAAGACAAACAATAAGACCAAAAATATTATATTGCCCAGCAAACATCATTCGGAAAAAAATGAAATGATATTGTAAGTTATCAGATTGGCTGTAAATTAAAACATCCAAATGAATTTATAACTCTATAAAGAAAAGACAGAACTCAATCACCAAGAACGATATACAGATTATCATAGCCGCACTGCTCCCCATCCCCCCACCCCACCCTGCAGGCAGGTAGCACGAAAGGTAAAATGGATCCTCGTGATCAACTGCATATCAATGCAAATACAGAATAGCACTAGTCTACTAGAGTGGTTTGGGTGTTGGCATACCAGGAAGAAATGCAAGGACACACAGGAGTAAGAGACCTTACACCTGAGAACCATCACCCTTCAGGTGACTTGTGAACACCAAGCACAAAATGGACAGATGCAAAGTTCCTACAGAGAGAAGTGTCAGGGCAATCGACTTCCGTGGAATTGTCCTGTGTATTTTTGGTGTAAGAAAACCATCACCATCCTCTGAAGGAAGCGGCGAGTACTGAACATGGCGTCTCGTTGGCATACTGCAGAACCTGCATCTGAAATGAGCAGTATCAATGCACCTAGTTGCTTTGTCGATGCAGGCTACATCACATTGAAGAAGAGATCAAGATTGTGCAGTAACGAACACTTCATCCAAGGGGAGAACAACATCAATCGCAATCCTAAACATGGTGGCGTTGCAGGAGTACAGTACAGGTCAGGACGGCCGGGTGTGGATCAGTCGGGCAATTCGTTGAACCAGCACGTGTGCGGGGCGTGGTGAGACTGAGAGTACATGGACCTGGAGTTGGGCTGCAGTGGAGGTGAGAGAGGGTCAGGGGAGGGCTCGTCGACGCCGTTGCCTAGGAGGAGAAAAAAGTCGCCAGCGCCACTGAGGGAGTGGTTGGGTCGAGATGCGATGCCGCCGCCTTCCGCCTTCGAAGTCTGAACTCAGTGAGTCAGATGAATACTCTCAAATGGAATATTGTTAAAGATTTTTTTGTGGGTACTGCACTAATTCCTATGAAAGTTTATATAATTCATGCGTTCCAAATCCTTCTAAGAGCGTGCGTGGCCAAGACATTTCATGCATGTTTGGAAGAGTTCAAGAGATAAGAAAGCAGCAGCTAATGATAATATAGAGAAGGGTCTATTTGGAAGAACTTAATATTATAAACTGATATTTTGATACTTTTTTAGCTTGTATGTATTAGTTATAAATTAGTTTATTTCTAGATTATGTAGGTACTGAGTAGCTGCAACCATTAGAAACTCTCCTAAATATGGCCTAAGATTTCCAAGCTTGCAGCTATTTAGTTTTACAATTTGAAGAATAAATTTGACTGTTTTGAAGGAACTGGAGATTACTGAAGTCTCCCAAAACATGACCTAGTCTGGTTGCTTCTTGTTCGACCTCCCCTGGCTTCTCTAAGCCCGGCGCTGAGGTATGGCGATCATGGCCTTCAGCTGTTTACATATCAAGCTCTTTGCTCTCCAACATGCACTTGTGGCAGGAAAACTACCTACTGATTATTTGAAGTTGCATCGACCAGCAAGTTGGAAAGTGTTCATGTTGAACATAGCAAAATTCTACTATAGTTGATTTAATTAGATGAAGGTTATTACGGGGATGAAACCACCTTTTGCAGAACTGCGATACATGTAAAATCTTACATGTTCCAAGATGGCGACCATGCCTTGCTGAGAAAAGCAAATGCGCAAATCATTCAACCAAGCATTCGCTAAGGTTAAATCGCCAGCTTTAATCTCTCACTCTGCTGGTATCTGGAGTAGTTCACAGATACCTTCAAGCACCTGCACGGGTAATTGCATATAGGTAAGCTATAAGCCAGAGTAACATCTGATTTCAAGCAAATAGTGCCAGGCATAGCCTAAATGGCTATATACTGAATAAATGAAACAGCTAGTTTAATTTGTTGTGCATACCATCTTGATCTGTGCTTTTATGCTTGCGATGAGATGCGTGTACTCGTCTATTTGTCTGCAAGCATGGAAATTGACAGGATTAGTATATGAATGCTACTACAGGGAATCATGGGCATCAAATGAGACGAGCGTAAATATAAAAGGGCAAATTAAAGAATTAACATATTTACATATAAACAGATGTAGCCACAGGAAACACACAAAAAACAAAAGGAAAACATGGCATAAAGGAAACAAGTCTGGATCACACACCAAAGCATAGATACTGCAGTGAGAATAGAGCAATCGATGACCTAAACAAAACCTATAGTATCTGTCAAATGGAAATGATGTTTTATGAATGAATATGTTGGGAGAAAAAATCTTGAACCTCACACCTCAAGGCAACAAGGTATCTTAAACTATAATAGTTTTCATCCCAGAAAATATGGGGTTCAGTACATAACTAGATGAATGAAACAACATAAACGTGTAACTATACACTATGATATTTGAGTACGATTAGATCAAAGTATCCAGCGCTGATAAGTCAACCTATACCTCCCCAACATCAACAATGGCTGTCAGTGTATAATGAACAAGACAAGCATGCCAGCCTGCCTACCTGCATACTCATATACACAGAACAGGCCTATATATCTACAGCCAAACACAGTACACGGCAAAATCAGCAGTTGGGGAAGGCATCCAGAGTATATAATAACATAATTGGAACCAAGTTAGCATATCAATGTTGAAACAGCACTAAGCACAAACTCATCTGAGAATTGACACATTTAAGAAAATAGAGAGTATATTCTATGAATTGAAGCGTGAAGAGAAGCAGTTTACAATGGTAGAAATGACTAAATGAAATAAGCGGTTTTAGTAAAGTTTCTGAAGGTGTGTATGGAATATGCACGCAGAATATTTGATGCACACCAGTAGCAGCCAGGATCAGCACACTAGCAAATGCCCAATAAGTGTTTTCCTTTTGTTGTGATGCATGGGCAAGCATCAAGCTCCAAATATACTGTTTAGATATATATATAGATACCCATACCCTGAGTGTCAGAATTTTCTAAAAGGCTCAATAACCATCGAAGTACTCAAGAAGACAAGAAATCCACTGTCTTATCTCAAGGACAAAAAAACAAATCCACATTTTCACCTATAAATAACATGAGACAGACACAATATATGGTAACTGTGAAATCTGTGATAAAAGTAAGCATAAAACATCAAAATGTCCCTCAACCATCAATATCCCTATTCCACAACTCTTTTGACAATTGAGTGATTGATACACAAAAGATAGCTGTTAGAGTCGGATTAGTTTATAGCCGGAGAAGGCCCAAACAGCCCAAGGCATAAGAGTCCTGTCTTTATGTGTAAGCTTGCTATTAGTATTTCTATAATTAGCAGATCTTCTAGCAGATATTGTATCCGGATATACTATAATTAGCAGATCTTCTAGCAGATATTGTATCCGGATATAGCAGATCTTTAGAGATCTTTAGCCAGATATTTCTGGTTTCTATAGGAGTCTATTTCCTTGTCCTAGTAGGTTTGGGTTTCTTCCCCTATATATGTAACCAACAGTTCTATGCAATAAAGCAAGCAAGTTCAATCTAATACATCTCATCCTATTCTCTTCTCCTCATCCCGTTCTTTGGTTCTCTGATTGTACATCGCAGTCACGAGAAAGCCAGGGCAATCCCAACCAGCGCCCAGGCCTCCTGTGCAGCATAGATACCCATTACGCTCTCAACCCTCGACGCATATCAATAGCATGATCTCATACCCAATTGTCAGAATAGAGTTACCTTGCCAACCTTGCTTCTCTTACAGATATAAACTGCAAAGCTTCTTGCCAAGTAAATTCCACATGGAAACCTAGGCCAATATCCACAAAAATGTGCCTTGTATCTGGCCTGCAGAAATCAACACACAATAAGGAAATAAAGTTATATACTTATATCTGAAAAGTCAAGAACAGCGAAGAGGATATATCTCCTATGTTCAAAAAAGGTTAAGTTTGTCAACACTTCATAATGATTTTCTATGATTAATTCGAACTCTCCAAAGCTAAGCTAACAGCTTTAAATATCAAAACGAACAAGTTCCAGGTCTGCTTGTTATGTTCTATGTCAATAACCAAGGATATTTTTCACAATTCAACCAATGAAAAATAAAATTAAAAAGTTTATAATATTATGTTCCAGTTTTTTTCTCCGTCAAGGACTGTTGCCCGTATTTCCGCTATTCAAATGGAAACAATCAAATCATGTAGAAATACATCATTCTCTCACTGCCAACAGTCATCAGTGAACTGTAGTTGAATAATGTAGTATTTTAAGTAGTGTACCTAAACAAAACGTCAGTGCACATTCATCACCGCCTAATGGCACAAACATCAGTTAAGTTATGTCAAAACTCATTAACAGATGTTGGAGCCTTATCATGAATTATGATGTAAAAGATAACGATGGCAAGTTAAGACTTTTCTCGGTTAAGGAAAGGAGGAAAGGCGGTGTTTACACTTCTGCCTGCATGTACACCTCAGAGCCAAGATTGACCATGGATCACATGCTGGTGACCCCATTCTTCTCCAAATTCTCAATGTTCCTCTTCAAGTCCAAGCTGCCACCATCCAAACAAAAAACAGTGATAAGAGCAATCAGCATTCAGCAATGCATCGAGACAATAACCCATCATCAGTAAGGTTTAAAAGCTAAACTAGAAAAAAAAGTTCAGTACGGTGAGGAGGAAACGAGAACGAATCTTACAATGACTTCTGCTGCTGGAACAGCTGATCACGCTGGGCGATGGCGTTCCCGAGGTCGGGCTTCAGCCTCCGGTTAACGAAGTCCTCGAACTTCTTTACCTTCTCCTGCCGCAGCCAAGCCTCCGCCGCGGCCATAGCGATGGTCCAGCTCGGTTCTCCTCGGGGACGGTTCGTTCGTGACTTGTGAGACACTCACTCGCCTTTCTCTACCACGGCTGCGTCCTGCGCCTGCGCCTGCGCCTCCGCCCTCTGCGGGGAGAGCGGAGAAGACTTATAGCTACCCTGGCTTTCTCCGCCGCGATTGCGTCCCCCGCCTCCGTCCTCTGCAGGGGAGAGCGGAAAAGACTCCGTCACTCCGGCCGCCGCGCGCGTGTGCAGCGGAGCCCTCGGAAACTGGGGCCTGGGGGAGAGAGCGAACGGAGGCGTGGCCAAGGTGGAGGGCTTGGCGAGTCGCCGCCCCGCCGTACTCGAGTAGCAATGTAGCATTAGCACTTGGGCCCACGAGGAGCCGAACCGACCGCCGCCGCCACGGGAAGTAATTGGGCCGGGAACTCGAGGGAAGATGGGCTAGTCGCCGTACTCTATTGGGCCGCGTTTTGGGCCACACGAAACTTTGAGGCCCACAGTAGCAAATCGCACCGCACGTTGCATCTGCTTGGTTTGTTTCTTTGTTCGGATAGTACCACCTCGGCAGTTCACTTCGATGGAGTCGGTCAGGGAGATATAAAACGAGGCGCAGGGCTCCCTCCTATAGCATACCTTTCTCGGCCTTTTGGCTAAGATCAAGTGTAGTATCTGTTCTTATCAGTTTAATATCTGATATGTGGCTCATGTATCCGCTTCGATATTAAATTTATTTATTGTGGGGGAGGGTCCACCACAGTGGCTTGCCACTGGGGCTCTCGCGTGTCGTCCGGACGTTGCACTACAGTCCGGGCCGGGCGCATCCCAACCAATTCTAAATCCAAGTTATGAATTTGAACAGGTAATTAAGAAGGAAACGGCCGTTAAATAAGTTAGATGTTGTTGATTTTGATAAAAAATTGACATGGAAATTAATTGTGATGTTGCTGCAACTGGTTGAGTATAGAAATTAGATAGGATTGTATGAGACAAGGGGGTAAGTGGAGAAGTAGAAAATTTTGAAATTATATATATATATGGACGGATTGAGCAGCTAATAAGTTGACACAATTCGTAGTGCAAACCAAAACTACTTTAAATGAGTGGCTCATGAATTCGTAGTAAGCAAAATATCAATTTGAGAAATCCTGAGCTCCCAATCATCTAGTTCCTTGGTCATGTCAATTGATACTAATTGGGACAAAAAGATATCACTAAATGAACTATATACAGAATATTCGTCACCACATTATGGAAATTGGAATGATGCATATATACAGAGTAATTAACAAATCATCAACGAACTATATACAGAATATTCGTATTGATGCCTTGAGGTTGGATTGCCTAGTAGGAGGTTTTGCTGTTAAACTGTAATCATCAGACCTATGCAATACCGTGTGATGCAACTATACTATTGTCAAGCTACAAGTGATGATCCTGCAGAATTAAGTGTGCAACGTTCTGTAACTACATGATAAATTTGCTACAACATTGTAAGAAACCTCTTCCACAGTGAAAAAAATAATAAGATGCTCCTGTTAAATGAAATTAACTTTCATTGCTTCGCCTCCGCTTCCGACGCCACTCATTAGAGCTATTTGATGCAGAAGTTGGGGTATCCTCCGCAAAAGGCAACATATTTTTTATTATGAGTGCATTGTTTTCTCTAGTACTTATTGTTATAGACTAGAAGTCACATATATTTGAAGGTACCACAACTTCATATAAGATTATTATAGATTATAGTCTATATTTACAGAATTTAAAAATATGGATCGAGATTATAGAGAAACTGTTATAGATTAATTAATTTTTAGAGTGAGATAGAGTTCTAGATGATTCTTATATGAGATTTAGGGGAATAAAATTTATGAGATCTTGAAGATAGACCCAATGAGAGAATATCTGCATAAACAATTTTGTAAATACTAGTATTGTACCCGTGCTACGCACCAGTGAAAATCAAAAAAATAATTATATTATTAGTTAGGAGTTGGATTCTTTAGAACTTTAATTTAGTAGTTAGAAAGATTGTTACAGCATCAAATAATAATTACAGGCACAAATCAAACTGTCATATTCTCAAACAATCAAATAAAAGCACAAGAAAAATATTTGCTTGCAGTCCAAGCCATCAGGCTACATGATTTGGCGTCTGCAGTCTACACAGGCGGCGACCTTATGCTGGACAGGGAGCAGCGCGAGAGAGGGAGAGGGGACGACGCCGGTGATACGACAGGAGGGATCCAGAGGAGATCAATCTGTTAGAAAATTATAAACTTTAGCTTAATTCTTAACCTATTCATGATTACTCTTTATACGGAATAAGACATTAAACTTACCGGAATGAAGAAACCATAAGAAAAGTGTAGTTGTTCTTCTCTGTTTGTCTGGTATAGATCTTCTAGCAATTGGTAGATGGCATCGATACTCTGGATGCCATCTATACTGTCCTTGGACAGCCCTTCAAAGTTCCTCCAGCGAAACTAATGATCGGGATAGTTTTGTGAGTAGGACAGTCGAGCAGGAAGAAGAGGTGTATTCTGCTTGGGTCGGGTCTCCTCTTTTATAGTGTACACTGTAGAAATCGAGAACTCATCCATATAGAAAGAAAGCACATTCCGATCATGACGCTCACATTAGATGGAAAGAGATTAAACCGAAAAGGAAAGATTTCAATATGAGGAAAGTCATTAGAGGGAAATATATCAGCTCACTAAGGAAAGTTCTTTATATGAAAGGTCTATAATCGAAAAGATATCCATCCACTAAGGAAAGTCCTTTAAATGAAAGGTTATTATACGGAAAGATATCGATCCACTAAGAAAGTCATTTAAATATAAAGTTATTATACGGAAAGATATATATTATAAAAGGAATAATCTAGATAATCTGGAAAGTCTTAACTGGTCATTATGAAAATATGTGGGAGGAAGGAGATCGATCTAATCTCCTATAATTTTGCTGAGACGCTGAAAGGAATGGCTGAGATTTAATATTTTTATTTTTAATAGAGTAAAGATAAATGACTGAGATTTTTTAGATGGTAGATGATTAAAGATGAAGGGCTGAGATTTATCAGAGGGGTGATGTGTCCACTCTCTTAACTCGTCAATTATATAGTAGGGTAGATTTACGATTGATCAATGCATGTGTCTAAACCTCCTTACGTTAGCAGTAGCACCTGCATATGGGAGGACGCAGACAAAACAATTCCAATTTGTACATGTTTGTGTTAATGAACAAAGTTTCCCCAGGTAAAAGCTTTCTGCGTCATCACAAATTGTTCAGAACTTGGAATCGCATAATATACTAAGAACTGCAAGGAAAGCAAAACATAATTTTCCCCAAGAACTCACACAGTTCGTATTTTGGAGTATCAGACGCTGACCTCGTACAGACGCCATAGCGGCGGCAGGCGAGTCGACAGCAAGAAGAGGAAGAAGGGGGTGGAAGACTGACCTGACCCTGTTGCCATGGTAAAAGTTACTGTATATTCATATGTATATATGTATTGCACGTTTATCTTCAAAATTCTTGGTCAGTTACAACAAGACAAACAGCTTGTACACGAGATCGCCAAAAGTTTAGGTTGATTGTTAGACCTCCACGAATTTAAAATCTGCAGGTCGTAAAACTAACATTTTCGTATTTCTTCTGTCTGTGTTGTGTTACCGACAGGGTTGGCAATCCCGCTAGCTACCGCAGCTAGCAAGGGTCCGCGGTTGATCGGTTTGCTCAAACCAACCGATTTGATTTAAATTTTAAATTTGAAATTGAAAAAAAAAATCTAAAAAAATTCCTAAAAATATCAGGTGAATTAATATGGTTTATGGTGCTGTAGCCAAGTGTTGGTTGGTTTGCTCAAACCGACCGATTTGATTTAAATTTCAAATTTCAAATTGAAAAAAATTCTAAAAAATATCAGGTGAATTAATATGGTTTATGGTGAAATTAGTTTTCAAAAGTATTGAAATATCACAAAGTTATGAGAACAAAAATATCACAAAGTTATGAGCCGCTCATGAATTTTTCATTTTCATTTTTTACAACACAAAATACTTCGGAATGATTCAACATAAAATACAGATATAAATTTTATCTAATATGATATGTATCATATAATATGAACTATTTTTGTTTAAAAATATTTGAATTTCTAATTAGGCTATGCTGAATTGTAATTTGTACGTGAAGTTATGAACTTATAAGCTTGTGGTATTGCATGTAAAGTTGTAAATTTATAAATTTGTGGTATTATAAGTTTCTAATTTATACTGGGAAAAAAATTGCTGTTACTGTGGTTACCTTTTTCGATGAATAGATTTAAATTTGAAATTTAGATTCTAAAATTTGATTAAATTAGATCGATTACAGCTCGATTAAGTCCGGTTACAACAATATCTACCTGTCCGTATCTAAATGGTAACGAGAGCCGAACGAATTTATGAATGTTACCGAGACTAGTTAAGTGTGCGTGCATTACAACGAGAAAAAAATTACCATATTAAAAGGAAGACCATGCAAATAATTCCTTCCGATTGGCGGTGAGATTACCGTCCGCTCGTCGAATCAACCCGTCTCCCCCTCTCTCTCGTTGGCTAGCTCGCTTCCACGCGCCCCAAATCTCGCCGGATTCCGCCGCCGTGAACTCGCGACCCACGGCCCGCTCTCTCCGTAGGTGAGCCGCGCGCGGATCCGGCGCCGAGGATCTTACTTCGCTGACCCGTGTTTCTCCCCTTTCCACCCCAGGTCGGGGGTGGTTACAGGTGTGCAGCTCTGGCCGGGGCTCGCGCGCGTCTCCCCGGCGGCGGCCCGCCGCTGCCCATGGACTACGGGGAGCCCTCCGACAGCAGCGGTGAGTGCGGGGAGAGAGGGGCTAGGCCTCGGCTCTCCCGGTTTGGGGATTCTAGGGTTCGCTCGGTGTAGCTTGCTTCCAGCTTCTTGCGCGCGGCTGCGGCTCTCTGGGGCCTCGTTGCGGTGGAAGGTCGC
>KE372561.1:173376-185827 GCA_000418225.1 Zizania latifolia | reverse complement strand
AATTTGTTTCTAGGGATGTTTGTTCGTGCATGTACATAGGGGGAATCTGGTATAACTTGCGAAAGTTTACTGCAGGTCAATTGGATTTAGGGTATTTATGCTGTTTCTCACAAGCTAGTTTTTTTATTAGGGTTATGTTTACTTGTTTTTCTTGGATCAGGTGTGGATTTGATTGGCAAGTTGTCAATTGGTTACCCGTTACTCTCGGGTTGGACATAATTACATAATAATTAAGTTTTGCTCCTGGCTTGTTGGGACTTCTTTCATAGCCTTCAAGCACGGCATTATGATAGTTAAATTGAAAGGTTGCTTATGTGGTTCAGGGGGTGTCATACCTAGGAGACCCTCTTGGTTATTGCGCGGAAAGTCTTTTGTTTCTGGCTTTCTGCAGCTTATTCATATGTTGGCATTGGCAAAATGCGTTTTCTTCTTTTATTATGTTCGAAGATTTTTATATAAAATGAGCTCTGCTTTGAGCTCAACATGATTTTAGTTTTTGTGCCATGAGAAATCTTCGTAGGCAATAATCTTGCTGTTCTCTTTGAACAGAATGGATTTTTTTGGAGTACAGTCATCTGTAGTGATGAGCTCAAATGTGATGCTAAAAAAGTTTCAGGGTTTTCAAAATTTTTAGCTTCCTTTGGTAGGTACTGGCATTTTGGAAAATTAATGCTCCCTTTTGCTTCCATTCAGTGACTTGGGTAAATTTCTAACTTTCCAATGGTTGGACATGGCATGACCTGATTGCAGCAAGCCCACCTTTTCAATATCCAGGAGGAGTATTTTTGTTCTGCTAAACTGTATTATGATTTACCTGTGTAAGTGGGAATTGTGATAGGATTTAGTGTTGAGTTATAACAAAGTACGATTTGTTACACAGATGTCACATGTTTTTACTTTTTGGGAAGTAGTGCTCCATATTTATGTGTATTACCCCTACAATAGTAGTTAGTATGTCTATCAAGTTATAGGGTTAAGGGTTTTGATGAAGATGCTGCTTGTCATTTTGAGTTGTGCTTTATCATTTTATGTTATTTCTTGGAACATATTTTCTTCTGTTTCTCTTAATTACAAGAACAATGTGAGCTGTTTTCTTCTACTCTGTTAGCAATGTGGAAAATTCTGTTGCAAACCTGCAAAGCTGGTATGGTCACTGCAATGAAGCTTGCACTAAAGGCTGGTTCGTTGAAAACTCGTTGGCTGCAGGAACTGATGATGATCTTCCACCACCATATCCGAATAGTAGGGGTATCAGAGGCAGTGGACGTGTCAGTGGTAATGGAAGAGCTATTGTTGCTGCCAGTTCATACCCTAGAGCCCATACCGATATGGAAACGCAAATTCATCAACTTGAACAAGAAGCATATTGCTCGGTTCTTCGTGCATTTAAAGCCCAGTCTGATGCCATTACATGGGTGCGGCCATTAAACTATTTTATTATTCATTTTTGGGTGTGTGTTACTATTTATCAAAGTTTTTGTTCCTTTTCAGGAGAAGGAAAGTCTCATAACAGAACTACGAAAGGAGCTAAGAGTATCTGATGAAGACCACAGGGAACTACTAAATCGGGTCAACAATGATGATATTATCCGCAGCATAAGGTAGAATATAAACAAATGTTCATATGTGTTATGTTTCCAGCATTCTGAATTTCATTTGTCCTTGTAAAAAAGGGAATGGAGATCATCAAGAGGGCCTCAAGCAAAGTTACCCACTAATCCTCAGCCTTTACATGATCTGGCACCTAGCCCTACTACCTCTGGTCGTAAGAGGCAAAAGACATCTCAATCCTTTCCTGCCCTACCTGCGCAGCCTTCCATTGTGCATTCCCAGCAGCTGTCTTTACTGGCACCGCCGCCATCATCTTCAACAGCTAAAAAAGGACTTCCATCAGGGCCTAAAGGCAAAAAGACAAAACCAGTAAGCACACAATTTTGATGGTTCTTAAAACAAAAGGAAATCTTTGTTTCTATGATGGAGTTTCATGAGCATACAGGGCCAGAAGGTGCCAGGGGGGTCTTCAGTCAAGGGCATGTCGTCTTCAGCAGGTCCTAGCGGAAGGGGGCCACATATGAATAGAAACTTGTCTGGTGGCCTCGCTTCTTTTGAACCTTCTGAAGCACAGCATATTAATCCATTAATTAACCGTAAAGTCATGAGTCGTTGGCCTGAAGATAACAGTTTTTATGAAGCAACTATAACTGATTACAATCCAGAAACGGTGTGTTCTTAACTCATTATGACTACAGTTCTGTTGATTCACGCCTTTGGATTTTCTAAGGGATTCCATTGCAGGACCTTTATGCGTTGGCTTATGACATGAATACAGCTAATGAGTCGTGGGAATGGGTTGATCTTAAACAGGTTCGCAACCTTTTTTCTGTGGACGTTTGAAAAATTCTTATCTTCAGGTTTTCATTGCCTTTTTTGAGGACATTGTATTGAAAAAAACTTCCATCATTGGATTTTGGGGACATTCTCACTGCAACAAATTTGGTCACATGAGTTATGATGTAATTGAGCATCCTGAAAAGTCAACTGAAAACTCACTGTATGTTGTGATTATAAAAGAGATTTAAAGAGAATAGTACTTTATCCTTTTCTTTTTTCTTCATTGAGATTTTCTTTTAAGCTTGATTTGTACCTTTTTTCTATGATGAATTTAGGTTGGATTTTTTCTGGTGATACATTTTATGTCAATATTGTCAATTTTCTTTCAAAAATTTTTATGGTCACTTGTATTCTTCTTCGAAGAGGATGCAGTTACCAGGATATCAGCGTCCATTCTTTTCTAGCCGAATTATACTCCCTGGAACTGAGTTGGCTACCGACACTAGTGTTGCCTTTAGTTGTATTTTGAGTGTCCAATTTTTGTAAGCTGAAGTAGACATGCGTATCTGTGAAGGGTTCCAACATCCGTGTCACTGTCCAGATATTTTTCCTGTTGAATCACTTCCCTTAGAAAGTGTTTTCATTCTTGCTGGGGAATGTAGTGAGTGAATGTTCAGATTCATCATTATTCCTGTTTATATTTTGTCCGTGCTTTGAATATCTCGATTTTTTGTTGCCAGGCATCAATTATTTCTAATGTACAGCAAAATAATTTGTTTGGACCTGTTCTTATTACAGATGGGACCTGAAGACATAAGATGGCAAGGTGATGACCCTGGGATATATCAGGGAGGCCGAGGCGCCCCAGGTAGCGGGGGTAAGAAGACATCTAGCCGAGGCGGGCCAACACCAGCTACCGCAAGGGGTAGAGGATTCCCAAAGCATGCGCCCCGAAAGGATTTTCCAGCTTCCCAAAATGGAGTGGGCAAGAGAAGTTCTGATGACATTGATATACTTCACACCGAAAGCCTTATAAAAGAGGTTAGTCTGGTAGCATTGTTTTTGGTTATTAAGAATCACAAACCTTGTGTGCATTGTTGTGATTATCTTCTATCATAGGTGGAGAGGGTTTTTAGTGTTAGCAATCCTGACCCCCTGGAGGTAGAGAAGGCGAAGAAAGCGCTCAAGGTAAGAGTAAGACAGCATTTGTGCATGTTATCTAAGCCTTTCTCTTTGAAGTAACCAGCAAATACCAATTGTCTGCAGGAGCAAGAGCAATCGTTGATTGATGCGATAGCAAGGCTTGCTGAGGCATCTGATGGTGAAAGTGGTAAATACTAATCTGTTCTCTCCTTGACCATAGGGATATCGACGATCTTTCGGATGTTGCAGAAAACATTTGTTCCTGTTTTCTAGTTTAGGATCGGTGCCCCTGACAGGGGAAGCAGTTTCAGCTGCCATGGTTGTACATTAAATTCTTTTGGTATCTTGTATGTTTTGTTGTATTTCTTCCGTTCTTCGTCAGGGTGTAGGATCAGTGTAACACTATGAACAGTTCTTCAATAATATGTTTTTGCAGTCGAACATTACATCTGTGGTTACAGATTATGGCATCCCGTAGGGCAGCATCTTGTTATTATGACAACCATCAGATCAACATTACAAATAAATCTTGAAGCTTTGTAGCTCTGTTGTTTTGCCATATAGATCTGACAAGCTGTTTTCTTTTGTTCAATGCAGATGAGCACAATCATGGCCGGAGACCAAACTATGCAGGCGCTGTTGATAGCGGTCACATGGTTGGAGGCGCTGATGCCGTGTAAACGATGGCCGAAATGCAATGCAGGATTCCATCAAAAGCCCGTCGAAAAATCTTACTGCGGAAATTTAGTCTTAAATCAGCTCTAGGCTTAGCATCTCCTTTCGGAGAAAGTACTTTGTAGAACTGAAATTCAACATCCTGACCGTGTAAATTATCTATATGTGGAGCTAATTGTTCTGAAGACACTTTTTTGGCTTGAGTAATTGTTTTGCATGCATGTTGGCTAACAGACAAGAAATTCTCCAGGATTTGCAGAATAACAAGAGTACATCTATTAAGTTTCCTTGCATTGTCACCTCAATACTTGATAACAGGAGTGTTCCATTATAATCATGTGTACAATTATTTCAAAGTTGCTGGTGTATTTACTTATAAGTAATTAAGTATATAATCCAGTTTCCTATAAACATGGGACTTTACGGTAACATAAAAAGTACGGGGAAAAACATGCCTGATCAAAATTAAGCGTATTGCTTCTGCATTTACTTGACATTGAATTATGGTCATCTGAGTGAGTTACACGTAACAAACAAAGTAACTAAGGACACATGAGCATTGGTATGAACTAACCTATAAGTTACTGAATGCACGGATGAAACTTATCAACTTATCGCTGCTGCGCAATGCTGCAATAATAAATAGTCAAATGCATCAAACAGTAGGGAGGAGAGAAGCTGAGGACATATCACCTTACAAATGGCTACACATGAACAAGCACACGATGTGAAACCTGTAGTTTGTGATAACATATCCTAGGCATTCTTGTCGTCACATTCCATATATATCGTTCTCACTCCTGCCGCAGTACCTCCCCTGAACTTGATAAGAGATGCAAGTACATCAGTAAGTATAAACCTTTCAGAGAACTGCTATTAGTCCTTTCAAAGTTTAGTGAACGAATTTTTTCAGATAGTTTTAGAGCAAAGTCTACGAACTATTTTCCTGGTTTTGTCCAGATGCAATGGTAATCCAGCAGGTTTGGACTAACTTCGAAATTACCATTTAAGTCTATGAACTGAAAGATTGTTAAGCAGGCAATTTTTTAACCAGTAAATGATAAACTGATGCAAGGGCATTTTAACAGTTACAACACAATGATTACATATAAACTATGCTTGTTGCAACAATAACAACAAAGCCTTTTAATCTTAAGCAAGTTGAGGTAGGCTAGAGTTAAAACCCAATAGGAGCCATTAATCAAGGTTTAGGCACATAAATAGCTTTTCTCCATGCACTCCTATTCAAGGCCAAATCTTTGGAAATATTCCATCCTTTTAAGTCTTCTCCTCCCAAGTCAATTTCGGCCTTCCCCCGCCTCTCCTCTCACAAGTGCTTGTTGAAGTAACAAAAATGTGTAGAGATGGCTATGTTTCAGATGGTATTTCCTGCAGCTAGTTTTCTAGTTCTATTTGGATTCTAGGCAACCAACATGATAGGTGTCAAATTTGAGATTCCATGGCTATCAGTACTGCACTATACTGGGGTGGACTATTCTTTCTGATATGTCAAAATGCAGTTTAGCGTACAATCCTAGTGCATAATGTATACCTCTGCTAGATATCCAGTGTACAAGAAAAGTTTAGGGGAACAAAGATTGTAAGGCCACAACAGTCTTACAGTCCAAAAAAATGCAATTAGATAATGACATGTGCATGCAATGACTTCTCTAGTTTCCTAATTTCTTGGGTCTGTGTTTTGAAGAAACTAATCCATTCTTCACCGAGAACATAAAATAAAAATAAATGTGACCTAAAAGCAAGGTAGTCTGAGGCAAACAACAGTTATGCACTAGTTCCTTAGATTGACTAATGCATACAAAAGCCCTTGTCCTATAAATACTAACTGCAAGTCTGCAACCATAAGAACATAAACATTTAGGTCCTATCCATAGCTGGCTCTTGATCTTCCTTCACCTCCATTCCTCCTTTTTGCTAGTTTTTTGGCTGATGGATGAAAGACCCTATATCTAGATAATTTACACCCCGTCCCAACCAATGAGCTGCCCTAGATTTAGTACTCCCTTTGTAGGACCATTATATCATGTCTTGTTATTTCTCCTCTTATAGGTCAAACATTGAACCTGTGCAACCCAGATCTTGGCACCTTAAGTGACAGTGTGTGCTTCACCCAGTACTGCTTGATGCATTTTGATGTGCCTTGCCTCACCTGAGAACCTAGGTGCTTGCCTTTCTACTTTATAGGCTAAAATATCCTATGTGAGTTGAGCAAAAAACCAACTTCGAAAAACCAAGCTTTCTCAAAATACTTAGACTATAGGCAAGAAAATAGACAAATCAAATTGACGACATAGAGGTGAAACAGGGTTCTTGACTAGAATGATCATTTACAACTAAATCATGTGCCTTCAAATGAAGCCTTCTCAAAATACTTAGGACATGGGCAAACAATATAGAGGTAAAATAGGCTTTTTGACTAGAAGGGAAACATTTAGAGACAAAGCATGTGCATGCACACAAAGCAGTTGTCACAGATACATGAATTGGGCAAAAACAAAGGCAGAAGTGATCAAAGTATCCTACATTGGCAATTTAAAGAAGAAAAGAGTCAATAATCAATATCAAACTAAATCTGGGGCTCTCCTGTTTCACACTACATATTCCTAAATTTCTAGAGAAACAATGGGAATGGAATTACTAAGGGTCAGATAAAATAGTAAACCAATTTGGATTTCATACATAGTTCTTAAGGGTGGACTGTCTTGCTCAGATTCCTGAAATTTGATGTGAGTAGTCTTGGAGTCCATAATGAAACAGAGTCATTTCATCATCTGAAAAATGGGTTGCAATATCGTGGAACTGTCCAACCCACAGAGTCCTCATCTGAAATAAACCCAAGTTGCTCATAAGAAAAATCAAATCAAATCTGAATAACTAACCCACCAGCACTACATTGGGAAGCAGATGAAGGGATTTAAGGGAAATGCAGTTCACAAAATCAACATGGATATACAAACAATCACCAGTAATCATCCTTGAGAAAAAAGCATAAAGATAACATTTTGCAGAACCTTCAATCCATGAACAAGAATTTCATATAATCCCAAGTTCAATCCGACATACCTGTTCTAGAATCTAGATGCCCAAGATTTGCAGTGTTGAGGTAAGGAAAAAAATCTAACAACAGCATCTACCAAAGGATGGCATCATGGCAATAGGAGATTATGAGTTGCCCATCAAAATGATCTATCCCGTATCCAAATTACACCCTACAATCATGTGCAGGGAAAAATCCATCAATAAATCTCTGCTAAAACAGGCACGGATAGCTGATAGGAAAAACGCCTTCAAAGTTGAAAAAACACGCCAAGATAAGAGATCAGGGGCGAACATAGCGTGGGGGCATGGGGGTTCAGCTGGATCCCCAAAATTATTCCTAGAAAAAACTGATATTAGTACCGAGGTTAGGGCAAGGAGAACAGCTTCCAGATCTAGAAGAGAAGCTAAGGCTAACGCAGATAGCAAAGGTGTGGGTAGAGAGAAATGATAAAGAGGATGTGCGTACGGGGGGTGCTCACCGGCCGGCGAGTATGCGGCGGAAGCACGCCGGCGCCGCTGCTCGCGGGATGGAATCATGGAGATCGGGGCTGCTCGGCGCAGGCGGATTCGCGAGGAGACGGGAGACGATGGTAGGGTAACCTATAGCAGTCTCTAAACTTTCTACTTCCATCGATGGAATCAACCATTTTTTATCTGAGTTACAAGAATATAAATGTGGTTATCTTCCTCTAATATTAACAAGTTCAACTTTTTCCATGTTCCATGTGTACTTCTGTTAATTGAAGAGAAAAATAAGGTTATGACACATTAATCATGAAGCTAATAGAGATCGAATAGTTGTTTAGATTAATCAACCATAGATTAAAAGACGTCACATGCTCCGTAAGTATCTTCATGTGGTAGCATATGTAGAAGACACGTATGTTATTAACATTTAGCTATTGTTTACATAGGAAATCTAGTCGATGATAAAATTCAGCCTTATTATGTTTATGCTTGCCTCCTTGTTGAACATAGGACTACCGTGGATTGTTAATTGCTCTGATCAAACCTTTGTAATGGTAGAGTTTTATACGAAGATAGTCAAGGTACGCCGCATAGTTCTACTTGGGTACTATTTTCACTAATATCTCATCATGTTTTGTCTAACAAATATAGGTTTTTATGAAACCCTTTCATATCAAATGAGACTATATCTGCACTTTATCGACAAACATCTTATTGTGCAAAGAATAATGCTTATATTCACATGATTACCCTCTCCTCTATAGCTATTAGAAATTCAAAACATCATTCCTATAATCTTAGCTCAACTGTTTACCGTACATTCAACTTTAGTCCCTCTAGTATACCACAAAATTTAAAATTAGTTATAAATAAATAAATTTCATTGTAATATAATTGCTAAGAACATGTATACCTTGACACAATTGTCTGCACACCCTACCTGCCTTAAAATCTACGGCACATATGGCTAGGATGTCAATCATTTTAGAAAAGTATAAGTATATATAGATCCTAACATCTCTAACAATCCGCTGAAGGTGATCCTTTACGAATGAGTAGAGCTCATCGGTGATAGGTTATTACTTATAACCTATCACAAATATGTCATGTAACAAGTAGAATTTATGACCCATGGATCACAGATAACCTTTGATAGGACATAATCAACACTCATCACAAATAATGATCCATCTGTGATGATCATCCTAAATTGTTCCCAGTGGCCTCAACTCAAACGGTTCATTTTAATGAACAGTTAGAGATGTACTTATCTTTAAACGGCTTGCAATTACCTATCACATGTGACCCAACATGATGGATGATTTTGATATAGGGATTGACCACCAACGTTTGATTATGCGTTGCCATAGAAAACACATATATGTTGTTCTAGCGATGCCTATATGTGTCACTAAAGGGGCATTCATGTTGTAGCTGTTTGCAATGGTTCGATCTAAGACATACAAATAATACTGGTCCTGGTGTCCGCTATTGCGATAACTTTCTGGCATCAGTCGATTTGTATATGTGTATTGGATATACTGAGAGATGGGTAAGGATTGAAGATATCTAGCGATCACAATATATTAGGGGTATGCATCCATTTAACAGACACCATTCTTAAATTTAATGGTTGTGTTGTTTTTGCACATCGCTTTACATCTGTGGGCCCGTATTACACTGATGTGAAGTGTCCCCTCATGGTCTTTCTTTCAATTGGTGGATAGTATTGGTTGTCATGACTAGCTAGCAAGCATGGATGGGACTGACATGTTTAATTTTTCCGTTAGAAAAACTGATTTTCCTGTAGGGCATTATATTAAAATACATCTACTGTTACTATTTAGAAAATAGATATTAAAATATTAAAATATACTTAAGCTTAGCAAGATTGACCATGAAACGGAGTTTCGATGTGTTTACTACGGAAACTGCATCTTGGCTGAGTGCCATAATCTTTACCGAGTGTATTTTTTCGGACACTCGACGAAAATGATTGTTCACCCAGTGCTGACCAAATACACTCGCTGAACTTTTTACACTCGGCGAACAACGAATAATACACTAGGCGGAGTTTTACACTCGGCAAAATTCAGAAAAAAAATCGGTGCAAACGCAGGTCACGATAGCGTGTTTGGGCGGGGGAAAAAATTTCCCAGGTTTAACTCGGCAAAACGAGGATATTCATCATTTTGTGTGAAACAAATGTTTCATGTCTATGTGATATTTGCAAATTTGTTTTAGCTTGAAAATTTTTCTACACTCAAAATACAATATATCTTATTCCATGTAAATTTTTTGAATTTTTCTAGGTCTATTTGCTATTTTTAATTTATTAATTGTGTTTTTAGGATTTAAATTGAAATAGGTGAAATTTGAACTGCAAGTGCCTGAAATAATAAACCAAAATTTGTAGAAAAATCATATTTATATTTTTGAGTCCATTTTTAGTTCTTATCCACTAAATTGAAAGAAATTTTGAAAAATTTAGGTTTCGACACTCGATCGGCAATGTGGAGCTTAATAGTTTTTTAATTGTAAAAAAATCAAATGAAGTCTGAAAAATACGAGACTTGTCACGGTGTTATGATATGATACGTCGATACTGTGATAAAAATTTAAAAATGTTTTAAGAAAGTTGTCATGTAGGATGTTAAGAAACTGGAGATTCTCCTAGCATTAATTAGGGTTTAGAGAAGGAATATGTTAGATTTGAAAGCAAATCGATGATTAAATATTTGTTTGAACTTGAAACTTTTTTATAATCAAAATACAACATAACTTATCTCATGTAAAAATTTGGTATTTTTTTGACCAGTTTACTATTTTTAATTCATTAATTGTGTTTCTAGGATTTATATTAAAATATGTCAAATTGAATTGCAAGTGCATGAAATAATGAACCAAAATTTGTAGAAAAATCATATTCATATTTTTGAGTCCATTTGTAGGCCTTACCCACTAAATTGAAAGAAAATTTGAAATATCTAGGTTGCAACACTCGATCGGCAACGTGGAGCTTAATGGTTTTTTAATTCTAAAAACATCAAATAAAGTCTGAAAAATACGAGACTTGTCATGGTGTTATGATATGACACGTGGATGCTGTGATAAAAATTAAAAAATGTTTTGATAAAATTATCATGTAGGATGTTAAGAAATCGGAGATTCTCCGAGGAGGAATTAGAGTTTAGAGAACGAATGAGTTAGGTTTAAAAATAAATCGATGGTTAAATATTCATTTGAAGTTGAAAATTTTCTACAATCAAAATATAGTGTATCTTATCCGATGTAAAAGTTTGGCATTTTCTAGGTCAGTTAGCTATTTTTAGTAAATTAATTGTGTTTCTAGGATTTAAATTGAAACATGTCAAATTTGAACTGCAAGTGCATGAAATAATAAACTAAATTATCTGAAAGAATCATATTTATATTTTTGAGTCAATTTTTAGGCCTTACCCACTAAATTTAAAAATGCTTCACAAAATTTGTCAAGTCAAAGAATGAAAAACACATTTGACAAAATTTTAGAAAATAAAAAAAATATTTACCGAGTGCCAAATTTGAGACACACGACAAACAAAATTTTTGCATCCCGCCAGATTTTTCCACCATTTTTTCACGCTCCGTGCCCTTTTTTCAAAATTTTGCCTTTAAACCTACTCCTCTGCTACTACGCCCATGACTCCACCGCTCCCTTCCCCACAGCACCGCCAGCGCCGCCCTCTGTCGCTGTGCATGACCCCTCAGCGCCGCCCCACCCCTCCATTGCGTCGTCCCCTCCGCCACGCTGTCCCCTCTGCCGTGCCGCCCCTTCGCCATGCCGCCTCTCCTCCACACCTCCCCGCCGCGCCTCCGCACCTCCGTGCCAGGCCGTGTCAGATTGTGCCACGCCACGTTGCCCCTTCGCCGCGCTGCCCCTTCTCCATGCCTCCACGCCGTCGTACCGACGCTGCCTCTTGTTTTTTTTTTAAAATTTTTGTTTTGCTTGTTTGCTGAGTGCTAAAATTTCGACACTCAACAAACCGTCCGTCATGCCACCGTTAGTTGCTTTTTTTCGCCGAGTGTCAAATTTGGCACTCGGCGAAGTGTTCACCGAGTATTCGATGAAAAACACTCGGTGAACCCCTATTCGCCGATAGCAGGTTCGTTGAGTGCATTGTGGTCTTCACCGAGTGCCTACGGCACTTGGCAAAATTATGTTTTCCAGTTGTGGTTGACATATTACATATGTGTACCTTTGGTATCTGATATAGGTCCAGGTAGCCTCTTTTTAAAAAGAACTCGATCGATTATAACATCTTACGGTGTGCTTAAAGGTTGGGTTAGACTCATTAAGACATGTTTAAAGTAGCTTTAGATTCTAAGAATCAGCTAATGATTATCTAGCTGGTGACAATGTAGATAACTTGATGTTTCCTAGGTTTTGGATAGATTCTAATTTATTTCTAGATTCTGTAACATGGAGTTTCATAATTTAGAATCATAATCTAAACCGTTTGAATGAGCTTTATATTCTAGGAAGTAGGAGCTCATCTAAACAAACACTTAAAATCCTGCTCTAGATTTATATTCCACAATTTTATCTCTACAATAGTTAAGATAGTAATTAGCTCTAACAATTAATCCGAGAATATCTTTTTTATTTCTCGATCTCTGTCCCTCTTCGTCTAGTAACTTCCTCCAATAATTGTGAATAGAATTGATATGAAAAACACAAAAACATTAAAAATAATATTCGTCGTGCGCAGATAGGAATCTAGCTAAAGTCCAA
>KE372561.1:137805-154669 GCA_000418225.1 Zizania latifolia | reverse complement strand
CGGCGTGCGCGGTCTGCTGAAGCGCCGAGCCGCCGACTCCGCCAATCGCTGCAATCTGATTCGCTGTCGTGCGCCCGTGCCGGCTAGTGCGGAAGCCCTAGCTTCCAAGGAATGGCACTTCACACTTGGGCTGCCGGCTGGCTACTGTAAATATTGAAATGGGCCAAATAGACCAATGTTGAAATACTAAAATGCTAGGCCTAGCCACCCAAGTAACCATCCAATACTCTAAACGCAGGCACCAGCTTCGTCTTCTTCCTCCCGACGCCGCCGCAGTAGCAGTTTCTCTCCCAGTTGCCATGAAGAAAGAAAGATGACATATACTTTATTTTTTTTGTAAAAATCGGAGGGTAGGTTAGAGCCTATTAAAGTCTGGCCCTTGGATCCGCCCCTGTGGACCATGTATGCTTCGTAGATTGTAAAAAAAATATACCACCAGAAACGCTAGCATGTTGATATCTTGTTAGAGCATCACATGCATCGGATCGCTGATACTCTTCTGGTGTTAACTTTGTAAAGCTTTCTTCATTTCTTATTTAATTTTTAGAGCAATATCTACTTTAGTTTTGTCGGAATCATCGCTTCATCAAAACCAATCTGCAGGAATTGGAAGAGAGCCCGATAACTCGTTCATGGTTGCGACCTGTAAATTAATTCTCTTTCAGGGTTTTACTGCAAATTATGTCTTTTTTCCGGTACATCTTTTATCTTTTTTAAGAGGTAAAAGATAAAATTAATCTTAACCATTAATTTAAAAAAATAAAGTGACATATTACCTCTTAGGAGGTAAGATGTCGTTTTTTAATCGTGGCTGTTAGATCAACGTGATCTATTACCTCCTAGGAGGTAAGACATTTAAATCTTTTAATCGTAGCTGTTAGATCTCTAAATATAAACGGTGCTTATTAATTTGATGTACCTTAAAATTTATCAATTATAATATCATGTAGACTGAATCTATAAAAAAGAATGATTGATATATAAAGTTTTCTAGAATCCATCTTCAAACATAGTGTGATGGGAGGATGGGGCTACTTGTTGAGCCACTCAAGTATTGTAAATACCCTAAGAAACACCACTGCCACATGATATAGGTATAAGGGTTCTTTTTCCCTCCAATACGTAGTACGCATTGTGACTTGTGAGCCCCCCTCTCACATAAAAAATTGAGAGATTTATTCTTTTATCATATATACATATTTGTGTATAATATATATTTATTAAGTCTAATTATCATATATTCGGAGGTGAAAAAAGAGTAAACACACTCAATTACACTCAACTACACGACACAAGTTTACTCTGGTGGCTGTGGCACAAGCTCCCTCCGGTGGTGGCAATGGGATTCAAAACAATGTTGGCGAGAGCCTCCCTGATGTCATCGTGCGCATCAAAGAGCACGACGAGACCTGAACCAAGCAGAATGATGACGACCGTGGGCGAGCCGAGCCATAATTCTCCAACATCACTGCAGGGATACTCGACCTCCTCGGTGAGCGTCTCCTTCCCACCACCGTGGCCATTATTGCCAACTTTGCAACGATTAGTTCATAATGGCTAGGATACAAAGACTAGTTTTCTAATTCTACATCGGAATTATCTTTATGCTACATTGCTAAACAAATTCATTCATAGCTATCGAAGGCACTCCAACATACAATATCTACAAAGAACATTACAAGTGGTTGATTCAAATATTACATTAAAAGAAATACAATTTAACTAGTTGAAATTTCGAACGTCCTAGATTTTTAGAATTTTTTTGGTAAAAATGTTTAAAGGCTTTGTTTCTCGTTTTTTATGGAGTCGGAGCCTTCCCTCTTCCTTCTCCTTTCTCTTACACTTCCAATCATCTCCACCAAACCCTAAACCCTTGGTGTTCCCTTTCAAAAGTAATCCAAATTCTGAATCTATAAATGTTGAGATAACTATTCATCATATGCCGAAGGCCATTTTTGACCCAATTCTTCTAGGCCCAATCCCTTCTTTTGGCCCATCTCCTCTCATCACACTACTGTTTGGACCCATCACCCACTGATCATCCTTATTCTTCTTCCTAGCCTTTCTTGGCCCATTTTTCCTTCTAGATTTCTATCCCACTTCATCTCACCATGATGAAAGTGCATCTAGGTCTCTACGTCGATTTTGGTGATTAATGACAAACAATTAATTCAGTACTAATAATTGTGTTGAATGTTGTAGTATGATTCTAGTCCTTGATAAAGTTGCAATGTAATTTTACACTGTGTTGAGTATAGGATGTTATACTATTAAGAGAGATGCCATGATATAGTTAGGAATAAAATCTACGGCTCATTGATCGATTTCTTTGAAGTTATGTTGCTGTGAAGATTGGAATATCCGATTTGAAGTCAGAATATCTGAAGCTCATAATTTCTGAAATTTCAGTGAACTAGACTTTTGGTTTTTACTCTAGATATATCAATCTTGCGGTAAAATAAATCATATTTTGTACGCTCCGAAGGATGCTATTTTCCCTTGGCATTTAGGTAAAATAATTGCATTTTCCTTCTATTTGTCTTGAAGATTAAAAGTATTGAGACTACGCAGTCGTAGCTAAATAGGCAGATCAATCCAAAATTGTGAGAAAAATCATATTCACAAGGAGGCAGACTTTAGTCTCTTGTTCTTTCTCCCTTCCATTTTTCTCCTTTGCTCGATCCTAATTCCTTCGACTAACATAAAATAGACCGACGAACTGTACTCCTACAATGTTATTTCTGATTGCCAGCACAATCCAAAATAAATTAAAGACAACTTCCAAGAAAATATGCATCTTCGAGCTGCCAAACTCGTATCAACAGGGGGCCTACTGCGTTCAACTGCTACCAAACTGAACCATATCCAGGAGAAAGGGCGTCTCTATTATGTGGATAGGGTAGGGCTGTCAAGTGCAAGTCCCATTGTATTGAGTCCATTGTCAACATATATAGTTGATCCAGTGATTGCAGATGCCAAGGGAGACGCTAAGAACGCAGCTGTGTTCCCCACTTCCTCTGTTGAACATGTAATGCTTTATAAGTAACTTGGTGGACAAAGAAGAATCTCATTTTGGGGGCGAAGGGAAAGAAGGCAATTTCAACCTGCCAAGAGCTCCTTCTGCAATGGTGCATTGACATATGAGTACTCAATTATCTTCTCGATGAACCCAATAGCTTTGGCTGCTCGACTTCCCAATGGACCTACAGAAACAGGATAAAGGCGTGTAATGATGAATACATAGGTTGCGAAGTAATTTATTAGGAAAGATGACCTGAAAAACTGTAAATTGCATAATGCAAATAACATGCATTCAAGTGTGAACAAGACAGTATTACTGCCTGTCAATGTCCGCACATCAATGAGAAATATCTAATGAAAAACTTGATGACAATATATTATGAAAAAAGACCTAATTGTTTCTTATAAGATACCTGCTGATATGGTATTCACTCTGATCTTGCCTCTTCGACCTGCTTCGTAAGCAAGAACCTGTACAGACAAAGCAAAGGCCAAAAGTAAATATATGCAAAACGAAACATTATTTGGCATCTTATTACAAGATATGCATTATTTCACAGAGAAGTCCATACTCTCGTATCACTCTCGAGTGCTGCTTTTGCTGAGCTCATGCCACCACCATAGCTACAAAGCAATAACCAAACAAATCATAAGTAATAATAGCTCGCGGTTTAGAAGAGAGAACACTGAAATAGTATTTACCCAGGAATTGTCCTTTCAGAAGCTATGTAGGTCAAGGATATAGTAGAGCCCCCTGCAAATCAGTGAGATGAGGTGTGAATCAGCGCTAAAATGGCAATGAGCTGTGATTCTGTGCACCAGAACAAAAAGATTCAGATCTAAAGAAATATAACAAAAATTCTAAAACAGGAGAAAAGTCCAAACATAGGGCTTGTTTGATTGCCAATCGCAATGTCCACACCTAGGCACATGGCAAACAAGTTGAATAGCTAAGATTGGCAAGCTTGGTATAGCTGAACATTGGTTAGACATTGCGGTACGCTAATCCTTCCACCAAGTGTGATGATATTAGGGATTTGTAGCAAGCATTTTCTTTAGAATGTTTTGGATAGAGCCAAGGCCCAACACTCACTTGCGATCCACCAATGAGTTGTCATTAAATAAATATTGTACAACTACTGATAGTATGAAAAACTGGCCAAATAAAACTGAGAAAACAGAATGGTTCAAAAACATCAGCTGAATAAAAACAGTAAATAATAACAGTGACAGAGCACTGGTAGGGGGTGTACTGGTGTTTGTTACCTGGATTCATTATAGGAAGAAAGTGTTGAAGTAGAGAGATGAAGGAGTAACTAGATGCTGAAACTGCAGCAAGATACCCTTTTCTTGACGTCTCCAGCAAAGGGCTTTTTACCTTTAAGCAGAAAATAAGAATTACTAGATGCTGGTGGTGAAGAGGGTAATCAGATAATGAGAATGAGATAGAGAAATATATTGGTTCACCTCAGGACCATTGGCAAGAGAATGCACAAGGATATCAATGGTACCAAAGTCATTCTTCACAGTTTCAGCAACTTCCTATGAAATGAAGACAGATTAGGCTTTTGATTGGAAGGATTGTACAAACTAGTAATCCTCACATTTCATAAGTATCTATTTCCATAGTGCAGTTATATGGAGAAGGCGTACTGTAGCTTACCTTAACAGTCCAGTTGGAAGATCCAGCATACCTTTTGTTTGCTTTAACCTACACCAGAGGACAAAAGATTCACAATCCAGACCTGGAGTTGATACCAAAAATAACTAAATGACAAACATTACATCATCAGGAACATCGTCAGGTGAGTCAAAAACTGCATCTAGTGGGTAGACTTTTGTAATCTCCATGAGAGATCCATCAGGCAGCCTGCAATAAAGGCTAGTCAGACACCACATAGATGATAATCATTCCAGCATGAAACAGTGAAATGGACTACATGAATCTTTCAATATAACTTAATGAACGCACTTCCGTGATTCATCAAACTTTCCACGTCTCAAGCTTGTCTCAAAAATGTTCAGTGCCTGGAAATGGGAATGAGACAGAATGTGAGACAACTTTTCCCTAGAATGTCTATGATGATACACTTCACGTATGAAATCAACTTACAGGCACCCATGTACCAACAAGAATCTCAGCACCAGCTGCAGCAAGAGCCTGTGCAATTGCCCAGCCATAGCCATTATCATCAGCAACTCCAGCAATAAATGCTCTTTTACCTGTAAAAAATGCAACAAGTTAGACAATTCATAATTGAAAATCTTTTTCGATTATGTCAGATCATACATTTCCTTCAAATATTAACAAGTTAGTGAAAACTTTTATGTCTGTGACAAGCCAGTGTGTAAGTCAAAACTAGAAGGGAAGTGCCAACCATGTTTACTCATGACTAATAAGAAGTGTACATTGTAATTACAAAAGACTTCACAGATAATTCAATTATGCAAGAAGGTACTCCATTTCATAGCATATGTCTCAGAAGCCCTGTGGGATCAAGGTATTAAGAAAAATGATGATATAATGCTATGGATATTAACATAGTAAAATACTACACTAACAGAAATTGGTGACCACTAAAATATTTTAAGCTGTGATGAAAATAAAAACCATTAAAGAAATTATCTGGATATCATAGCTCCAAAATCGAGTCAAGGAATAGAAAACCTTTTTTTGTTAAGCGTTGGTCGAAAAGCAACTGAGTACAGTTTTTACCTCTGAGATCAATGGGAAGACCTTGGGCTGCACTCTGTGACATTGCCCTCACAGAAAACCTCTTTTGGTTTAAAGAAACAAAAGACCCTGCTGATGCTGTTTTTGTGCAGCTTGCGAAGCCAGTTCGGGCACTAAGTGCCCTTACAAATGAAGGAACTGCTGCTCTTGATCCTAGCAGTTTCTGGCATGCTGGGATGCAAGGGCGTGTTGCCATCATCTGCATGCCAGTAGTCACTGATGCGCCCATTTTTCTGTTACGTAGACGAAACGTAGACTGCAATGATAATAAGCTGAGCAATTGAGCATAATGCCATACATCATGTGTATTGATAGAGCATGGAAATATCAGCTTTACAGAATTTTTACTGGTACAGTCAAGGTCAGCAAAATAACGTAAAACAAAACTAGACATGGAGTTCTTTTAAGTGGAGCAAAAACTGCACTTCTGCACAGTAAAGCATGAAAAATTCGGTATGCTCAGGTTATTGAAAATTCAGTTAGATGAAGCATTTTCATAAAAGCAAAGCAAATATATTGTGCAGGCTGGGCCTAGAAATCACAAACAAATATTGAAATTGAACCGGCATTGACAAGACACACAGCACAATTCAACTTCCCACTTTGCCAAGAACAGCCATCCCGCACCGGATTGGCCGCGACGCCACCAACCCCAGTGTCGCCCGGGGGAGGGCGAACGAGCCAGTCAGACCAGAGGAAAACGAGTGGGTTCTCAGGGTTTTTTCGCAGGGAAAATTTCGTCGCCAGCGCGAAAGGTGACGGCGGCGGACCGGGAAAGGAAGGGGAATGCGCCCCCCAGGGAGAAAAGGGCGGAGATGGTTACCTCGCGGGGCTCCGGAACGGGGATGCGGCACCGATGACTGGAGTGGAATCCGATTCCGATCCAATGCGGCGATGCGATCTCCTCTGTCGTGAGGAAGACACGAGCGGAGGTGGATGGGTTTTGCGGGTTTGGTTGGACGAGAGATGCAGACGGCTGCCAGGTGGGGCCATGGCTTCTAGGCCTAGGTCATCTTCTCTTATGACTCTTCTTTTGGAAAATTTTTTGGTAGGGATGGTACTCAATTTTCTTATCATCGAGATCTTTTGGATCTTCACATACACGAGGAGACAGATTTGATGGTGCGGTGAGGGCCGGGAGGTCGGCGGAGCGCAGGCAGTGGGCGGCGGCGCGACCAATGCAGGGCCGACGGGACGACGCGACCAAGGAGGCCAAAGGGGCGCGGTCGACGTCATCGTCATCCCCGGTGGTCACCGGAGTTGAAGTACCACCAGCCTCGTCGAAGTCAAGATGGACTTCATCTACTCCTTGAACCTCATCGGAGTGCTTGGTGCCATCTGCTTCAAAAGGAACAAGCGACGCGTCTTGTGATAGCAGATAACGCACTTGCAATGATGACCTAGGCGACGAGGAGCTAGTGGTGTGGAAGAAGGGTGAAGACGAAGGAGTGCAAGAGGGAGATGAAGAGATTAGAAGTGGCGGTTTGAAACAAAGGTGTGAGGAAGAAGACGAAGGCGAATGACTTTATATACATGTTGGATTATCCGCCATGACGCTAGCCACGATCAACCGTGAGCCAGCATCACTTCTGTCGCTTCGCGTGCGCCGGTCGTGCTGATGTGACGGTTTCGCCTCTCTATCTAAACCAGACGGTTATGGCAGGGCCAATCAGCGAACAGATACTCCTCTACCTCCGCGCCTGTGACGCATTAATTACTAGAGACTTGAGCCAAAAAGGTGATCTTTGCCTTGGTTCTAGTGATAGGCATGATCCGCGACGCTTGGGCTTCGCCGTGCTCGAGGGCTCAATGGCGCCCGACCACCGACCGTTTGGCACTTGGGATGGTTGTCCACTCGGGGACCTTGGTCGATGACCTCTCTCGACAACTGATCTCGCCCGACTTTGGGTTTTCGCTCGACCACAGATCGCGCCTGACTCAAAGTCTCCTCCTAGCTGATGGTCTGGCTCAATCATAGGTTTTGCTTGACCCAGAGGAATTCTTTAAAGACTCGACCAACATACTAACCCTAGAGCCAAATATTCTATTTGCCTCAAGGCTTAGGGGCTACACCATGTAGGTGCACCTACTCGGTGCACCACACACGCCAAAGAAGATGAATTTTCAATAAGTTTTCTAGTTCGACAAGCCAAGTACAGAAGGTTTGAAGACAATGAGCTCCATCTAGTTTGACTAGTCGAATACTTAAACCAAGCTATGAAGAGCTCGGGGGTTGCTGTCGGGGACATGACCCCTGATACCCCGCAAAGGGCTTTATCAGTCTAGACTGAGAGTGGGGCAAGCTAGCTTCGGGGTCCAGTATAGCCCATGAACAGGAGTTCGAATCCGATAAAGATGGTTAGTGCCATATCAGGAAACTAAACACCATAATCACATAATCTCGGATATTTAGGGAACTGACTCGGATTGAAGCCCTAGTTCCTTACGACTTGCCCCTTGATTATATAAAGGGGGCGAGGCACCCCTAAGAGACATGCTTTCATATGCTCTCGAGTTGTATTGCATAGACACAATCAATCAATCATCAATCCATAAACACACAGGACGTATGTTATTATCCTTCGGGAGGCTCGAACCTGTATAAATCTTAGGTCATGTTCTTTAGAGTCGACATTGGAGCTACAACGTTTCCCTGCCATTATAAATACCATTTCGGATACCCGTAGGTGGACTGCTCGGTAATACACCGATAAACAGGGTATGACATGTAGGGCCAAGCTATCCATTTGGCAATCATCGTGCTTAGGCTAGCCGATTACCCAGCCCACAATGGCCCAATTTCTGATACCACTATAAGCCATTCAGTGGTTCACAAAACCGGCAATGGATTCATGGCTTTAATTACACACCATTTTCAGGAAAACCATGGGCCGCTGCTGGTTTTGATAGCTATGTATTCACACTAGCATACATTGTACATCCTATATATACCATTCATCAAGAGAGAAAATATTCAATTGTTTTGTTCATCTCCTTTCATCTTCCTCTATTCACATAGTAGACCTTAAGGAAAGCCATGGATAAAAAGACCTTGGGAGACAACAAGAAGGAATCGGGTGAGAAAAAGAAGGAAGATCCACCATGCACAAAAGAGAAAGGAAGATCCACCATGCACAAAAGAGAACGCTTAGTGCCGATCTAGAAGTCGATTCTTCCATGGTCTTCGCTTCAGGGAAAAAAGTGGTCCCGTTGAGTTGTGCAAGGGCAATCCCTCGAGGTTGCTATGGATCCATTAGTGATACTGATAGTGAGAGAACACTTAGTTGTATTTACGGAGAGAACCAAAAGCTTTCACAGGGCCAGGAATTGGAAGTAGATTCCTCTGTTGTGCTCACCATGGGAAAGCGAGATAGATCTTGGGTTATCTATGTGACCCCAAAAAACGAGAGTTTTGTGGGAACAGAAAGGAGTGATGATGTTGATAACTCCGAGATGGAATCCAAAGGCATGCTTGATCTAGGAAAGCATGAAGTATGTGCTAAAAGTGAAAACATTCATGTTAGTCTAGAAGCTCAAGCCGAGGGTATACCAAGAAGGTAGAAACTACCTTACCAAAATCCAAGAATTTAGACAAGAAGGCAAGGAGGAATGCTGGAAAGAGAAGACGAGAAGAAAAGAACGGGAGTAAGACACAGGTTAGTAACTGTCAAACATTTTCATTCGTATATTTTTGTTTGAATAGATGTGTAAATTTTCAATTTTCTAGATAAACTGGAGTAATTTTCTAATAGTACTCTCTTGTGGTGTTTCCCAGATGCATTACCATAGAAAATTAGGTAATAATAAGAAAGTTAGTGAGCGATAAATTGAAGTTTTAGTCAACCACGTCTTTCATATAAATGAAAAACTTTCTAATTTTATATCGATTATATTTTTGGTCCCTATAATATTTTTTTTGGAAAAGTGATACTAATATGTTTGTACGTGTATTCCTATGCAGCATTCATCTGATGGTAGTGTGCAAGAATGTCAATGTATTTGTGAATTGTAGCTTTGTAAATTTTAATTTGCTCTTTTAATGTACAATTCTCTTTGGGGTTGTTAATTAAGCTTTTATGTTTTGTGCTAGAATCTGAACTAATATAAATTTAACATGCATCTAGGGAGAGATATCTATGTTGACCACTAGGAACCCCATTTGCACTGATATATAAATTAAAGCTCCAATATATAACATGAATATAAAACAAGTCTGTCTTCTTTGAAAAAAATAAAAAGTTTTCATTTTTTTCCCACGTAGTTTTACAAAATTTAGTCTAGTTTGTTGACAAACAACTGTACTGTTTTAGACACCACTAATATTATGTGATTACTTCAATGTACAGGCACCCGTAAGTGTCCAGAAGGAAGGACAGGGGGCCCAACTTCAGATAATTCAAGGAAAATGAAATTTGATATGTGAAATGTATTGGTGATAGCACACTTTTTGTAGATATGAGAAGCCCATATATTACACGTAGTATTTTCTGTTTGACATGCTTGTTGCTGGTCACGATAATACATTTTTGAACACGGTGGACAAGTGAGAATTGCCCAATAATAGTATTGCAGGTAGGTTCTATTTAATTGATCGTGACTGGAGGTTATTTAACTAGGATTCTAATCATCCAAGCATTGTAGCGTGGCTAAACTTTTATTTGATACTTATTCACACATTCTCTTTTACTATAAATATTTGAGCACAAATGGGCAATAATGTGTTACACGTTTTGCACACTACACTACCTGATCAGAGAGCTGACCTAGGGCTAACTCCTGCACGGCATCAGTCAGGTGCTCCGTAGTTCGATCATCCTTTCATAGGAGGAAAGGATCAAGACTCTAGCTTGACGACTGGTCAGAAGTTGGAGGTGAGTCGAAAGATATCAACCTTCTAAGCGAATCGGTCACGTATGTCGTGTTGCCCAGGACGAGCGTCATGCCGTGCTTGGCTGAAAGTTGATGTGGAGATGCCATCGGATCCTGGTGAAAGCAACGTGACCCCCTACCTAGCGCGCCAACTGTCGGACAATCACTGATCAGTCCACCCAAAAGGGTACCCAAGGTGGTGATTAGATGTGTGTAAGGGAAGTGCAGCGCCTTCGAACCCGATGGTCGACTCTAGAATACAAGAGCTAAGGTTTATACTAGTTCAGGCCTTCCGGAGGATAATATATTTTGGTGTCTACTATGATGGTGGATCTTACAATACGACGCAATAAAGCTATCAAGGCTTGGAGGCTTGGGCATCAAAAGCAAGAAAAACATGCTAAGGCTTGATGATGAGCTAGATGAGTTGCCTGTGGGGGGTCTCGCCTCCTTTATATACTCAGGAGGTGAGCCTAACAATCCCAGGACTCTATCCCGAGTAGGACTTAGATTCCCTACCAAACTTGGGTACTAAATCCCTAATTACAAGAATTCTGATACAAATAAACCTCTAGATATCATATCTAAAGCTTAACTACCTAATAAGAATTCAACTTTTCTTATCAGAATCAAACCCCTATTTATGGGCCATACCGGTCGGTCAATGCTGGTCTTAGCCTACCCTTGGTCTGGTCTGATAAGCCCAACTGTGAGGCATTCGGGGGTCACATCCCCGACACTCCCGGAGGATAATAGTCCTACGTCCAGTGTTTTGGTGTATAATATGGTTGTGGATCTTATAATACGACGTAATTAAGCTAAGGAGACTTAAGGCGTCGAAAGCAAGAAAAATATGGTGGTGCTAGATGGCTAGATGATGCTCGATGACGAGGTTAGATGTAGATGCCTCTGGGGGTTCTCACCTCTTTCATATACTCAAGAGGATTGCCTACCAAACTTGGGTGCTAAATCCCTAATTATAAGGATTCTGGTACAAATAATTCTCTTGATGCCATATTCAGAGTCTGACTATCCAATAAGGATTTAACCTTCCTTATTGGTGCTGAACCTCTCTCTATGGGCCGTACAAGACAGTCAATGCTGATCTTGGCCTGCCCTTGATCTGGACTGATAAGCTCAATTACGGGGTACCCAGGGATCATATCCTCGACAATACCGAAGACTTAGACTCTGAATATTATTCAAATACATAGCATAGGACATAGAGCTATTATCCATTCAGAGGTCCAAACTTGTATAAATCCACTGAGTCATTTATTTAAACTTTGTTGTTATCCTACTAATTTAAATCTGTATCCGTAACTGTTTTTGAATGTTTCGAACAAAAACTGTCCGATCCGTTTTTATCCCAACAAATAGGCAATAATGTGTTATAGGTTTTGCACACTGCATATATAATCAATGAGATATTGAAAACTTTGTAATGCGAAAATACTTGAGTCATTTATTTAAACTTCCGCATATGGTTTTGTGTAATTGCTCCAAGAGGATATGATTCATCCAGAATTTGTCTCAAAAAGTTTATAAATTTGTGCCTCAATTAATAATTGGTGTCTCACCCATCAGCTTGTGTGGCCTTGGTAGCATAGAAGTTACCATTTACTTTTAATGTCTTGGCTAGTTTGGCTTGTTTGAACATGTATTTTTGTAATAAGTCAGTATTGCTTGGTATCATGCATGAGTTTTGTCAGTGTTTCATGAAGATATAATCGTCAATATTTAGTTCAAGTATCGTAGGTATTGACAACATCCTGTGGAGGGTATCATGGATATCAATGTGGTGTTTCGTGTAGCTAGGTATGATAGGTATCGCTGGCGTTTTGCGAAGATACCAATATCTTGCTATCGTGTTGGTGTTTGAGGGAATCATATTAAGTATCGTTGTTCGGTTTAATTCATAGAGTTATCATGAGTGTTGTTAGTGTTTCATTGAGATATTTTGGGTGTCATCAGTGTTTTATTGAAGGTACCATGGGTGCTGTCGTTTTGAGGTATTACGTATCACTTGGGTTTAATTTTGTGATGGTACTATCAATAGCATGGAGTGTACGTATGTATTAACTGTAGATCTCTAACAAGCATCTCAGGATGAAAGAGCGTACAACAGAAAAAAATAAGATAGGTGTAACAAACATCTCACCTAGTTAGATGTAATTGTCAATATTACTCTCTCCGTCCTAAAATATAGCAATATTTATGTTTGAACATATATATTAAAAAGATGTGAAAAAATACCATAATACTCTTCTCGGATATAGGTGGGTGTAGGCCTAGTAGTGGTTAGGTGGTGTAATGAGTAATAAACTCAAATGATAGTATAAATATTTTAAAGATAAATGTGAGCTATATTCCAGCTTAGGAAGAACGGCCCTCACAAATTGCAAATACTAATTTGTTAAGAAACAATTGAATTGAAGACATAGTGTCATCGTTGGCTGGAATCGATATAACCGTGAGACATGGGTGACTATTTGTATTGTCTAAAGAAATAGTAGGAATCCCCAAAATGGCACATTTTTTCGAAGAGCTATATACTCTTTTTGCTGATCGAGGACGATCACAATGTCAGGCAACCCCGTCATATATTTGATCCCGCCGAGATATCTTTGCAAGGTAGATAATTTTCTCTTCGAGATTGAGAGCAAGCTAGCTAGCCTCACCAACTTTTTCGCTCCACGCTTTAAAGCAAGCAAGATGCATGAATGATCCGCCTCTTCTCCCTAATTTGTTTTGTTCGAAATGATTTGCACTTCATCACTGTCATGAGTAGAGATCAAGATGGATGCACGTTAGAGGTTACACCATTATGGTTGCATTAATTACTATGCGTGCATGATATGGTTGGCAAGAAATTTTTGGCAAATGGCCTAGTACCATATGCACCATTTGGCATGGTGAGAATAATTGGTTGCCGGCAAGGTAGGTTGATTGAACCCCAACCTATGAGCATTTGTGTAATTGTCCTTCTAATTTTGCTGACCCACAATAAATGTTATAGCTACTTGGATTTTCTTTTCGTTCTATTATTAATCTCTCTAATGCACATACAAGAGAATACACATATCTATATAAAAATATATGACTCATATAAAGCGAAAAAATAAATAACAGTATTGAATAAAGTAAATCGTCTTTTCAATAGTTGACGGATAAAATGAGATAAAATATTTCAGTGATTAAGTGATCCGATAAAATAATTTTAGAGAGTAAAATGGACTTTTTTCTAATAATAATAATATTGAGAAGCACCCAATAATTGGTTTTGGTACATCGACCCCCCAATTAATCCATGTCAAGCATAAAGTAGTGTTGTATATAATGGTTTTGAGCAGCATGAACTGACTCGTGAAAAGGGACGGGAGATGTGACTGTCGTACGCGTGTACAGTTACTGGTACCAATAAGTTGACTTTGTGACCAATTGAGTTAATAATGAACCCAACACATGAACCCTTTGTATAATGTAAAGAGCAGCATTCATGTGAAATATCTTGGGTGTCAAAAAAAACTTTCCACGACTACTAATGGTTTTTACGCATTAACTTGAGGTAGGCCATTCATTTTGGAGGGCTAGATAAAATCAAGTGTTTTTGATATTTTTTAAACATAATATATAATTATATTTTTATATTAATTATAAAATTATTCAGTACATTCAAAATACATAATATAAATATCATTTTACAGTATATCTTTTATCTTTTATGAGGCAAGAGATAGAATTAATCTCACTCATTAGTTAGAAAAAATAAAGTGACATATTACTTCATACAAGGTAAAACGTCTATTTTTTTAATCGTGGCTGTTAGATCAGGGTGATTCATTATCTTCTAGAAGATAATACATCGATATTTTTTAATCGTAGCCGTTAGATCTATAAAAATAAATAGTTCATATTAATTTGATGTACCTTAAAATGTGCCTCATATGAATTTAATTTAATAGATCTTATATATAGCTTTGATATGAAGGGTTTTAAGAGAGTCTCTTACAAATCAAAGAAGTTAAAAATAAATTTCTTAAGAACCTATAAAATTGAGTTCTCCTCCTTTATTACTAGCGTCAATGGCAGTGATTGGAGCTCTAAGAAAGAGAACAAGGAGACATTAAGATGAAAAGAAAAGATGAGAGGTGAGATACTTAGGAATCTAGAAGAATCAGATAGATTACTATGTAAGTTACTTGACTGTCTCCTATTCTTCTAGGTTGTTAGACTTAGTATAATTAGTTTAACTTAATTTTATACATGATATATAACGTATGTACAGATAATTTGAAAGCTGCTAGGTTTTATAGGCTCTACTCTAGTAATTGCCTCTCTCGAACTAGCAACGACAGTGCTTTGAAGACATGATAAACATGCGACGCGCAAGAAAAATGACTTACCTGAAAGCAGATAATGCAGATGACGAACGGTTGAAATCTTGAAACCACCAAGGCCAACTACTGCAGGGGAAACTGGTTGGTGGACTTGAATACCTATGCTCCGAAAGACCAGGCCGTTGTTTACTACTTCTGTATCTGCAGCAATCCTCTGTTCCTGTCCACTATGGAGAGTGATCCAGCTATCCAAGATCTCACTTTGATTGGGAATTCAGATATAGATCAGCAATACCAACTTTCCAGTGCTGCTAGAATTAATCCCATCTGCCCTAACTGTGATTCAGGTGCTACCTGTTTTCTATGATTAACACAGCCTCTGTCCCTCACAGAAAATGGATGCATCCCTCACTCTAAGCAAGCACCAAGTGACTTCCAGGATCTGAACTAAAAGGATGGACCAAGTGAAGTTATCTTGAAAGAAAGCACTATAGATTTCCCCGAGCCCAACTATCACACAAAACAAGTGCTACATGCACAGAGGAATTTAGTGGTAAGGAGGGGACCCTCAGATCAGAATAATTGATCAGATGCGAAATAAAAACATGGTAACTGAACATGAATACAGGATGGAGCTCGAGTCTCTGACCAATAACCGACTGCAGATTACGTGCCTGGTTGCAGGCAATAATTAAATGTATAAGATAAGGCTCTGTGGGGGCTCCTCTGCTTCTCCTCTCACCTTCCACACGTACCTCCCTTCCTATAAATACAAAGGCGAGGACATGGACCTGTGTATCACGTAAACACAAGAAAGTAGTAGAGAACACCTGCGCACTCTGAACTCTGAAGCCATGTGTATAGCTGCATGGGTTTGGCAGGCTCACCCTGTGCACCAGCTTCTCCTGCTACTTAACAGAGATGAGTTTCATAGCAGGTAAGTTTTGTAAGTAATAGCTCTGATGCATGCATAAACTCTCGTTCGTTTTTGGAATTCAGCTTTAATCTTCTCCCTCCTGAGTTACATGTTGCATGGCAGAACATCTTGCAGAGAAACCACAGAAAATTTTGCTTTGCACTCTGACCATGATGGATTGATGCAGGCCTACAAAGTCAGTAGGATGGTGGGGGGAGGGCTCAAAGAAGATTCTTGGGGGCAGGGATGTTCTTGGTGGAGGAACATGGATGGGGTGTACAAAGGATGGCAGGCTTGCCTTCCTGACCAATGTGCTAGAGCCAGATGCGATGCCAGGGGCGCGCACAAGGGGAGATCTCCCGCTTAGGTTCCTGCAGGTATAGCAAAACATCGAAACCTTCTTCCGTAGCACTCAACTTGGTCATATCTGTGGTTTTATGTTACATGGTTTTGAGTCGAATAGTGAGTAGAAGATAAGGGCAAAAAGAAAGTCCCTGCATTGCACAACCCAATTTGGTCACTATCATCCTTTCTTTGGAAGCTGGTATACTGGTATAGTTGTCATCTAACAACAGTATATTCCTTTGTCCTTGTCCCCATACCTTGAGCTGACGTAGCATGTTTGAAGATATGCATTCCCCCACCTAGCTAATTTAGAAATAAAATATAACAATTGCTGAAGCAGCTAAACCACAGATTCACTCAAGAAAACAAATACAACACTGTGCAAGAATAACCCACAGGATATGAACTGTGCAGAGCAACAAGAGCCCACTAGAAGTTGCAACGGAAGTGGCAAACGAAGCTGACGAGTACAATGGTTTCAACCTTGTGCTTGCTGATCTGACGGCAAACGTCATGGTTTATGTGTCGAACCGGCCAAAGGGGCAGCCTGCAACAATTCAGCTTGTCACACCAGGACTCCATGTATTGTCCAACGCAAGGCTAGACAGCCCTTGGCATAAGGTATGCATTCCTATTTCA
>KE372561.1:96933-108758 GCA_000418225.1 Zizania latifolia | reverse complement strand
AGACACATCAGCAAAACAGCCGTTCCAAACCGCCCATGGTTTATTTGTTCGGTATAGAATAGTTCAGGGGTTAAAAGCCTGGTTTTATAGTTTAGGAAAATATTAGTCTACAGGTATGTACTTCGAGGGGTTCTCTAGACTTTTTCCTAGAAATATTAACTCATCAATATATTAAAAAGAATTGTAACCGTCCATCCCTCTCGAGATTAGGTTCTCAGAAAAAATGAAACATTTTTATGTGTATCTATACTACTTTAAAAGTAGCTATTCACTGTCACTACCACAATCTTTCTCATTGACACGTGAGCCCTCATTGTCATTGACACGTGGTGACATTGTGTTCTTTTAATATTGTAATTTTTTCCTATTACAACGCACGGGCACTCAACTATATCTTTATATTAGAAATCTCTCTCTCTCTATATATATTTTGAGGAACTTTAGGAAAGCTCCAAACGTTGGATGTAGAAGTGTATAGCTAGTACAAGAGTAGTACATGCGAGACCTTTTGCTTAAATATATACTTTGTATAAATGTTCTATGATTAAAAAATATAATGATCAAATAGCGTATTACAATGGAACTAATAGTATTTTCGTGCTTTTCTTTAACTTAAAATGTGCTTAGTTTAGGGAAGAAAAAGAGAGGAGGGGATACTTATCATCTTAGAGAGAACCGTGTGCGTGATCGGCTTGACCTGTGTTGTGTGAAAATATGTATACTCATCAAATCGGACTTGCGAAAACTTGTTCCACACTACCACCGACCAGACCAGACCAGCCACTTGCTGATGTTGAGCATTCAGCAGCAGCAGCCACGTCCATAATGAGTTGGCCATTTTTGCACAGTGCTGCAGATAAACAACAAATTAAGTGTGCATGCACTGTTCGATGATTGGTTGTTTTGCTGTTTTTCTCTCTCTAGAGCCTTCCTTGTTGCTTCGTCTCTCCCTCTGCCCTGCCTGCCTATATATATGTATGCAGGCTCTGATATATTGTTGCTCATAGCAAGGTGGTGGCTCAGCTCAGCTTGCATCATCAGCTGCTCAGGAAAGTACACAAGTAGTACTGTACCGTGTCGTATTGTGCTTAGTACTGTGTCAAGACAAGAAAGGCAAGAGCTTGTGAGAGATTTGCAGCAAGCAAGATGGCTAAGGTTTGATGCATGTTAAGCTTATCTTGTTCTAGGTTCAGTCTTTGGCAAAGTGTGTCTGAAATTTGTTTGTTCTGTGTGGTTTCTTTCTGCAGCAAAAGTTTGTTCTAAAGTTGACTCTGGATAGTGAGAGGAAAAGGAGGAAGGCCTTCAAGGCTGCCGTTGGCATGTCAGGTATGGATAAATCGATAATCATAAATAATTAGCAGATCATTGCATCAAATGATCATCATGCATGCTAGCAAGAAACATGATTTCTGTCAGTCACTTCATCATGACAAGAGATGCTGAACTGAAGTCTGCACGTACTCTGCAGGCGTGACATCTGCCACGATGGAGGGCGACAAAATCATCATCATCGGCGACGGCGTCGACCCAATCACGATGACAACGATGCTCCGGCGCAGCCTGGGCAACGCCGAGCTAATCAGCATCTCCTCTGCCGACGACAAGAAGAAGGTCGACGCCTATGGCGGCGGCGGCATGGGCTTCGGCGGCAAAGAGGGCAAGGAGGGTGGCAAGGTCGTCTACGGCGGCCAGCAGCAGCAGCCGGCGGTGGTGCCGTTGCCGTACGCCCCCTACCCGCAGTACAACGCCGTGCCGTCCAACCCTGTCTACCCCTCCTACCCTGATTACTCGCAGCAAGACCAGGATCCTAGCTGCAGCATAATGTAACTGAAGTGTCTGAAAGATTCCAGATTATGCAGATCAATCTAGAGAGGTAAAGGCTGGCTAAATCATGGAGATTAATCATTGCTTGAGTTCAGAATCAGGCCAAGGTTTAATGATTCAGTTGATCATGTATGGTCAAGGACTTAGCGAAGATGATCGAAGAGGGTTGCTAGCTTAATGAGCTGTGTGTGCAGGTCTGATCAGCAATGGTGGTTTCAGAACACAGAAAAAGATGCAAGAGGGATAAGGGCGGCAAAGAAGGAGAATAAGATGTTCATCATCCTACAGTAAACTGCAGCAAAAATAGTTTTTCGTGAATGTTCTTTTTTAATTTTAGCCGAAGTGTTTTATGAAGGGGGGGCGGGATAAAATGCATCTGTAAATTATGTACTTTCTGAACTTTATCTAGTGCGAAGAGCAGGTAGAGATTTGGGACTTGTCGTCATCTTGATTTGCTTCTGAAGTTTGTCTTGCTTTGTATGCATCCAAGGTGAGTATATAGTATTACAGGAAAATTAAACTATGGCTTTCTGCTGATGGATTTGCTTGCAGCTGTGTGGATAGAGATGCAGAGATCGACAAATGGGCATGGCCCCGTGCTACACGAAACTATTTGTCTATTTGTTTTTCTAAGCTAGTGAACTCTTCAAACGTAAACCAAAACCGGCAGAAATAAACGGTAGTCTGTAGTACAATGTTTCGACGCTTGCGTCAGTAAGGGAACTGATAATGTTATACGGTCGTGCTCCCGGTCTCGAACCCACCGTGTTTTGCTCTCTGCCACTGCCTAATAAAAAAGGTCATTGATGACGCTCTCTCTTCGTGGCCCAAAATCTTCTGATTAGCGGAGTAGAGCGGTCACATGTCGAAATCAATTTCGAGCGTGCAGTAGATATACTCAGGACTACATAAAAAAAACTAACCAATTTTTATAAGCAGTCGGTATAAGAAATCGTCGTGAAAGCTATTATTTTTACTTGTGATACTATTGGTTGAAAACTTCTCTTTGTCGCGGTTTTTGAATCGATATTGTCCATCCGAACTAAAGATATGGCACATTAGTACCTGTTATTCAACCGGTACTAATATACCTTTTTAATACCGAGTGAGTTTCTCATTCGGTATTAATAGACCAACCTTTAGTACAAGCTAGACTTTTTCATCCGATACTAAAAGACCATCTTTAGTGTTAGCTCGGTCCTTATCCGGTATCTTAAAAAAAAGATAATATAACAAAACCTTTTGCGTCTCTCGCCACAGGAGAAGAACAACCACACTAAGATTTTATGTAGAGAGAATTACCTTAAGGTAGGTAAGATCATGCTCTAGTTTCCTCTTGCGCCAAGCAGAACGAAAGTCATACCAAGCTTTCTCCAAGTAAGCTCTCACTCTATCCCCTTGCATATTTTGGATGTGAACACATTAGTCTCTAACCACTTAGGTCATTGACCACATAAAGGTTTTGCCATATAGCCCCACCCCATAGTATCTCTCGAGCATGAACAGCCTCGACCTACCTCACCTTGGTGCATCACACTGGAACAAGACACCACCCAAACTTGGTATTAGCCACTAGACATGTCATTGTATGACCTACCTCACCTTGATGCATCACACTGGAACGAGACACCATCCAGACTTGATCTTAGTCACCTAGACATGTCATTGTGCAATACGAATTTCACATGGACCCGTCGTTAATTGTCTTGAGTGCTGCCACCGAAAATGAGATTACACTTAAAACCAGCCCCAAACCATTTTAGAAGAAGATAGATTGGCCTCCGGGCACCTCCACCGAGTGACACATTTTGAATGACAAGAGTAGGGAGAGTGTGTCACACGTATTTTAGTGGTGCATTAACCATAACCTTCTAAGTTGTTACGACACTAGCCACTGATGCTGCGACACCAACTGCTGATACTGTGCTGGAAGGGTGTAAACAGCTGTCTCGAAGGCCCAGGAGACCCAACCCACGCTACGCTGGCTCAGACTGGATTAGGTGATTGTATATATAAGAAACTGGTTGTATTCTGGAGGGAGAGAAGAATGATGTACTCAATTCCCCTATGAAATACTCGCCTTCCTCCCTTCCCTGTCACTTCTTCTTCCTCCTCTAAATTCCTCTCTCTGATGCCTTCTCCCAACCAGTTCTCAAGGGGGTAACAATTTGGTATCAGAGCCTCATCAACCTAGAGAAGCCGCGCTATCAAACCAGGCTACAGAACCCGATGGAGACCATGGAGAAACAAACCATGGACCTTTGCAAGGTGCTGGAAAGTGTATAGGAATCGCTCGCGTCCTTGGTCATCAAACAGGGAGAAACTCAGTCAACATTGATGCAGTTGGACCACACGGTGGCGAGTTGGAGGCCTGCAGTGGACGCAGCAGTGAAGGGGCTGCAAGTGGAGATGGGCGATCTTCGAGCACAAGTTGAACTGATCGGTAAGCAGCAGGGAGAGATGATGAAATCCACACATTCTTCACACAGCATCTCTATTTTAGAAGGAGGAAACAAATTGCCACCCCTACTGCCAACGCCATCCATCCACACAGTGCCATTGACAGCCCATGAGCTTGGCCTGAAGGGTCATCGCTTACCAGCCACACACCGGGGAAGAGCAGCAGGAGTTATCACCACTCCTGTGCCACCTCCGATCAAGGGTACGTATGCTTCTACATCCCACGCTCCAGAGCATTTGGATGGTTATGAGCGTTTTTCATTTGATGAAATTGGGGGCACTCAAGGTAGAGGTTATAACAATCGAGTGCCTAAGTTGGATTTTCCTCAATTTGATGGAGCTAACCCCCAGACCTGGAAAATACGATGTGAGCACTACTTTGAGGTGTGTGGTACTCATCCTAGGTTGTGGGTGAGGGTTGCTACAATACACTTCATTGGCAGAGCAGCATCATGGTTACAATCTTCTGCTGCACACAATCAGTTTCCATAATGGGAGGAGTTTTGTGGAGCAGTGAGTCGAAAGTTTGATCGGGATCTCCACCAAACACTGATTAGGCAAATGGATAATATAAAGCAGATTAGCACGGTTGTGGAGTTCTATGAAAGATTTGATGATCTCATGAACCAATTATTAGCTTATGATCCGGCCATAAACCCTATATACTTTACTCATAAGTTCACTGAAGGTTTAAGGAGGGAAATCAGAAATGTGGTGCTGTTACATCGTCCAAAAGATCTAGAAACTACGTTTGGTTTAGCTACTTTGTAGGAAGAACTATGTGAAGCTCAAAAGGGCAAAGAAATTCATCGATTCGAGATAGGAGTTGGACGTTTGAGGGGTGCCTTGCCACTGCCTTTACCCCCCTCAGCAAAATCAGTGAACTCAACACCAGTGCGACCAGAAGACAAGGGAACAGAAATAACCCGCATAAGTGGCACACCAGACAAGATCAGTGCTCTCAAGGCTTATAGACGAGCTCAAGGCTTGTGTTATATTTGTGCTAAAAAATGGACACTGAATCATAAGTGCTCTCCTTCTGTACAATTGCATGTTGTTCAAGAACTTTTATTATGTTTCCATCTGAAGATGGGGAGGAAACGCATTCTGAATTAGGCAGAAATGCTGAAGAAACCACTCTTATGGCGATTTCTCTACAAGCAATGCAAGGCACAGTCACCAGTAACACAATGAGACTGCAGGGTCGAATACAAGGCTTTGAGATGCTGATGCTGGTGGACTCAGGCAGTTCTAGCAGCTTTATTAATTCATCCATGGCTACTCAGTTACAAGGTGTACAAAAATTATCTAAGAATGTTCAAGTGAAGGTTGCAAATGGAGGCATTCTGGTATGTGATTCAGAATTATGCAATGCTGTCTGGAGCACTCAAGGACATCAATTTTCAACTACATTTAAAATACTGCCGTTGGGAGGATATGATGCAATTCTTGGTATGGATTGGTTGCAGCACTACAGTCCAATGGATATTGATTGGCGGAACAAATCCTTGAGTTTCCAAGGCAAGGATAATAAGATTGTTTTACAAGGTTTGATGCCTAATCTTTCAGAGTGTATGGCTTTGTGTAGTACTCAGCTTCAGCAGCTCCAAAACAATGGATCATTATACTGTGTGGTGCAACTATGTCAATTGGACGAGCAACAGTTGAATTCTGCAATACCTTCTTGTGTTCAGGCATTACTTCAGGAATTTGCGGTCATATTCGAAGAGCCATCTGGCTTGCCGCCTGTCCAATCTTGTGACCACACTATTCCTCTTGTCCCGGGCTCACACCTGTGAATGTTTGACCGTATTGTTATACGCCAGCACAAAAGAATGAAATTGAGTTGCAAGTGCAAGAGATGCTCAACAAAGGAATTATCTAGCCCAGTTCTAGTCCTTTTTCATCGCCGGTGTTACTGTTGGGTTATGGGGAGACTACGTTAGCGCTTAATTTAAAAATTTTACCCTGTTAGCCTAGGAACCATGCGTGTAATGGGATCATGGATTGTTACCTTGAGCCTCGAGACGCGCTCGGGTAGCGGAAGTAGAGTCGATGAAGCGCGTCCTCGATCTGCTCCTCATAGCTCCTTCCGTTCGTCGGCGGCGAAATCGGTGTAATCCGGCGTTCTCCAAGGAAGAAGAATAGCACTGATGCAGCAACGGTGCCTCTACGGTATCCACACGTACAGGGATAGGATCACCTCATGTCAGCGTGCTAGCACCACTCGCGAGATTCAGGAGATCAATCACAACACTTGTGATCGTGGAGAGAGGAGAGGTGTGGCGGCTAGGGTTCTCCACCAGGAACAACCGCAACAACAATCAGCAACCTCTTCGTGCTTGCCCCACCTCTCTTTATATAGTACCCCATCATGGGCCTTTAATCTGTATTAAAGCCCAACAGATCTAATCTATTCGCCTGGCCCGGAACTTCCGGCTACAGCCAGAACTTCCAGACCCAAGAACATCCTGCTATAGCCAGAACTTTCGAAAATGACCTTCTGTATCGAATTAATTCTCGACCCGGAACTTCTGGTCCAACCAGAACTTCTGGTTCGTCTAGAAAATCGAATACCGGGGCTGGCCCGGAACTTCTGGTCCTACCAGAACTTTCGGATGCTCCAGAACCCGGAACTTTTGGCTACAGCCGGAACTTCCGGTTCCCCAGAATTTTCTTGGGCACAATTCCATCAATCTCCCGCTTGCACAAGAACCAATTCTTTACAAGATTTAAATTCCATCTCCTTAAGCGTGCGACCCAATAGGTTCATATGCAAACGGCCGCAACCCCGGAAACCCTTTCTGGATCACCGATCAATAGCGGTACCTAGCAGCACATATTGACCCCTGAAAACACACAAAGTCAAAATCATACTTTCTGAACCTTGATATACTCACGCACCAATCCCTTTACCACACGACATCAGTCAAGCTCAAGGCGAGATTCGTGCCACCCTTGTTGATAGCTCGACACTTCACTCGATCAAGTAGTGGATTCAATCATGATCAACTTTTTTATCATAGTGGCATGGCCATGCACTTTCCAATCCGACTACCTCGAGGGGCTCAGAGACGTCTCTCCCGTTATGTAGGAGGGGTAAATTCTATCTTGATCGCTCACATCTCATGACATGTTTCGTGACACACCCGAAAGCAACCTTTATAACTACCCTATTACGGAATAGCGTTTGGAAGCCCCTAAGTGTGCTACTACACATTCTGGAATCAATGACGATCTCAAGTCTAAGGATTCTGCAGGTACACCATTTGAGATGACAACTGATGACACATATAAAATAACAATCCCAGCAGTATCTCAAGGTAGGTCTATCCAACACCATATTCACCAACATGAGTCCACATTAGTGATTTGACATCTCTATGTCCATGATCTGTGAAACATGATCATCAATCAGACGGATGTGCTAATCTATAAATCACCACTGTCCCACATGACGATATGAGATTAGGGATCGTTTAGAACAATATCATAACACAAAGAGTCTCACAAACAAGTCATTAACTTGCCGATCAATGTAAAAGATATTTATTCAAGGAACAAGATAACTAATTATCTAAATGTACATCAGCATAGATAAAAATAACTTCTTCTCATGTACACTCCACTCACTCACGTAAGTATCTAATACCCATAGAGCTCAAGTGCGCCTCATGCTTGGGCTGTGAGAGAGGCTTCGTCAATGGATCGGCTAGGTTTAAATCCATGTGCACCTTGCATATCTTCACATCACCTCTATCCATAATCTCACGGATCAGGTGATAGCGCCGCAGTATGTGCTTGGACTTCTGATACGACCTAGGCTCCTTGGCTTGTGCAACGGCACCACAATTATCACAATAGAGGTTCACTGGACTGGACGCACTAGGGACAACACCCAGCTCAGAAACAAATTTTCTGATCCAAACTGCCTCATTCGCAGCTTCCGAAGCTATAATATACTCGGCCTCTGTTGTTGAATCTGCAACCGTTTCTTGCTTAAAACTCTTCCAACTCACTGCGCCTCTATTGAGGCAGAACAGAAATCTAGACTGCGATCGTGAATCATCCTTATCGGTCTGGAAGCTGACATCGGTGTAACCATTTACAACGAGCTCCTCCTCGTCTCCATAGACCAGGAACATATCCTCAGTTCTTCTCAAGTACTTAAGGATACTCTTTACTACCACCCAGTGACTTTCACCCAGGTTTGACTGATATCTGCTCGTAACACTTAGAGCATAAGAGACATCTGGGCGCGTACAAAGCATGGCATACATGATGGATCTGATTGCGGAGGCATATGGGATCGCACTCATCTTCTCCAGCTCATCAAGTGTCGAAGGACACTGACTCTTGCTGAGAGAAATACCATGTGACATTGGCAGGAAACCTTTCTTGGAATTCTGCATATTGAACCGTTTCAACACCTTGTCAATGTACATGCCTTGGCTTAATCCAATTAACCTTCGTGATCTATTTCTATAGATCTTTATGATCAAGATGTATGATGCCTCTCCAAGATCTTTCATTGAGAAACTTTTTCTCAACGAAGACTTGACAGCATCTAATATAGAAATATCATTTCTGATCAATAATATGTCATCTATATATAAGACCAGAAACACAAGTGAGCTCCCACTAGCCTTTTTGTAAACACAAGGCTCTTCTTCGTTCTTGATGAAGCCAAACCCTTTGACTACCTCATCAAAACAAAGGTTCCAACTCCGAGAAGCCTGCTTCAGCCCGTAAATGGACCTTTGTAGCTTGCAAACTTTTCCCAGCATTCTCAGGATCATCAAGACCTTCAGGCTGTGTCATATACACATCCTCACTTAGGTTTCCATTAAGGAAAGCCGTCTTGACATCTATTTACCATATCTCATAATCATAAAATATGGCAATTGCTAGGATAATCTGGATAGACTTTAGCATCATGACGGGCGAAAATGTTTCATCATAATCAACACCTTGAATCTGCCTGAAACCTTTCGCCACCAATCATGCCTTATAGATGTGAACATTTCCATCAACGTCTATCTTTTTCTTAAAAATCCATTTACGCTCGATAGTTTTTACACCATCAGGTGGATCGACCAAGTTCTAAACTTGATTCTCTCACATGAATTCTAACTCGGATCTTATGGCTCCAAGCCATTTCTCAGAGTCTGGTCACATCACCGCTTCCGAATAGGTCTTAGGTTCATCATTGTTCAACAATAATATGTCGCGCTACCCAGTGGTCAAAAACGCTAACCGCTCGGGCGCACGACTCAACCTCTCAAACCGACGTGGGGCTGGTGTCTCAACAACAGGCTCTGCAACATCTTGCATGTCGAGTGGCGGTTCAGTACGAGGTGAAACACTTTCTAGTGGCTCTCGAACCTCTTCGAGTCGCACCGTGCTCCCACTAACCCTTTTCGAGAGAAACTCTTTCTCAAGAAAAACACCATTCTGAACGACAAACAATTTGTCCTCTTCCCAGTTATAAAAGTAATATCCTTTGGGTTCCCTAGGATACCCCACAAAGAAGCATTTATTAGATTTGGGAGTGAGCTTATCAGACGTCAAACGCTTTACATAGGTCTCACAATCCCAGATCTTTAGAAAAGACAACCCGGGACGCTTCCCAGTCCATATCTCATATGGTGTCCTCTCTACAGATTTAGATGGAACTCTGTTTAGTGTGAAAGCAGCAGTTTCTAAAGCAAATCCCCAAAAAGACAATGGAAGATCAGTTTGACTCATCATCGGCCGGACCATGTCTAACAACGTTCAGTTCCTCCGCTCGGACACCCCATTCCACTGAGGTGTACCAGGTGGAGTCAGCTATGAAACAATTCCACACTGCTTCAGATGATCATTAAACTCATAGCTCAAATATTCACCCCCACGATCCGATCGCAGAAATTTGATTGTCTTGCTAGTATAATTTTGTACCTCATTCTGGAACTCCTTGAACTTTTCAAAGGATTCCGACTTATGCCTCATCAAGTAGACGTAACTATATCTACTAAAATCGTCGGTAAAAGTTATGAAGTATGGAAATCCACCTCTGGCTGTAGAACTCAATGATCCACATACATCAGTATGTACAATGGCCAATAGCTCGTTTGCACTCTCACTTTGACCAGTGAAAGGCGTTTTAGTCATCTTGCCAAGTAAACAAGACTCACACGTGTCAAACGATTCAAAATCAAATGACTCCAAAAGCCCATCTCTATGGAGCTTCTACATGCGCTTCTCATTTATATGACCTAGACGACAATGCCAGATATAGGTAGGATTCAAATCATTGAGTCGAGGTTTCTTCGTATTAATGTTATAAACATGTGTATCTTCAAGATTCAGAACATATAAGCCATTCAACAATGGACAAACACCATAGAGCATACCATTCGAAAATATCGAACAACACTTGTTCTTTATTACGAATTCAAAGCCGTCTTCCTCTAAACATGACGAAGAGATAATGTTTCTGCCCAAGGCGGGAATAAAATACAATTATTTAACTGTAAAACTAATCCTAAGGGTAGCGACAAAGAATAAACGCCGATGGCCAACGCAGCAACTTTTGCACCATTGCTGACGCGAACATCCAATTTGCCTCTTGCGCACTTCCTAGTCCTTTTCAGCCCCTGCAACGATTTGCAAATGTGAATCATTGATCCGGTATCAAATACTCATGAATCATTTGGATGAGTAGCAAGATAAATTTCAATAACATTTATACCTGAAGCGGAAGTAACACTTCCCTTCTTTTTCTTTTGTTCTTTCAAGTACAACTTGCAATTCCTCCGTCAATGGCCAGGCTTATGGTAGTGGTGGTAAGTGTCTGAGCTAGCAGGGCCCGACTTGGAGGTTTAGCCTTTCCCTTACGCTTTCTCTTCTTACTCTCATTTTGAACCATCATCACATGACTAGGATTTTTCTTGAGGCTTTTCTCGACTGTCTTGAGCATCCCATGCAATTCAGCCAATATTTTCTTCATGCCATTCATATTAAAATTCATGATAAACGGCTCGAAGCTCGCAGGAAGCGACTGAAGAATCATATTTGTAGCCAAATCATTATCAAGTTTAAAGCCAAGCTTCTCCAGGTTCTCAACGTAACCAATCATCTTGATCATATAAGGACTCACTGGACTGCCTTCCGCCAATCTGCACGCAAACAAGGACTTTGAGACATTATACCTCTCAGTCCTCGTATTGCTTTTGAAGCTCAGAGGACATGCAGGCAAGCATGTGACATTTGACATCAACTGAATCACTAGCGTGCTTCTCATAAGCCCGCCTTTCAGCAATTGGTGTATCATCCGTTGGTTCATCAGGATGGGATTCCTCTAGAACATAATCTTTTTCTCCTGTTTGAGAACGATTCTCAAATTCTTGTACCAGTCTATAAAATTTGTTCTAGACAATTTCTCCCTTTCAAGGATGAGGAGCCATGGTGTATACCATGGGGATGATGAATGATTGTCAACGGGGAAAGAAGACGTGAAGCGTCGAGTGAAGAAAGAAGATGAAGGAGCTTGACCGTGA
>KE372561.1:66197-76404 GCA_000418225.1 Zizania latifolia | reverse complement strand
TGTAACCCAAAATTTCAGCAATCCCCCACCAGATCTCAAATGCCCATTTAGAGTTTTGCTTGTTTCTCTCTGTTGTTTGATATACTAGCGTTTTAGCGAGAACTGTTAAGTTGAACTCCCACCTAGATCTTTAAGCTACACTCATCCACAACTTGAACAATGGACTATGCCTTGAATTACGAGTTTTCTGTGAACAAGTTTCACTCAAAGTCATAACCAGTACCTGGCTGCTAGTAGCCTACCCCACGGGTGGAGCATATGCGTCGTACTCTCTGGTCTCATAATGAGCTTACTAGAGATCACCCAAGTCTCGTGGACTGCGACGTTAAACAGTCAAGCTCATATAGGTGTATTCTTTCAAGAATGCTCTGTAGGATAGCATCTTTGCTGATTAAAGCTAACAGAATACATTAAGGCTTAAAGCCAACCTGCCTTACAGTATCTGAGAGTATTGCATCTTCATTTAGAGAAGGTTATAGGCTAATTAAAGCTCATATAGTAATTACTCTCCTTAGTTAACCAATAGCTTATTTTTCCTAGATCCTACTTCACGAGATCTCTGATCACATAGGTTGGGTTACCACTATGGCAACTTCATATGGGTCTCATACCCATCTCTCTCGATGCATTTTCTATCACATTCCGTGATAGCCCTTTTGTAAAGGGATCTGCTAGCTTTTTGTCTGTTTGAATATAAGTCACACTTATTACTCTGAAGTTTCTCAACTTCCTGACAGACTTCAATCGTCTTTTAACGTGTCTTGATGTCTTCGTATTATCCTTAGCACTGTTCACTTTGACTATCACAGTTTGATTATCATAGTTCATAAGGATAGCAGGCACTGGTTTTTTAACTACATGCAAGTCCATCAATAGTTCACGCAGCCACTCTGTCCCTACAGTTGCTGTGTCTAGAGTAGTGAGTTCTGCTTCCATGGTTGACCTCGTCAAAATGGTCTGTTTACAAGACCTCCATGATATTACACCACCTCCAGGGGTAAAAGCATACCTAGTCGTGGCATAAAGCTCATCAGCGTCAGATATCCAGTTCGAATCACTATATCCCTCAAGCACAACGGGGTGGCCAGAATAGTGAATCTCATAGCTCATAGTACCTACCAAGTAGCGCATAACCCTTTTAAGTGCATGCCAGTGATCACTACCCGGGTTGGACATGAATCTGCATAATTTGCTAACAGTAAATGATATGTCAGTTCTTGTTGCGTTGGCTAGGTACATAAGTGAACCGATTATCTGAGAGTATCTCAGTTGATCTTTGGCTATCTTCTTGTTCTTTCGAAGTATCACACTGGGATCATAAGATGTTGGAGAAGCCTTGCTGTCTTTATAGCCGAACCGGCTCAAGACCTTCTCCACATAATGAGATTGTGAAAATGTAATTCCATTCTCACCCTTAATCAATTTAATGTTGAGTATAACATCAGCTTCTCCCATATCTTTCATATCAAAACTCTTTGATAGAAAAGACTTGACTTCATTGATCACATCAATGTTTGTGCCAAAGATCAATATGTCATCGACATACAAATATAATATAACTCTTTCGCCTCCACCATGTCGATAGTATACACATCTATCGGCCTCATTTATGACAAAGCCCACTAAAGTTAAAGTTCTGTCGAACTTATCATGCCACTGCTTAGGCGCTTGTTTCAGGCCATACAAAGACTTTAATAGTTTACACACCTTGCTGTCTTGACCCCTCACTACAAACCCATCAGGCTGATCCATGTAGATCTCCTCATCTAATTCTCTATTCAGGAAAGCTGTCTTTACGTCCTTCTGATGAACGATAAGACCATATGAGGCAGCCAGGGAAAGTAATGCTCTGATTGTGGTTAGTCTAGCGATAGGTGAATAAGTATCGAAAAAGTCTTTGCCTTTTTTTGTGTATAACCTTTGGCCACAAGCCAAGCCTTATACTTCTCAATAATACCATCAGGTCTAAGTTTCTTCTTAAACACCCACTTACAACCCACGGTTTTGCAACCGTACGGTCGTTCAGTGAGTTCCCACGTACCATTAGATAGAATCGAGTTCATCTCATTATGGACAGCTTCTTTCCAATCATCTGCATCCGGAGATGAATATGCCTCGACAATGGTCATAGGAGTATCATCCACAAGGTGCACAGTGAAATCATCACCAAAGAATTTTGCAACCCTATGTCTCTTACTCCTTCTAGGAGTTTTAATGTCATCCTCCTCAAGGATTTTCTCAAACTGAGTATGTTGTTCAGAAGACTCGAAATTGACAGGTGAATCTGGTTCAGGAATTATCTCAACAGAAAATCTAGCAGTGTTATGCATATCTTTCATAGGAAACACATTCTCAAAGAATGTTGCATCACGAGATTCTAAAATAGTATCAACATACGTATCATGCACATCAGATTTTACTACCAAAAATCTATATGCCATGCTACTCTTAGCATATCCTAGAAAGATGCAATCCACTGTCTTAGGTCCTAACTTATGTTTCTTTACAATTGGGATATTGACTTTTGCCAAGTACCCCCAAGTGCGCAAGTAAGAAAGTGACGGTTTTCTCCCAATCCATATCTCATATGTAGTTTGTTCTTTATTCTTGTTTGGAACTCTATTCAGAACATGACTTATAGTCAACAAAGCCTCCCCCACCATGCCTTTGATAAACCGGCAGTATCTAACATGGCGTCAACCAAGTCAGTTAGCGTGCGGTTTTTCCTCTCGGCAACCCCGTTTGATTCGGGTGAATAGGGAGGCGTCCTCTCATGAATAATATCGTGTTCCTCGTAGAATTCATCAAATATTTTAGGAAAATATTCACCACCACCATCAGACCTTAGATGATTAATCTTTCTCTCTAGTTAATTTTCAACTTCGGCCTTATAGATTTTAAAGTAATCTAATGCCTCATCCATAGATCGCAACAGATAAACATAACAAAATCTAGACGCATCATCAATCAATGTCATGAAGTATCTCTTTTCATCCTTTGTCAACACACCATTCATCTCGCAAAGATCAGAATGTATGAGTTCTAGAGGTGCCAAGTTTCTCTCCTTAGCCGCCTTGTGAGGCTTCCGAGGTTGCTTCGACTACACACAACTATGGCACTTAGATCCTTTGGTAATGGTGAAATTCAGAATTAAACTCATGCTGGACAATTGAGACATCAAGCCAAAATTAACGTGACATAAACGAGAATGCCAAACACTTACATCATCATTAATATTACCACAAATATGGTTCACTGACTTATTGCTAAAATCTAAAAGGGAAAAGCGGAACAGGCCTCCGCAATCATAACCTTTACCAATGAATTATTCATGTTTCGATAAGACTAATTTATTGGACTCTAAGACTACCTTAAACCCGTCCTTACACAAAATGGAACCGCTAACAAGATTCTTGTTGATAGTAGGGACATGCTACACGTTCCTCAGCTGCACGATCTTTCCCGAAGTAAACTTTAGATCTACCGTGCCAACACCATGAACAGAAGCATGTAACCCATTCCCCATTAGGACGGAAGAATCCTAAACGGCCTGGTAAGAGGAAAACATAAAAATATCAGCACATACATAAACATTGGCACTTGTATCAAACCACCAGCTGGTAGTTTGGAATACTGAAAATACAGTATTCTGGGACCGATAGCTACTCCGGGGCTTGCTGAACGGGAGATGGACGGTGAACTCATGCTCGCCGTGGACGATGAACCCGCTACGTTTGAAGATGCATGTGGTGACGAGCGCTGGAGGAAGGCCATGATGGAAGAGATGGTGTCCATCGAGGAAAACAACACTTGGTTCCTCATTGATCTGCCCCAAGGCCATCACCCGATCGGACTCAAGTGGGTTTTCAAGCTCAAGTGAAATGAACAAGGGGAGATCATCAAGCACAAAGCCCAGCTCGTGGCGAAGGGCTATGTTCAGCAGCACGGGATTGATTTCAATGAGGTATTCGCTCCGGTTGCTCGAATGGAATCAATCCGAACTCTTCTTGCAGTGGCAGCGCAGGAGAACTGGCTTGTACATCACATGGATGTCAAGTCGGCTTTTCTCAATGGAGAGCTCAAGGAGGAGGTTTATGTCCGGCAGCCACCGGGGTTCACTGCTGCCGGGCATGAAGACAAGGTGTTGAAGCTAAAGAAGGCGTTGTACGGGCTCCGCCAAGCTCCCAGGGCTTGGAACATCAAGCTTGATCGCAGCCTACGCGAGCTCGGCTTCAGGCGGTGTGCAAGCGAGCACGGTATGTACACAAGAGGAGCTGCGGCGTCGCGGGTGGTGGTGAGCGTATATGTTGATGATCTCATCATCACCGGTACGACACCCACGAACATTGAAGCATTCAAGGAGGAGATGCAGCGTCTGTTTCGGATGAGCGACCTCGGTCTCCTTTCTTTCTATCTGGGAATTGAAGTGAAGCAGCGAAAGGGCTTCATCTCGCTGGGGCAGGCCGCCTACGCAAAGAAGCTGCTCGACAAGGTGGGTCTGGCCGGATGCAACCCGTGTCAGACTCCTATGGAGGTCCGCCTGAAGCTATCGAACAAAAGTACCACGCTGGAGGTGGATGCCACTGAGTACCGAAGCTTGATCGGCAGCTTGCGGTACTTGGTTCATATGCGGCCAGACATCACTTTCGCTGTGGGATACCTAAGCAGATTCATGGAGACGCCACGCAAGGAACATCTTGTCGCTGTGAAACGCCTGCTACGGTACATTGCAAGCACGTTGGACTACGGCATACTCTACTCCAAGACCACCAGTGGTGTCGACAACAAGCTGACGGGGTATAATGACAGCGACTTGGGAGGAGATGTCGACGAACGGAGGTGCACTGCAGGGGTTATCTTCTTCCTCAAGGATATGCCGATCTCCTGGCAATCCTAGAAGCAGAAATCAGTGGCACTCTCCACGTGTGAAGCTGAGTACATGGCCGGGGCACTTGCGGCGTGCCAGGCTGTGTGGCTCACCCGGCTGCTGACAGACATCATCGGCATTCAGGTTCAGCCGCTGGAGTTGAAGATGGACAGCCAGTCCGCCATCGCGCTAAGCAAGAATCCCGTGCTTCACGACAGGAGTAAGCACATCGATACACGTTTTCATTTTATTCATGACTGCGTGGAGGACGGGAGGATTTGCCTAGACTACGTGAGCACTCAACAGCAACTCGCAGACGTCCCGACGAAGTCCCTTGGGCGAGGAAGCTTTTGTGAACTGCGCACCAAGATCGGCGTCGTCAAGTTGAGCTGATCTGAGCAAGTCTTAGGGGGAGAAATGTTGATAATCCTAGCTTAGCTCAACTCATTTTATGTTCTTGCTTATTTTTGAATAAGTTGTGCTCGACCTTAGCCAAGTTGGGCTCATCTAGTTTGTTTCCAGGCGCATGTTGCGTTCATGCCGTGGTTGTCCTTGTTTTTCGCTTGTAGTGGAGGTACTCGGCATGAACTCGACGTGGGATGGCGCGGTCCAGTCGGAGATCATGGCGAGTGTAGCGTCATGACGCTAGAAGCGTCTGTTCTTTTGTTTATCAAATACAGAGTCAGAAAATGTTGCTGGCAGTTCGCAGCACCAAAATTTTTCTCTGTGTTCTTGTGCGTGCGTATTTGTGAGTTCGTGGTCTCCAGTTATCAGGGTCTTCATCGACTCCGGGGAAGGGGACGCTGGCGGTGTCGACAACACGCCGCTGCTCTTTTTGTCCCTTGCTACACTGTCAGGTGGGCCCTGATCGCCAGTCTGTGCCACCCAGCGCTCTGGTCCTGCGTCCCCTGACTTGCGGGTCCACCTGCAGCCGGCCGCGCATCCCCCGCGTGCGCCATCCTGCGCACGTGCGCGCCAGGCGCGCCAGCCTGGGCAATGCCTCGTGGGCCGCTGTCCGCAAGGCCCATTAAGCCTTTTGTTTTGCAGCCCGTTGACACAGTAGTAATTCCTTTTTTTTAGTTAATTAAATCCAGCCCACTCACTGCCGCTCCGGGCCCGCTTACCAGCGCACCGACGCGTGGCTGCGGCTTGCAAACTGCGCACCTGCGAGTACCCACGCCAACCTCGTGCATGTACCATGCGGGGTCCGCTCGCCAGCACGCCCGCGTGTGCCACGTCGCCTCGTGCATCCGCCTTGCTGTGCCGCTGCCAGACCGGGCCCTCGCGCTAGCCAGCGTGCGCCACAGCCACGCGCAGCGCCGAAGCCGCCAGCGCCATCCACGCCTGGCGCCTATGCGCAGCATGGGCCGACTGTACTACAGCCATGCCGAATGGGCCGACCGAGTCGGCCCAGCAGCGCAGTGTATTTCCTATTTTTCTGAATTAAATAGCAGGCCAGCCCAAATAAACAGTTCTGCACAGTAGTTTTTCCATTTTCCTGAAAATAGAGCAGGCCGGCCCGTGTACACAGTACATTTTTTTATTTTCAGAAACTAGTTTAATCTTTAAAAATCTGCAGAAAAATTCATTGTAACTCCGATCGACTCCATTCCAGTCCTAAAATCTTATAAAATTCCAACGTTTATTTTGGCACTATTTAAATAAAATTTAGAGTTTTTCTTGATTGTTTTATTTCTTGCATGTATGTTTATCGAATTACCGCCGACACCGAAGAAGCTCAGGACTACTCCGTTGAAGACCCAGATTTTATTTTCGAAGCAAGGCAAGTCTTCCTTTGAACATTCTTGAACCTATAAAATGTTTGCGATGTTTTTAAACTTATATTGCATGATTAGGTTGCGCACTCACGTACACTAATAGTCTATTGCTTGAGCAATTATGACGACTAAAACATAAAAATGCAATTTAGCCTCCTTGATATTAAATACCATGTTTTTACCTTATCGCTTTAAGTTTTACATTTATATCCTTGTATTTACTTTATTCTTTTATTGCTTTTAGCACATTTCTTGAAAAATGGGTGCACTACACATACACACATACTCATACTAAAACATGACGACTAGATGTAGATTGGGAGATGATATGATTTTGTAAATGTGTTGTGTGAAATGTGTTTGACTTCAATGAAAAAATAGTTAAGGACCAATTCCTTGGGAAATAGCATGAGCACAACTTCATGTAACCTTGCGGGTACGTGAGAGGTGCTTCTGGGCTAGTACTTAATGGGTTTAGGATAGTCCAACTGCTGATAGATATGGAATCGTCGGGGTGGCTCGATGTTTCACTTGCAAAGTCTCTAACGGGCATGAGATTCGAGGCTAAGGCCAGTGGTTGAGTTTGAGGAGTTAGTAGTGGAGCACCCGCGGGATTCCAAGGGAGAAGAAGGAAGCGCGGCTTCCCGATCATTGGTCAAGGACCTGTCTAGGTGGCAGTGGGGTATCCTAGGTCAGCTTCGGAAAGGCCTTGTCCCGAACCTCCTTGCCTAGCTAGCAAGGAGTAAGTCCGTGTCGCAAGGGTAAAGCGTGCGCCTTTAGCTGAAGTATAACCTGTTCGAACAGCTGTGCCTACAGATATGGGCGAGTGTCTTGATGATTTTCCTACCGTAGTGTTTCTACTTGTTTTCAACTATATGGGAGGGATGGAACGTTACCAGAGTATACCATCGGGTATACGGCTAGCATTCGTGGTTGACAGCGTTCCTGTGTGGAGCGGGAAGTCAAAAGATTTCATAGGGACATATGTTAGAAGTCAAAACTAGTTGAGTGATAAAATTAAACTTGGGTTGAGATAATGTTAATAATGGGAAACACTTTCCTGATGGATGGGTAAGTTAGTACTAAGCAACGGCTTAAGAGATGAGATGTGATAAGATGAGATGAGATGAGATGTTGAAATGAGATGGTTTGATGGAAAGGATGTGGGGTTTTGTTGCAAAGCAAACCCGGTATGGTGAAAATGTGGGGAAATTGTTTAGTTATTGAATTATACTGCTATTGTGGGAGCGGTTAGAGGTTGGGACCACTATCCGTGGGTATAAGCACTTAGAAGTTTTAAACTACATTTCCTTTGAAAACCATTGCCGCTCTTTGTATCCGTCGTCTATATTTTATTCCCAAGACTTGCTAAGTACTCTTGAGTACTCACCCTTGTTTTTACAACTCTCACCCCTAGAGTTTGCGAATCTTCTCGAAGACAAGGAGAACTTGATAGACGAAGGTGAAGATGTTACTGATGAAGAAATAGAGGATTAGGGTTTCGAGCCTAGTCCCCAAGTAAAGTTAGTCAGTAGTGCATGCTTTGAGTGATGTAATGCTTCGGCTAGGCTTTTGTAATGATTATTGCTGCAAGGTATGCCTCTTTAGCAGCTTTTGTAATAGTTAATTGTTGTAATAATCTTTCTATAATATACTACTGCTGAATGGAACGAGATCATCTGCAATATTTTGTTCGTCTTCGATAACGTGTCGGCTCGTCCCATTTCGGCAGAAATCTCCGATTTCGGGACAGGTCGTGACAACCGGCATTTGTGTTATTGTTCTCTAGGATGATTGTATAGGATGACTCATGATTCTTTTGAATTGTTGTACTTTCATTTGCCAAATTGTTGCCTTTATTGATTTTTTAGTTGTTTTCTTTTGGTATTTGAGATAGAGGGGAACTGTATTCGAGAGTGATGTAGCAGAGATGACACTGGTTATTAACTTGTTTGTTTTAGTTGAAACTACATCCTGCAAGTAGGGATGAAAACGGATCGGATACGGACGGATATTAGTGATATCATATCCTTTTTCATATTTTTTTTTGATTCGGATTCGGATATTCCGGATATGGATATGAAACCGAATATCATCGGATACGAATACGGAGCGGATACGAAGCGGATACGAATACGATTACGGATATTTACCGGATATCATCAGTAATATAATTCTTGATTCACAATCACAATACGAATACGGAGCTAGGCGGATGAGGTGTAGCCGAGTGGGGATGGGGAAGGGCTGAGCTGGCCTAGCGTTGAAAGGATTATCTTGAAGTAAATCTTAAAGTAAATCAATGCTTATGAATAACTTGGCAAACTCAAAAGAGGCTATGTGATATTTGCAACTTGGTTTGAGCTTGAAAATTTTTCTACACTCAAAATATAATATATATTATTCTATGTAAATTTTTTGTATTTTTCTAGGTCCGTTTTTAATTTATGTGTGTTTCTAGGATTTAAATTGAAATAGGTGAAATTTGAACTGCAAGTGCTTGAAATAATGAACCAAAATTTATAAAAAAATCATATTCATGTTTTCGAGTCCATTTTTAGTTCTTATCCACTAAATTGAAATAAATTTTAAAAAATCTAGGTTGCGACACTCGATCGGCAACGTGGAGCTTAATAGTTTTTTAATTCTAAAAAAAAACAAATGAAGTCTGAAAAATACCAGACTTATCATGGTGTTATGATATGATACATATATACTATGATAAAAATTTAAAAATATTTCGTAAAAGTTATCACGTACGATGTTAAGAAAATCGGAGATTGTCCAAGAATGAATTATGATTTAAAGAGGTAATGGGTTGAGTTTAAAAGCAAATCGATAGTTAAATCTTCTTTTAACTTTAAACTTTTTCTATGATCAAAATGCAACATAGCTTATCTCATGGAAAAATTTGGTATTTTTCTGAATCAGTTTACTATTTTTATTTCATTAAGTGTGTTTCTAGGATTTATATTGAAATATGTCAAATTTGAACTGTAAGTGCATGAAATAATGAACCAAAATTTGTAGAAAAATCATATTCATATATTTTGAGTCCATTTGTAGGCCGTACCCACTAAATGGAAAGAAATTTTGAAAAATCTAGGTTGCGACACTCGATAGGCAACGTGAAGCTTAATGATTTTTTAATTCTAAAAAATCAAATAAAGTCTGAAAAACATGAAACCTATTATGGTATTATGATATGATATAGAGATGCTATGATAAAAATTTAAAAATATTTAGAGAAAATTATCACGTAAGATGTTAAGAAAGCCGGAAATTCTCTGAGAACGTATTACGATTTAAAAAAGGAATGAGTTGGGTTTAAAAGCAAATCATCGGTTAAATCCTCATTTAAACTTAAAACTTTTTCTATAATCAAAATACAGCGTGTCTTATCTCATAAAATTTTTTGGTATTTTTCTAAGTTAGCTAGCTATTTGTAGTTAATTAATTATATTTCTAGGATTTAAATTGAAACAAGTTAAATTTGAACTACAAGTACATGAAATAATAAACCCATGATATTAAAGAAAATAAAAATATAGATAGTATGCTA
>KE372561.1:0-12667 GCA_000418225.1 Zizania latifolia | reverse complement strand
CGCCGTGCAGTGCACAGCGCGCGTCCTGTGCGCGTGCTGGCCACACAGCGCGCGCGTGCTGGCCGCTGCTGTGCCGTGCTAGCCCAGGACGCACACCACCGCGCCTCACCTCCTCCACGCGCACCCTCACACAGACCTTGCCATGCGCTGCGCGCTGCTCGTGCTCGCTGCGCCACCCGCTGCGCGCTGCGTGCTGCTCATGCTTGCTGCGCCGCGCGCCGCGCGCTGCGCCTCCTCTCCCACGCCGAGCCACGCCAAGGCTGTTGTGCGCCTCTGCTGTCCTTGGTCTGATCGAGGCCGGCAGCTAGGAGTAGAGATAGGAGAGAGAGGTGGCTGGTGGAGAGGAGAGAGGGTGAGGCTTGAGGAAGAAGAAGGTGGGAGGCTTGGAGGAGAAGGAAAACAAGTGGAGACAATTTTCAGAATATTGCTTTGATTCAAATTGTTCAAGTGACTACAAGGGATGGCTAGCCCTTAAATAGTCACCATGGTTCAATACAAAAGACACAAATGCCCCTTCGGAAATGTTCGACACAGACATAGGCCCACAAGGCAAAAACGTAAAAGACTGACTCAGATATTTATTCGGTGCCTGACATTTCGTAGCCGTCACGACACCGCTAACTTTGACGGTAAACACACTTTTCCGTTGGGGGTGACGGTTTTGAGCCGAAACCGACAAAGCGTCCACCGCCCTAGATCGTGCACCCGGATTGGACCCGATCCGACCCGGCGGCTCTTCAGCCCGGCGGTCGGTCGTCCGTGTACCTGTGTCGCACGCGCCAACATCACGGTGGATCCCGTTTCTTCACTTGCCGCTTCAGCTCCGTGCACCCGGATTGGACTGGCACGCCCTCGCGACCCCTCTGTCCGACCAGCGCCCATCCTTGTACCTGAGTCGCACGCGAACTCCATCTCGGTCAAGTTTCTTCATCTCTTTTCCTTCTCGACACTTCACGTCTTCTTTCCCCGTTGATAATCGCTCATCATCCCCATGGTATACACCATGGCTCCTCAATCTCCCCCTTGATGAGTGCATTGTCAACACATCCTCTTCAGCATCTTGGTTTTCCTGAAAGCGCAGGTGGAAACACAAAAACAAAAACACAAGCATAGAGATAGAAGAAAATATCTAGAAAAATGAAAATAAAATCCAACCAATGACCAAAAACCAAACAAGCCAGAAAAGGTCATTTGGGATGGACACAAAAGAAATCAACACAAGATTTCACACAATTCAGATGAGTGCAAGTTCTGAAGAATCAACAAGGGTAAACTCTAAATCAGGGACTGGAACTTCCGGTACAACCGGAACTTTCGGTTGATTACAAAAAGCTCAAAAGTAACTCAAAAGTCTCCCCCTTACCAAAATCTCTCCCCCTTGTTGATAATTGGACTCATCAAGTACACATGCACTCTCCGAACACACGCACTCACTCCCCCTGGGAAGAAGCTTCTCCTCAAAATATGCCATGAATGCAAAGAGGAGTGGAATGCAAACTCAGAAGCTTCACAAATATGATCCCTAGCCCAACACATGTCATGACAAGCAAATGCAATAAACAATGTCCATGTACAATGTATAGCAGGCTCAAAATGAATTTGTCCAACTAAACGTTATTTGCACGTATTTTCATGTTTTGCAAAGAAAGTATCACTACCGCAACTAGCTCACAGGCACGATAAGACAGAAATACACAAGCTAACAATTATCTACCAAGATAAGCTAGCCCACATGTCAGCGAGTTGGGGCAGACGACGGAGCGAGCCGTGGCGTTGCAGTCGGCACAGAAAAAGAAGCAAACTGGCGCAGGGAAATGAAAGAGAGAGGAAGGATTCGGCCCGACGAAAAGAAAGGGGATTTTATTTGTTTTCCTCTATTTTTTCGAGAAATGCTCTTACATTTACTAAAAATACCTAGGATCTTTAAAATTTACAAAAAATTACTTTTCCCCTTTTATGACTCAAAGTATGTATTAAAAAGACATTTGGCCACAGTTAATTTAATCCATTAAGATTTTTAGTTTATCCCTATATTTCCAAACATGTTTTTCACTTAAACCATTTTTCTAAAATTTCTTTTCTTTAATGAATTTTTAAACTAGGAAAAAATTCAAGGTGTGACAGGTCATAATCAGATCCCTATCACAAATGAGTACTTCACATGTCCTAATCACCACATGTTAAAAATGAGTAGGTCAATCTGCAGTAGATGAGAGGCTATAACAGGTCACAACTCATAATCACCATGCTACACAAAGGATGGCTTATATGTGATGGGTTGTCTCTCGTGGACCCTGGCCAGCTGGCCTCATCACAAATACGTAGTAGTTCGTTAAACGTTCTATTAATGATTTGGTCATCTCAAATGGCTCAGCCATTGGAGTCTGGAGATGATCCGTAATGGACGAACGATTTTGGCATAGCCCAGAAAAGTCATTCCTGTGTAATGTGGAGGCACAATTGGCCCGTAAGTCTTTGCTCTGCAAAGTGTATACTTAGACTTAGCAGGTGCCGGTTTCTCATTTTACTTAAAATTATAGCAAATTTTAAATTTTACCGCTTAATTTTAAATATTATATTATGGGTTTTTCATTCTTATTAGCGGTTTTTTCTTCAGGAACGTTATAACTTATAAGTACAAATATAAAAATCTTATTCTAAAATTATATTTATTTACAAAGAAATTAGCCTTCTGGTTTTTTTTTAAACAGAAACAAGTGGCAAACATTAAAAACACCGCAAAATTTTAAGTGATTCTGTGGATAAAGGATCTATGTTTGGTTAACCAATTTAAGGCCCTGGAAATGCCGTACTGGTTTTGTTTCAAATCAACCATGCAAAACCAGAACTGAAGCAACCAAATTAATAAGAGAAACGAAAATCACAAGGAAGAGGAGCAGAACAAGCCGGTTCGGTAGCCACCAGATCTACGAGCACCCGCCACAAGCAGAAACCATAATCACCATTGTTCGTAACTGACTTTCACTGTCAGTTGTCGAACAGAAAGTGGCTATCTATGTGGCCTGTTTGATATAGATATCTATTTTGATTCTTTGTGGTAGTGATTCTGTAGTGAATTAAAATTAATTATGAAATTATTTAACTGAATAAATAAATTATAATTGTTGTAAGAGAGAATGGTGTTCTAAAATGACTAATTTACCTCCAGATCAATATCATATAGTTTTATCGATTTTTAAAGTAACCGATCACTTTGCTAGCTTTGTTGTTATGTGAAGGCCTAAACGGTGACCAGAAATCTCCATGTACAGATACATTGAGTCTGTTCCTTACATTTTGTTGAATTTTTTTTAAATAATACAATTTTTTTAAAAAAATTCAATTCTGATACACGAAACTAAAAATTGCAAAACTGGGTCTCTGTCGACGCTTGAACGCCGATCGGCCCTAGATCGGCAGTTCATCGGCTGATCTAGGCTAATCGGCCTAATCGGCCGACGGCGCGGTCCTCTCGGCACATGAAGTGCCGATCTAGAGCGGGTGGCCCAAGATCGGCAGACCATGTGCCGATCTAGACTAGCCCCCTAGATCGGCACATGGTCTGTCAATCTAGGGCTACCAACCTTAGATCGGTACTTCATGTGCCGACATCAGCTCTATAAAAAGGGGGCCGAAGCCCCCCTCCTAGCCACCCCTTGCAACTCCTCCTAGCCCGCAGGCAGTCACTTCTCCTTCTAGGTATGTCTTTTTTTCCTCTCTTTTTTTCTTTAGGAGTAGATTAGGGGTAATTTAGGAGTAGATTAGGGATAATTTAGGAGCAGATTAGCGGTAGATTTAGCATAATTTAGAGGTTAATTAAATATAATTTGAAGGTAATTTAAACATACTTTACCAATTTTGGAATAGTTTAGAAGTAACTTAGGGGTACTGTAATCACACTTTAGCAATAATATAGGGCTTTTTAAACACACTTAAGCGATAATTATGTGAATATTCAATAAATATGTGTATTTTTGTTAGTTGTTCTAGGTACCATTAGGTCATGCAGAACATGTGGGTGTAAATATAACATTTTAAATTTATGTCGACATATCAATTGCATATTTTCTTACCGTAGATGGTAAAAAAGGACAAATCTGAGTACGGTTAAGATCCTCGTCACCGTCCACTGGAAGGTGTTAAACCCCCTATGTGTTTTTGTGGAGATAAATGTAAGTTCATGAGAAGTATGGATGACCTCACATACGAGATGAGGTATTGAAAGTGTGGCAACTACTCTTACAATTCTGAAAAACCAAAGCTAAGACCAAAGCGTGGACCACGTGCTAATAAAACGGTATGAATAATTATGCTATTTCTTCAGTTATATCTTGTTCTCAAATAAATCACTTATAATCTCTCTATTAACGTTTCTGCGTGTAGGTAACTCCTCTACCGTCGTCACCTCTGCTCTGTGACTTTGTCGAATGGATTGATAAGGAGGTGCACCCTGATAACTGGGCATAGCTTATGAGCCACAAGGAGTTCAACAGGGAGCTTTTTGAGATGCGATACCAGTGGGCTGTGAGCGTGAGGAAAAAGAGAAGAGGAGAGAGGAGGTGGAGCGCAAGGCAAAAGAGGAGCGTGAGGCTGAAAGAGAGAGAAAGCGTGAGAGGGCTCGTCGTGCTAAGGAAGCAGGACCAGACGCCATAAGGAAGGAAAAGTACCCTCGCTGCACTCAGTAGTCAGTTTAGATAAGTCTCAGCTATTTTCATTTCCCTAAAGGCACGTAATCACGTTTGCATGTACCATTATAATGTAATGTGTTATGCCATGAACTATTTTGTTAGAAGTTGTTGATGTTGGACTATTTTAATTACTGTATCATGCCATTGCAATATCTATTTCGAAGGTAATCACACATCTGCAAATAAGCTCGTCAAATATGGTATTGAAGTGTAAGCTCAAATTATGAGTAGATAGTGAATAGCAGGGATACTACGAAGTGCATGTTCATAATATGAAGTGCATAATGACATAATACGACATATCGTAATAAATGTTTTAGTACAAATCGTCCGTCCCTACGATAACAACCGCAAGCCGTACTAACCACCACGCCTACCTCGAGTGCGTCTCGGTGGCTGCTCCGAGAAGGTAAACCTATCAAGCGAATGGCGCACCCTAGGCGGTCTAGCGGGCTGCTGCTCCGGCTGCGTCGGTGGTGGTGCTCCCTCAAACTACGAAGGCCCGAACACCTCAGCGGTGCCATGCTCCCAGGCGTCATAACCTCCTGAGTCATGCTGGCCACTAGTACTAGAGTCTACCGGTCCAGACGGACTATGATAGGTAGGGTCCACGCCAGCTCACCAGTATTGATATGGATACGGCGCTATGCAAACATATAAGTTATTAGTGACATAATTTAAATTACGATGTAAAACGGTGTAAGACAGTACAATTTTCACCAGGTGTCGGATGTGCTCCATATCCCAATGGTGTCGGTGCGGCATGTCCTGATGGGCCCGCTGCCGATGATGGGCCCGCTGTCGATGATGGTCCCGGACCATAGAAGTATTGGTGCGGGGGATACCAATACTATGGTGGCTGCACCGGTAGGGGTGCCGGCATCATAGGCACTGGTTGTGGACGAGGAGCTGGAGGAGCTGGCTGAGGGACAGCAGCTAGAGGAGGTGGCCGTGTAGACGTGAGACGGATAGAAGCACCATCGAAGGTAGTCATAGTATGTCGTTGGGTCGTAGTCGTCCTCCTCCTCATCTAGGTCCTCCAGCGCACCCTCCCACTGGATGACCTATGGCTGTATCCTAACATCCCATAGAATACCGCCAGGTACTCCCTTCTGCGTGTTCCTACAGCCAACAATTTAAATTAAGGTTTACAATGGTAGGTAACAGCAAAACGTGATGCGCATGTTCGTATGTACGTGTGCAGGAGCTCACCGGTGCATCTGGGTAGGCACCTGGGCCTGTATAGGACACGGGAAGTACTGCACTCATCCAAATTGTTGATAGACACGGTAGTGAGCATATCCCTCGATCATGACATTGAATACGAGGCATCTACGTATCCTCTAGTATGCCGCATCCCGCAAGCAAAAGGCGGTGAGCCCCTGAGGCGCACGCCGGATGACCTCGCTTGGCATGTAAGGTCTCCAACAAAAGTCGTACGCCCGAATGTTGTCAGGCTACGCCGTGTAGTCTGGGTAGGAGAGGTGGGTCTGACAGTGGGCCCAAGATGGCTGCAAAAGAAGAAATATCAGTACGAAATTAATTTTGGTGAATCATTAAGTACAACAAATACTGACCCGTCGTCGACACCAAAGTGTGCCCATAGTCGGTCGGTCGATGTCCTCGTCTAGCGGCCCCCCTAAGTATGGTGTCATGTCAACCTGGGGCCGACCAATCTGCACCCTCTCATACGACTAGATCTGTATCAATAAGGAACACCTAGTAATGGACGCGCGAGCCGTGTGGCGTCGACATCTGTCACAAAGAGCGTGGTATGTGGAGCAAAGGACGGCAGATCCCCATGAGTACTGTGAAACACCATCATCGGGTAAATCGGCGATGGCTAGGGCGAACTGCACCAAGTGCCTGTCGACGCTGTCGTGGTGCGTGCTGGTGAACATCACGCAGCCAAAAAGCTAAAGGAGGTAAGCATCTAGGTGCCGACTAACAGTGTAATCGTTAGCATTGGGAGCTAGGGTGCTCCGCCTATGAAAGATCAAACGTTAGTATAGAGCCACTGTGGATAAGTTAATGTTTAATTTCATTACCATATTAAAATGACATACCTGGTACTGACGTAACTAACTCTGCGTTGGCTCGTGTGTGTCCGTGAACTCCTCCACTGTCGTGCCACCAGGCTAGATGGGATGGGCTCCCGTGAAGCGCGCGAGCATATCAACGCGCCAGTCTGGCTGAACATCATTTGGGACAACTGCTGCTCCTGCTATTAGATGTCCTAGCAGGTAAGATACATTCTCAAGCGTGATCGTCACCTCCCCCAAAGGCAGGTGGAATGTGTGTGTCTTCGGCCGCCATCTGTTGACCCACGCCGTGAGTAGAGCTCTGTCAAATGGAAACCTGATGGCTCCATCGACCAATCTAGCTAGAGGGAGTAAGCTAGCACCGCGTAACCTGCATGGAAGAAGATGTTAGTCACGTAACGAGATAAAAATAAAATATGAACGACCATTGTGCTTGCTTAACTAACCTGCCAACCCATCGGGGATGGATGCTCTAGAGATACTGCGGTGTCCGGACTCTAAGCGGGACAAGATCAGGCTAGTCCAGATCGGTGGACGTGAGTGCTCGTGCCCGGTGGTGGCCATCGACCGTAGCGGAGAAAAGCTTGTAGGGGCAATCATCATTACCCGTCATCTGCATATTGTAAAACAGATAAATATTATTAACGCCAAAGATACAATATGTGACAATTAACAAGTGAAGTAACTACCATACGTACATCTTGAGAACTATGTACATTGTGTGATGTGCGGTGATCTGTATATCATGGGGGCCTCGACTGCTTATGCCGGCTTCTGTGCAATTCTTGTACGTGTGTCCGGCCATGTTGCACAAAGAGCACTTTTTCTTTTTCCTACCTGCTTCGGATTCATCCATATCATTCCGAATGCGTCGTGTCTTTCTTCTTCCCACCTTTGAGTTGACACGTTGGAAATCTGGCACCCAACGATGCGCACCATCTGGCGGAGATGTGAATGAGCTGACAACCCCATACCCTCGGAGTTCACCGCTCCAAGTCTCAAGGACCTTCTCTTTTATGAAGTATTCAGACAAGTACACCCCGACATGCATATCAAATGTGGCGCACGCCGCCATGACATGACTGCATGGCTTGTGGTATAGAGATGGTTTGTTGTAGCTACACCGATAAGTGTCGGTAACGGTGCACTCATGAACAATAACATCCCGATTTATTTCTCGCCGACCTTTGTCTTGACACGTTACCTCGAAACGGAGTTCCCGGGAACTTGTCTTGATGGCACGATATTGGGTTGCCTTCTTACTTTTCTCTATGAAGTACTTCGTAATCTTTCTGCAATACAAATAGCGCTCGTCCCTGTGCACCACAAAAGCAGCAGTATGCCGGTCCACGAAGTATCGGGTGGTTCCACGGATTATGCCCTCCACAATACCAACTAAAGGCAAGCATCGCATAACCCGCATGACCCAATTGTACACCTCTGCAAGATTGATGGTCATGATGTCATACCTTGCGCAGTGAGTGTCATAGAGTAGAGACCAATGCTCCCTACTCTTGAATTTAATCCAATCTAAAAAGCATCAAACTTTCGTCCTCTGCCATTTGCGGATCGTCTGTTGGTCATCAGTGGGCAGAGAACAAAGTGGTTCTGGTTCTGGCTCTGGATCACTTCCAGATTGCTGCCTTGCGGCCTTCTCATGCTTGTATTTTGATGTTAGCTCATCAAGTTTCGTCCACAAGGCCTTGAACTTCCTCTCTTTGTTTTGGCTACACAGTCTCTTGAACAGATTAGTCAATTCTTTATTCTTTCCGAAGTGACGATAGAAATTCGCACCTAGATGGCGCATACACCATCGAGATTGAATGTCCTTCCAAGGATATGCCTCCTCTAGATCATGCGTTATATGTTGGACTGCCTTTATAAGTCTAGCATATCGGTTATGCAACAAACAAACATTTGGCCATCTACACAAAGAATAGGATGACAGTACTAGAAAGCTCGGATGCAAACACCGAGTGCAAAGAAAACTTGATGTAGAATCGGCGCACCCTCCGGGAATATCGTATCTTTCTCTTCGAAAGAGAAGTATGTGCCAGGGTTACGCCTCTTCACCGTATCCAGACAGAAAGGGAGGTTATGATATGAGTCCTCGAATATACCGAACCTCAATTCGAGCGCCTTCTGTTTAGCCCTCCATGCTTTAGAATAGTTGATTGTATACTGAAACCTTCTCTCTATAGCAAGTATTAAGGCCCGAGGCTCATAACTGAGATTCTCAACAATCTCATAATACATCACCCCCGCAATGTACTTGGCACTTAGATTCTTGTGCCTGGTTACAGCTGTATCGACCACGTATGTATGTTGCACCATAATTGAGCATACACAAAAAATTCCCCACTTCGGTTGATGTGCGCGAACTCTCCATAGGCAATCATCCCTCTCGCACACAACGTCATACATTGTGCGGTTTGACTTCTTTACTTGAAATGACTGTCGGAGTGACAATGCCCAAGCTTTCATGGCATCTTAAACTGTATCTTTGGTAGGATACATCGCATCCTTCTGGACCTCATTCTGTCCATACTCCCAACGAGTGTCATGGCCCTCATTAATAGCAAGCGCATCATAATCTTGTGGTTGCCACTCATTGGAAATCACATTGTCTTTCTCTTCATTGTCATTGTTGTCATCTCCTGCTTCCTCTTCTTCGTCTGAGCTGTCGTTGGCACCCTGCTCGACTGCTTCTTTGAAGTCTTGGTCCTCTCTCTCTAGCAAGTTAGGTATGGCCTCTATTTCCTCCCCTTCATTAGCTTGCCCTTCAGCAACCCTAGCTATCGTAGACGGGAGAGCATCCCTGGAATGTGGCACTACATCCATCTTGGGGATCACCTCCTAGACTTGGCTACTCTAGCCGACCTCGAATTGTACTTCAGACTCAGCAACTTGGTCCGGTGCTGGGTCAGGAGTACGAAAGGCATGAGGAGTAAAATAGATAAGCAAAATCTGTTCTCAACCTTGCTCTAACGCCTTTCTGACATATCCTCTCCACATGGCGGTCGAGGTAACAGGAACCATCTCCCAAAAATACCCTTCGACCGCACGGCTGCATCGGGCATACACATACAACTCCCACTGCTCTCTATCCAATCGAAATATATGATAAAGCCACCGCTTAACACTCTCTATGCTACGCTCAACCATTCGACTTAAACTATTTTTGGTACATTGAAAACTACTAAGGTCAGCACCATCATGACCAACAAGTACTTGGCCATCTCCATAGTAAATCCTAAATGATGTTCTATCTGACATGTCTATAAACATTAAGCAGCAAATAAATATAAAAAATATAACTACGTGTCTAGCGCGACAGATCAAATCCACTTATTTAGCAACAGGCGAATTAACTAAACAGAACTACATCTAATTACGTTCAAAGTATCGCTACATTAAACGATGGAAAACATCTAACAGAGTACGGTATGTTTAGATACCTGGAACAACAGTGGATGAAGTCACCGTCGGCTCTTACGTCAGCAAGCTAGCACATGCAAGAAAGCTACACAGAATTAGGTATATTAAATACATCTAAATTATCTCTAAACTATGTTTAAAGTGCCTCTAAATTATCTCTAAAGTACCCCTAAATTATCTCTAAATTTTGTTCAAAGTACCTCTAAATTATCTCTAAAATAACCCTTAATTATCGCTAAAGTATGCTTACAGTACACCTAAATTATCTCTAAAGTACCCCTTAATTAACTATAAATTATGTTCAAAGTACCTATAAATTATCTGTAAAGTACCCCTTAGTTATCGCTAAATTATCTCTCGATTATGTTTAAATTGCTTTAAAAGCTTCATCAGAATACTCCTAAAGTACTATTAAACTACCCCTAAAATAGTACTAAATTAGTCATAAATTACAACTAAAATACTACTAAACTACTCCTAAGTTACCCCTAAATTACTACTAAACTACTCCTAAATTACTACTAAACTACCCTAAACTAACTACCTAAAGAAGACAAAAGAGGAGAGAAGAGGCGTACCTGGGAGCTCCAAGCCGAAGGGGACGAAGTGAGGCGCGGGTGGGAGGGGGGGCTGCGACCCCTCTTTTATACAGCTTAATTTCGGCCGTTGAAGCGCCGATCTAGGCCGATCGGCGCTTCATCGGCCGACATTTGGCAACTCCCGCGCCGATCTAGCCGGATCAGCCTAGATCGGCAGATCAAGTGCCGACAGAAGGCTAGTTTTGCTATTTTTCAAAATCATGTACCAAAATTGAAATTTCATTTAAAAAATGTATTATTTAAAAAAATTCCATTTTGTTAGCCTGTTCATACCACTTTGATTTTGCACTTACAATTTAACCTACTTGTTAACCATTGGAAAGCTATTCTTCTACTTCCATTCTTTGTCAGTGAGAAGTGTGCGGTCAACTTGATACCTGTTTGAGTCACAAGTGATTGACCATTACTGGAGCAGCTATGGACACGATTAGCAAGTCCTTCAGGCAAGGATAGGCTCATCAGCTTGATCTTTGCTGAAACACATTCACTTTTACTCTGAATGTTTTGAACCAAGCTGAAAGCGTGGAAAGTTTGTGTAATCACGCAATAGATTGATATGGCTGCAAAGCACTGCATATATACGCCTGGACTTGCCATACCGGTTCACGGAAACAAGGCCCGGAATCACGGAAAGAGCAGGTGTATCCATGCAGGAAAACAGAACTGTAGCATGGAGAATAAACGCATATATTGCTAACCATACATATCGCTAACACTCCCCCGCAGTCGCAACGGCAGCCGGACGAACATTGAGACTGGACCGAAACTCAGTGAAGACAGACGTGGGCAAGCCTTTGGTGAAGATGTCAGCATATTAGGAGGATGTCGGTACTTGCAGGACCCGAATATCTCCCAGAGCGACACGTTCATGAACAAAATGCAGGTCGATTTCCACATGTTTTGTTCGTTGATGTTGTAACAGACTGCTGGAGAGGTATACAGTGCTAACATTGTCGCAGTAAACAATGGTGGCACGACGAAGGGGGGACTAAAGCTCGTGTAACAGCTGATGCAGCCACGTGGCCTCGGCAACCCCATTGGCGACTGCACGGTATTCGGCCTCTGCACTAGATCGGGAGACGTTGTGTTGCCGCTTCGAGGACCAGGAGATCAAGTTGTCTCCAAGGAACACGGCATAGCCTGATGTAGACTTTCGGGTGACAGGACAACTAGCCCAGTTAGCATCGGTATAAACAACCAGACTGTCAGGAGAGGTCTTGTGAAGATGCAGGCCATAATCGAGTGTATCCTAAAGATACCGTAGAATATGCTTGACCAGGGCAAGATGAGGTGCACGGGTATCATGCATGTAAAGACATACCTGTTGAACGGCATAAGTGATGTCTGATTGAGTGAAGGTCAGGTACTGAAGGGCACCTGCAAGGCTGCGATACTGCGTCAGATCATCAACAGGGACACCCTCAGTGGATAATTTGGAGTTGGTGTCGACTGGCGTGCTGCAGGGCTTGCAGGCGGTCATGCCGACACGCTTGAGGATGTCAAGTATGTACTGACGCCAAGAGAGAAATAGGGAGCCATGCTGACGAGTGACAGAGATCCCTAGAAAGTGATGAAGATCCCCGAGATCCTTCATGGCAAACTCACGCTGCAAATCTACAATGGTCTTCTCGAGAAGTAATCTAGAAGAAGCTGTTAGGACAATGTCATCCACATAAAGAAGCAAGTAAACAATGTCCTGGCCACGATGGTAGATAAACAGGGATGTGTCTGCCTTGGCCTCCACAAACCCAAGAGAGGTGAGATGGGAGGCAAACCGATTGTACCAGGCACGAGGTGCTTGCTTTAATTCCGTAGAGTGACTTGTTCACCCTGCAAACATGATCGGCCCGGTCAGGATCAACAAACCTAGGTGGTTGCATGCACTACACTGTCTCGGAAA
>KE372555.1:553361-563665 GCA_000418225.1 Zizania latifolia | reverse complement strand
ATTTGAACTGTCTTAGGATCCACAAATTTAAACAACTCCACATCCCTATACTTAAATTGCATCAGTACTTAACCTTTGCTGTAGGCTACTAGATAAGTTTCTTCCTCAACTGTTTTATGTTCCTTTTGTTAGACCAGAAAAGTCCAACAAGTCGAAAAACAAAATTTGATGAAGATGAGATATCTATTCTGGCTTGATACAGCATTGTACTTGGCAATGTGGTGAATCCGAGATGCCAGTAAGCTTGGACGAATCATCCATCCATCTGATCAGTGTGCAGTGTTTGTATTCATAATTTGATTGGCTACAGTGAGTGGTGGATGCTCCTGTCATTGTGACTGGACAGAAAAGAGGGAAAGAAACAAACAAGAGCTCCAATCTGTTCTATCATCCAGTTGGATCCTGGATTTTATTAGCTGTCCACACTATTTTAGTGTGATGGTTCTTTCCAACTGCTCCCTACTCAGGCTCATAGCTGGACGGAATTTGCACACGAGACATTTCTTTTCGAAGGAAACTATTTCTGAATATTTTGTAAGAAAAGTTTGTCATGTCAATTTGTCCAATCCTATGTCATACATTTATAATACTGTATCCCAGTGCAGAGTTGTTTGATATTGTTCTTTGACATATCAGCCTTCAAACTATAATATGACCATTAGAGAGATGAAGAAGAAATCATAGTTCTTGCACAACATATGTGACACACAAGTGAAACTTACAGGACTTCTTTAATTTTGATGGTGTTTCATGAAATTTCATTCAAATTGTATAAGATATCATGATTTTTTATAAGTTCAGTGATGTGTCCTGGTGTTAATTGATTTTTTTCAATATATCCTAATGCAAAGTGAAAGTATGCGCTAAACCTGGTGTGAAGCGAAACAAAGTGCATCCTACCTGTTACAAGTTACAATTTAAAGTCTATAAATGACTGAAGAAATTCGTGCCTAAACACGATGAATCACATTTGAGCAGTCGATCGGCGAGGCGGCAAAAACGCCAAGAAGGAAAGGACGCCAATAATGAATGGTGCAGTTTGGGCAGATGCCAGGCACAAATATTAAAGAACAAGGTAGGTAAAGAGGAAAACGATAAAAATAATCAATCTTGGCAAAGAGAAAGGGAACAACTCATATTTAAAATTATGTTCTGAAATTTAGATTTTACTACAACTTTTATCACTGGTAGAAACGAGCACCTAATGCGAATACACAACAATATGCACGTATAATTATTCAAAGCAGTGTACATATATGTTGAATAGACCTTTATTTTAAAATATAAGAAATATACTTTTTTACACGATATTAATATAAAATATTAACCATTAGTTATTTTCACTATTTATCACCAATAAATATTAAAACAATAATATATTAAAGTATTTTTTAAATATCAATATAACATATATAGCATGCATGATACTAAACTTAAACTTAAAGGTCTTTTCTTAGTTATTAGTTAAAAATTATAAATGCTATTTTTTAAAAAAAAATATAGACACCCTATGTTTTAGAAAAACAGAGTACTAGTAATTGATGGTAATAATTAGTGTCGTATGCGTGCGTGAAAATCGCGGGGAAGTAAAAAACAGAGAGAAGAAAATGATGCGTGCGCACAGCGTGGCCCCTCTCTCTCGTCGTCTCCTTCCCTTCCAATCGCGAGGGCTTTGGCTTGGGCAGCAGCTACAGCTTGGCCACCACCCACCATTTCGGCGCGGAGACCGCTTCCCCCTCCCCCTCTCCCTCCCCCGCAACCCTCTCCACCCCGCCTCCTCCTCCTCCCTCCGTTTGCCCTCTCTCCCCGCCCTCCCAATCTTAACCACTCTCCTCCCCGCCCTCGCGCTACCACACCCCCCCTGATCCCAAGGCGAACCTGCTCCCTTCCTTCCTTCCTTCCTTCCTGCCCCTCTTCTTCTTGTCCTTGTCCGTGTTGGAGAGAGAGAGGCGAGAGGCCAGGGAGGAGGGCGGCGGCTGCGACCCAGTGGGAAGCGGAGAGGATGAGCGCGTCCAGGTTCATAAAGTGCGTCACCGTGGGGGACGGCGCCGTCGGCAAGACCTGCATGCTTATCTCCTACACCTCCAACACCTTCCCCACAGTGCGCCTCCTCCTCTTTCTTGCCTCGTTTCTTCTTCGTGTCTGCAAAGATCTCCCCCACCCCCCTTTTGCTTCTTTAACTTGTGCGCTCGGAGCTAGGAGTGTGGTTCTTGATCTGGATTTGGGGGCAAATTCCCCACCTTTTCGGAGTTTCCGTGCTTGATTTGTCCATAGGTCGTGAATTTGATTCGAATTAGGACAATGCTGCTGCGAATTGTAACCTTTCCTGCCTAGGGTTGCCATTGTTTAGGAAAAAAAGGGATCTTTTGCACGACGCCCCGAACCCAGAATATGGTTCAAATCGAAGGCAGCGATTGACTCAATAGTTCCTCGTGAGGCTTAAATCGGTGTAGAGAATTTCGCCGCTATCATGGCAGCAGCATTAGGGCCGAGAAAAATGCAGGTTTTCTTGATCCGTTATTTCGAGACAGTTTGGCTCGCGTTCTCTTTCAAGGTGGGAGCCGTGGATCCACTGCGGCCAGGTCAAGAACTCGAGGTCGCTTTCCCGACTTTCTAGTTGTCCTGTACCCTCCTCCACCACTCACACCTTCCGCATGGTTGGTAGGTGCATTGTTTGTTCTTTCCACGCAGATCCACACCAATTACAGCAACAAAAGCAACTCTTGCTTTTCGCGCATGGTTAATTTTCCATTTTCCCTCTTCTGAGGAAACAATCTTCCAAAGAAGAGAAGATTACAGTTGCTATGGGATAGATTAGCTTGGAGCCCTGAGTCATGGTGACCGTCTAGTGGGGCTAGTATATCGGTATTAATTCCAGAATGGTTTGTACATCTACCGTGGATATCTTTTGTTTTCTCAGCAGGCGTGAGGCTGATTTTTGTACAACTAGGATTCCCCTTATTTTGCATCTTATGAATTGATTGTGCCTTGAGATGATTTGTGCACTCATTGTTCTCATCATTGCTTTTGGCAGGATTATGTTCCGACGGTGTTTGATAACTTCAGTGCTAACGTTGTGGTTGATGGTAACACCGTCAACCTCGGACTATGGGACACTGCAGGTGATTGACTGTACTGCTGTCTAATTTTGCTGACGAGCATGCCTTGTTCTGTTCTGTATGCATGTATTCTGCTATCAAGTTGTTAAGTTCTTCCTTGGGACTACCACAGGTCAGGAAGATTACAACAGACTGAGACCACTGAGCTATCGTGGAGCTGATGTCTTCCTTCTGGCCTTCTCACTGATCAGTAAGGCCAGCTATGAGAATGTTTCCAAGAAGGCAAGACACTCATTTTCATTTTCCGTTGTAGCTTTTATTTGCTCTACTTGTGGCTTTTCATGGAAGAAATTTGTTGGTCACGTTATTTGAAATCATTATGCAATCACCTTTGAAGAGCTGATTATCTGATTAGATTTGTTGCTTCTGGCACTTTTATTATGTGAGTGATTTTCTTCATCAATGATAGAATCATACCTTGCTGGGAAATGGGAACTAGGCTCCAAACAAAATTTAGAGCAAGCCTAAATGCACCGTCGATTGGATTCTGGCCACTTATGATTTACAGATAAAAACAGATTTTGATTTGATCATTTTTGTGGCTCCAGTCGATGTTTCAGTTACCACTTATGATTTATGGATACAGACTTCATGCTGAGTCTGAATTATTTTTATATTTCAGTGGATACCTGAACTGAAGCATTATGCGCCAGGTGTGCCTATAATCCTCGTGGGAACAAAGCTTGGTAAGAACTAAATAAGGCTACATTTTGAGAAATCTATGTTGGTGCTGGATGGAAGTAGTGGCATGGGGTTTCTAGATTGATATGATTCTATTTAGTCGCTGTTCTTTTTTTAGTATCTGATCTTTTTATGCCATACTGATGTTATTGGGTGGCAATATGGAGTAGGGATGCTATTAACATGCATAAGAGGAAATAAACATGGATATAAGCTCATCTTCTATTTTAACTGTTTGCTGTTTCATTTCTACTTTTGTACCATTGAACTTTGGTACAAACAACATACAATGATTATAGGCTACCTTGCAAGTTTTGTGCCATTGCACATTGTCCCTCAGTTCATTATTGTTACAATGAATTCAGTTTTGCTGTTGGGATTTTTGGGCTGGTTTCCCTACCTGGCCTATGAAATTCTAAAATCATTCCTACGCATAACACCCTCTTGGACCTCTAAAGATCCAGCTGTAGGCTGGTTCACATTTTTTACATCGTTTATTGCACTGGCAGATCTTCGAGATGACAAGCAGTTTTTTGTGGACCATCCTGGTGCTGTTCCTATCACCACTGCTCAGGTACCTTTGTGGCCTTGTGGGTGGTTTACTTCCCTTCTTTTCTGTAGCAATTCACTGGTACCTGTAAATCCTGTGGATTATATTGACATGTCTTTTCCCCCATAGCTATGCTGTCTAACTCCTTGCCACTTTTGTGTAGGGAGAGGAACTAAGAAAGCAAATAGGCGCCCCATACTATATCGAATGCAGTTCAAAGACCCAACTAGTACTGCCATCTTCTCAGTTGTTTGTATGTACAATAACATGCAGGATACTGACAGAGTTTTCTGCACCTCTGATTTGCAGAATGTCAAGGGTGTTTTCGATGCGGCAATAAAGGTGGTACTGCAGCCACCAAAGGCGAAGAAGAAGAAAAAGGCACAAAGGGGGGCGTGCTCCATTTTGTGATCTAATCATCAGTAGACGAAGAAGAACGGTGAAGTTGCCAGGCTTTATTATTGTTGCGTCTTGCTTCAGCGAAACAACATTCATGGTCTGGATCCCTAGTTTACTGGCAGCTGCAGCAAGGGCTCTTTGTCGAGGCAATGAGCGATCCATTTGTTTCATTTTCTCCTTTCTGCCTTGTGATTATCTCGTGTGACTGGCAAGTCGTGGCAATTAGGTATAACTTGCTTAGATGGTATTTCCCGTGTTTGAGAAAAAAAATCTCGTTATCTCTGTTCCATAAGTAGTAGACATGATGTAATCACACTAAGTTTATTTTTTCCTTCTTATTTCACTTCAATGGAAAATTATGTTTCCCTTCAGATGGTATAATGCATGTATGTGAATTCATCTTTGAAGAGCGCCCATTCACCATTTGGCTGTCATGTTATCTTATTCTGTTCAGCTGCTTCAGCAAATGTATGCAACTAATTCCATGATTGCCTGGAGTCAACATCTATGTTGCTAATGATTTAGTTCGTCCATGGAGATTGTGGAGAGCATGTTTGCAGTTGAGGCATATCTGTAAGGTATGATTACCAGTATGATATCTGCTGCAATTTGCATCTTTGCCTGTTTCTTTTTTGTCAGGCCATCTGTGCAACAGCCTAGCTGAGACGATATCATACGTGGGTACATGTTTGAAAAATGATAACTGGATACAATTTGCTTGGTGGTTACCACCAACAATAATCAGTCAAACAGATCGTGCGTCTCGTACATGCCAAATTAATTCAGAAGATCACCAGGTGATAAAATCTAAGCTGAGACCAAGATCAACTGGTTAATTACTCCCTGAATTCTATATTCAGTTCATCAAGTTGCTGGAAACTTGAAGTACAAACACATGGATTATAATAGCTAAACCTGCTTTTTTTTAAAAACAGCTCAACTATTCGCAATTAGCGTTTGATTCGCACAAGGGAGATAAACAGATGTCAAAATCACAAAAATCATATCGAAACAACCAGAGATTCGAATGCCATAAAAACGCAGAAAAAAAGGGAACGACGCCTGAGAGATTCGAACTCTCGCGGGGAAACCCCATGTACTTAGCAGGCACACGCCTTAACCACTCGGCCAAAGCGTCTTCGTTGTGGCTGTGACGACATTATCATTTACATCACATTTCACCAAAATTGCACGCTTTTATTCGTCAGCCAGAGGACGACGACAGGTTAAAAGAAGAAGAAGATGATGATTGAGCAATAAGCCTAATTATTATTACCATTTTCCATGACATAATCTTTGTCGATCTCTAATCGATATGGTGATTGGTGATTGCTTGTTGTCACTGCATCCAAATCATTGCAGCTAGCCCATGGCGTACTTCTGAGTCCAGCTCCTCGCGGTGGATTCGTATCTGAAGCGGTCAGTCTTGCACATATGCGCGATCTCCGGCACCAGCGGATCGTCCGGGTTCGGGTCCGTCAGCAGCGAGCAGATCGACAGCAGAACCTGCAAATCCATCAAACCAACATCGTAAGCTCACCATCATCGCCATGCTGCTTAGCTGCTACCTGCTGCTTCTGCTGCCTCTACCTTGGAGATGGTCAGAGCTGGGCTCCACTGGTCCTTGAGGATGTCCAGGCAGATGTTGCCGTTGCTGTTGATGTTTGGGTGGAACACCTTCGTCTTGAACGCCACCTGTTCCAGCAAATTCCAACCAACCACTCATCCATTAGCTGATTAGCTCATTTCATCTTCTTGATAACTTGATTGATGATTGATTGCTGTTACCTTGGGAGGCTTGAAGGGGTAGTCTGGAGGGAAGTGGATGGTGACCAGGAACACTCCCCCAGAGTAGGGGCTATCACTGGGGCCCATGATGGTTGCTTGCCAGTGGAACATGTCATCAGACACAGGGCCTGAATTTTCACCAATCGTCAGCCATGACAACCTTAATGATCTCTGAACTTTTCTATCTGAAAAATGTAAATGTCAAGGTGGAATGAATGCCAAAAATGTGCACATCACCAGCGCTGCAGGAAGTCGGCGGATCCCTCTGCATGTCCTTGAGCTCCTTGATTATCCTCCTCAGTGCCATCACTTCTTTCTTTCCTGGATCAGTTGATCAGATGGAATGGAAGAGGAAGACTGTTAACCTCAAGATCAGTCTGATTTCTGAAGAATGTTTGTTTCGATGGTCCGGGTACCGAAGATCACCGGGGCTATATATAACCATTAACCAGACACAATGGCACGGTCCGAACGGCATATGATTCTTGAATGGGATGGAGAAAAGAAAAGGAAGAATGCATGATAATTATAAAAAAATATCTTTATCGTGACAAATATTCTTCATAAAGTTTAAACAAGTGGCGGCAAACTTGCAATGTGTATTTGTGTTCCTTGTGCCTGAATTGAAAGTTAGGTGCAAGTGGGAGACGTAGTGCCAAACTTTGTTTTTCAGATGGCTCTAGTCCATGGAACCTGATCCCTCCATGTACATTTCAAAGCCTAGAAAAAGAAAGAGGTACGATTTCAGCTTTGCATTGCAGCAACAATTCATCTTTGCATCCAGCACCGGCCAACTTTCTTGAGGCCGTCTGCACATTTCTGTCAAGAAAATATTATTCGAGCTTATCACGTCAAGAATCCTGTGCCATTCAAGGCCAAATCGTATACTCTTCTAGTACAGTAGTACTCGCTGCTTCTTGCGTATGTTCTTCAAGGACTGGTCATAAGCTCTCATGCTCTTACTGGTGCAAATTGCACCACCTGGATGGCACGTACAGTTTGTTTGGCACCAGTGGTTTCAGATCTTCTGGACTAAGCCTCCAACTCTGTGTTGTACTACTGCTAGTTAGTTAATTTACTATGCTGAAGTGATGGCTGCAGCAAGGATGTTCAAATTGCAGAGGGAACAAAATACTTGACTACGATTGTCTTCTGATGAAAGACTAATTGGCAGGGGATACTGCAGCTGTTTTCTTTCCGACAACCATCAGACAAGACTAAAGGATTTATTGTCAAATGTGAAGTGTAGCATTCTGATTTCTGAAACAGAAGAAGATCGCCTACTCTTCTTTGCAGTTATATTATAGAGGAACCATGCATCAGGTCCATCAGGATGCATGCAGTTTCTGAAGAGATCAGACTTCTGAATTCTGTCCATTTCTCCTGGTTCTTGCAAGCTTGCTTGCCAGACTGCCAGAAGTTACCATTGTATATGTTAGTTGTCAACAAAAACAAAGAATCATACATGTATTAATAAGCAAATCTACCTGTGATGAATAAATTCTTCGTATGTTCCATGCTCAAATATGCAACTCTCCTAAAGCGTATGGGTTATGTAGCTATCCCTTTTTCCCTTCTGCTGTGCCTGTCCTTTTTATCATGTCACTGTTGAGCTCGGAACTCTGAAGCGTGGACGACAGAGTAACATTACATCAGCAAATATCTCACCAGCTAAGCTCTTTTCGATTCAACAACCTCTTACGTTTGCCGTGTGTTGCCACTTACCAGTGGAGAGGGACCAGACCAGCTCAAGGCTCTGTCCCACCCTGTTCATTTGAATTATATTACCAGTAGAATCGAACTTGCCTGTCGCTTTTGAAGAATAATTTAGTACATTAATTGATCATATTTTGGTTATAATTATTATTAGAGAATTTGCATATCTTTTTACCGGTATGTTGTTATCTCTACAATACTAATTAAGATAACAATATAAATTATTTTTAATCATTGGATGGAAGGAGATAAAGAGTTGAAATTCATTCTAATGTGAGTTGAATGCACCGTAAAATTAGAAAAGTTACTGCATCCCCCTCCCTGACCATAAGGCCCTTGCTCTGATTTCTGCTTATTAAAAGACACGTTCTTAAATTCATTCATAACTCATGAGAGAGAGAAATTGTTCACATTTTATCCACATGATACATGTAGTATAACCAAAATTGTCCTTGCATAATTTGATGGGATTCGTCGCAATTGCGATTACTTACGTATTAGACAACAGCATCTGTATTGGACATAGGAAACTCTCACACATAGGAAACTCTCACACCCTTCTTGCGACTCACCTACTCATAGGAGCAACCTGCAGAGAAATACAAGTGCGGTTATTAAGTAAAGAATTCAAACCAACTATCATAATAACCATACATCATCAGATAGCCATGTCTGAATTCAGGGAAACATACACATGTGATGTGAACTATATATATGCATGATGCAATAGTCCTGCAGTACAAATGATTCTTCAGTTACAGATGACCTCAATGCCCTACTAAAAACTGTCAGTTTGTGTTGACACTATTGAGTTAAAATTCTGGATCTGCCTGCGTGATGCAATAGTCCTGCAGTACAAATGATTCTTCAGTTACAAATAACTATCAGCTGATGCCTTTCTCTTCCCTCTGTTGATCACTACGATAGTTCATCACATCAGCTTGTTTGAGGCGATCTCAGGAAGCCAGAAGGTAGCTTTCTTTCTCTCTGATTAGGCAAGGCTGTAAATATCATCCTGGTGAACCAGAAGAATGCAGTTCTGTGACTTTATGTTACTGACAATTTCAATTCAGGTATAGTTAATATAAATCTGTGGGCAATATGGTACTACTGCTTCTTGGATTTTGGCCATACAGTAAGTGCATGAACATGCAGATTAAGTCTGATTGTCCCTAGCTGTGATCATAGCCTGAATTTTCCCTGCCGCCTTTTAACATTGGTGACATCAACATATACTGTCCTGATAGCAAGAAAACAAGCCTTGTGCATGCTGCAACTGACACCTCACACCTGCATCCATTTTCTGCTTTCATGTGTCACTCCTAGGGTAAGGTGATTAGCATATGTGAGGAGGAGACCATCTGCTGATGAAGAGCAGCAATGCTGCTGCTGTCAACAGAGGAGGCACCAGTGTTTTTTGAAAGATCCATCAACTACTGACATTATATTAAAAGTGGATAAGTAGAGTATTTACTAGGAAGATAAAGAAATAAAGAACATACATGTGCAAAAACGCTTTATTAAAGAGCTAACAAAGTAATCTTGCTACTTATTTTGCACCTATTAGGCTACATAGTAATTGTGCCGTGTGCTGGGTCGGCCGCCCGTGTGGCCATGTATAAACATTGCATGCGTGGCAGGAGGAGGCTGATGCCGCCGGCCCCAAGACACGGCTGCTGGTCCCCGTCGCCGGCGGCCTCGTCGAGCTCTTCTCATCGAGATAGGCCGATCGGTTAGAGCAGGAGTAGTTAGAGGACGCGGCGGCGCACAGCATTTGTGTGAGCCAACGACGCCGGCCAAGAGCTTGCGGTTAACTTCACGCAACGACGGCCTTTGCATTTTGCATGGATGCGTATATAGATTAATTACACTTACATCTGGGTGTGGTGCGTGGGATGGGTGGCTGATCGGTCTCGGTGGCGGTGCAGATGGCGGAGGAGCAGCAGATGGCGGAGCTGGTCATGGCGCAGTGCGGCGTGCCGGCGAGAGCGGGCGCCGGTGACGACGGTAGCCAGACGTGGCCCCCAGCGGAGACGGCTAGCTTCCTGTGG
>KE372555.1:521885-535621 GCA_000418225.1 Zizania latifolia | reverse complement strand
GGAGGGGGCTCCAGCTGGCGGAGCGAGCGCCGGCTCATGTCGGAGCTGGAGCGCACGGTGACGGCCGGCGCGGCGGAGCGCGTCATCCGCAGCTACGTCGGATCCAAGTCGGAGCGCGCCGCACTCGCCGCGCTCTCCCGCCTGCTCATGGACTCCGACCCCCTCGCCGTCCCGGTGCGTGCCTCCTAGCTTGCCCTGCTCCCTCCTCTTCTCTCAACCCAAGTGGAAATCGGAGATACCGAGCAATCAAGAGAGCTTTATTTTCTTTTTTGAATAATTTGATGAGATTTTCTTGCGATTCTGCATCTAAAAGTGGTGGATTTTTGCTGCAGTTCTACGAGGCGGTCACCCAGGCCCGGTGGTTCAAGTGGAGCTCCATCCATGCCGCCGCCGTCGCCGCGCTGCTCGAGAGCAATGGAAGCATGGAGGAATCAAGATCCTTCGTCTCCAGCTCCGCCTCGCGCCTCGAGTCCAGCTCCGAGGTGGCTCTCTTCTACTGTGACCTCATGGCCGCCTTCTCCTCCCGCGGATTGAGAGACCGGGCAATGGATTTCTACGCGCAGCTGCGGACCATGCCGCTCTCCGGGCGCAAGGCCTACGCGGCCATGATAAAATCGCTGTGCCTGATGGGTCTCGCCGGTGAGGCGGAGGAGGTCCTCAGGGAGATGGTCTCTCAAGGCTACCAGCCCGAGGCCTTCCAGTTTGGATCGGTGGCGAAATGCTACGGCAAGGCCGGCTCCTTGTCTGAGATGGAGAGGGTGATCGCGTCCATGTCAGACGCCGGCATCCGCCTCGGCACCGGCGCGGCGAACATTGTCCTCTCCTGCTACAGCTCCTGCCGTGACCATTCTAGGATGCTGACATGGTTGAAGAAGATGCGCAAGCTGCGCATTGCGCCGACGACGAAAGCCTTCAACTTTGTGCTCAACTCCTGCCCCACAGTAGCTTCGATGGCTCAAGAACTGGGCCCTTCGCTCCCACTCTCAACAGCCGAGCTGGTCAAGAAGCTCAAGTCTGCATCTCCATGGCCAGCAGAAGCCGAGCTGGTGCAGGAGCTTCTGGCCTCCTCTTCAGTGCTGCACAAGGCGATGGACTGGTCAGAATCGGAGGTGAAGCTGAACCTGCATGGGTTCAGCACGACTGCAGCCTATGTGCTGATGCTGCAGTGGGTGGATGCGTTGAAGCATCGCAGCGCATTGCCATTGGAGGTGTCCGTGGTGTGTGGCATTGGCAAGCACAGTGATGTCCGAGGCGAGCCCAAAGTGCGGGAGCTGGCACAGCAGGTTCTGAGCCGGATGGGGAGCCCCCTGAGGCTGTCCACTAGGAACAGAGGGCGGCTTGTTGCCAAGAGGGACAGGGTGAAGCAATGGCTGGCCACTGGCTGGAGCTCTCCAGTGGCTGAGGAAAGCACACATGAACCAGCTAACGGGAGCAACCGGCAACCATTTTTACTCACACTTGTGAGAAAGCTAGGACAAGTTCTGTCACCATTTCTGCAGCTCTCAAAGGGTGAAGCATAGAAGAATCTCTCTTGTGTAGGTTTTCAGATGAATGGAACAGTGTTCTTTGTATCTTGCTGACTTCGGTATAGGGGCCCCAGAAGAGGAACTTGCTATGATCACTGCAGTAGCTGGAGCTGGGAGTTTCAAGCCAGGTTACTCTTGCTTAAACTGTTGTAACCTACCAGCAGCAGCCTGTGGCTTTTCGATTAGGCTGGAGAGAAGCTCATTCATAGGAACCGGAGATTGAGTACTTCGCTCCCTGCATTTGGGAGCTGAGGTCGCTGGACAGATCCCAGATCTCCACTCGGATTCTGATTTCTCCAATATGGGCTTAGTTATAACAAAGTACATCTGCTTTAAAAAAATACAATACGGAGTACTTCTTTTTTAGCTTCGTGATTTCACATATATTTGTAGCTAAAAAAGATGTTTAGTATTTGGTTCGGCTCTGGCTTCACGGAATAAGAATGTAGAAGTTTGCAAAATAGGCCCATATACATTCATACATAGATACATACACACACATCTCAGGCGATGCTGCAATGCGAAAAACTACAAAAGTATCATCTGCCAATCACCTCAACATTTCCCCAGAAAAAAAGAATTGCTGAGCATCACAGAAAGATAAGTTCTAGGTAAGATACAACAAACAAAATCCAATTGTTTCAAACACATCGTTTCGTTGTCTGCACAATTCCTAATGTTGATCCGAATCTTGGACGACAGCAATCCCAGGAATGTCATGATGCAAACATGAATGCAGGGAAGCGTCGGCGTGAGGGAGACTAATAGAAATGCTTGCTTGGGCACATATAACATGTGATTGCTGACCAGAGCAAAACAAGTGTGCGTGGTTCATAATTATGCCTTTTTCCTAGTGATCCTGTCACCAGACAAATCTTTTGTCAAACAATTGATCCAAAAAGGTTGAAAAGAAGTGCACATCAAAGAAGTGTGCATGGTTAACAAACCTGAAGCAATGGATCCCAAGTGCATTGGTGATTTCATGGATAACAGATGTAGCAAAATGCAAGTAGAGTGCCACTGTCAAGTTGATCAAAGTAGTAAGATCAAAGATACGTGGAAAAAAGGGCCTGTGCAAGGTAAGATATGCTACAGATGATCAAGTATTTTTTCTAAGCAATACAGCCAATCACCATTTATCATGAAATTGTCAATGGTAATGAATGTAATCCATTTTTCTCATGAGTTCTTTGATTCTGAGCAATTCGACCATAAACAACCTTGAGTAACTCATCTATAGATTACAAAGCACCAACAAGGCAACAAATAGAACCAATACAGCAATCATGATACTTAAAAGATTTAACCATTTAAATAAAAGGACAAGAAAACTACTGCTTTTTGAAGAACTTTTGAAAAGAGCTTGGTAAAACTAGTACTTTAAGTGCACAACTGCAACATGATCTTAGAAAATATAACAAAGTTGGGAAAGTAATGCAGTACCTGTAAATAGGCAGTATATTAGAAGAACTAGCTGCTCATCAACAAGGGGGTTTCTGCAACAATCCATGGAAATAAAATAAGATGGCATAAAGAACTATTATGCACAGGATAATACAAAAAAGGTAGCTAGGCACAAACCCGTCATCAAGCTGTGCAGTCAGCGCATTTGCAATTGCAAATGGGAAATATGCTAGGGACTGCAAAGGGAAGCACAATGTTTAGTCATAACAAAGTATAAACATACTAGCATAGGTTACTCATACAAGGTGGGGTGAGAAACAAAACCAAAGAATAGACTGATTAGGCAATTACCATGCACATCCCTGTCTTCAGACCTTTGGGTTCATCACATAAGTGAGCCAGAATCATCCTACCCTGTGAACCATAGAAGCAGATATCAGTTAATATCCATGCAGTTTTAGAAAATGAGTGTCTTTTACAACAAAAGTAGCATCTCAGCCTGAATTTATACTGGCTTACACAAATTGTTTTTGGCATACCAAACCTATAGGGACACAAAGCTAAAAGTGTAAAGTAATCATATTATGTTTAGAATTACACAACTACCCTCAACCTGAATCTTTAACACAAAAACCAGACATTATATCATCATGGTATATTAAAGTATAATAAGAAGAGCACGAGTGTGTAGCCCATTCAATGCAATAAGACGATTTTCATAGCAGAAGGAAGGATGACATACAGAACATCCACAAAATATGTATCTACAAGACAATGAATGCATGAATTAGCACAGGGCCTTACCACAAGAAAGCCAAATGCAAAACCAGTTCCAATAATTAGCAGATGTGGTTGATTTCTCATTATGTCTGAAGGAGATAGATATGACCTGCATAAAAAAGAAAATTCCTTAAGTGACATACTGGAATTTTTTCCTGAACTGCTAGCTTGAGTTGTCTAGCTCACATAGCTAAATGTAAATATATAAAAAGAGTAATAAAGATATATGCAGCAAAACTAGAAAAGGGTCAACAGGCATACCAGACAAGAACTCCAGCCAACAGCAAACCAAAAGGAAAGAGCTGGCACAAAAATAGAAATCATTAGAAAAGAGAAGCATGATAAAACAAAAAAAAGATCTTACCATTGCTAGTGCCAGCAGCATGCTTCCTTTTCTTGCTTCGACCACTTTGTACACATTGTGAATGCTGTAGGATTACAATAGTGTAAATTGATTATAGCTTGAATATTTCATCAACTATAAAAATAAAATATGATATGTCTGTCAATTAAACAAGTCTGGTACTTCTCCAACTCAAAATGGTTCCATCCACTCGAGGAGAATTGCCTCACCAGCCATTCAAGGTCAATGCAAGAGCATACAGACATTCAAGGTCAATGCAAGAGCATATATCCAAGAGAAAAAGTATGTAAGGCATCCAGAATGCCATAGACTTGTAATAATGTGTTTGCTCAATTAGTCAGTTACCAGAAGTGCTCATCACTTAGCTGCTGCATCTTTGTTTATGTTGATGTAAAACAAAGTTTCAAAATAAACAAAGTCAGGGTTAACTTTGGCAGAACTAATTCTGATGATGATTTCAACTGGCGCACTAGAATCCTCTGGTGCAGTAAGAGGGTGTTTCAGATCTAACATCCAGAAACACAAATCAGCTAAAAGGGTATTAACTCATTCAACTACAACTGGAAACATTACAGTACTGCAGTATCTATTTTGCTTCCTGGTCAAATAAAAGAGCAACCAATGTCAGTTAAGTCAAATCTGAATCTTGCATACATAGCACTGTAAATCTAAATATGAATACTGTTTTTTATTTAAACTCGATAGTTGGCTCGACAGTGAATTGATAAATAACATAAACAAATATATTTTTAGCTGGTTTCGAAAGGAAGTTTGCTGGATTCATATAATCTATATAAATGACCAAAACAACAGGCAACACGAAATAATTGATAAAAGTAGTGCGTGCTGCAATAGGAACTTACTTAGATCCAATTGTAGGGATTACAGCAAATGCAATCATTAGAAACAGCGCAATGTTATATAATGGGATCTCTGCAAAGAAGCAATCAGCAGTTACTTATAATACATGCAATGCCAGCATATTTGTAGCTGTACAACACCCTGTGGTTATTGCATAGTATTAGCACAAAAGTTGCACTGGTGACAGATGATATAGTTTTGCTAAAGCTAAATGAATTGAGTAACATATTATTGTCAAAACTATAAATACTATGCAGAATTATAAGCGTACTAATCCCCATACCAGGAACAAGAGGTACCCAGTTTAGCAGGGGTATTGACTTCCGGAAATCTTGTGCCCACCATTGAGCTCCTGTGGAAGGAAATATGAGCTGTTAGTATTATTATAACCACATGGCTTAAATGTAACTAAGTGGCTGATATAAACAATAAATTGGCAAAAGGAAACTATAAGGTGTACAGACTCAACATAGATTTGATTAGTTCAAAAGTTGATAAAGTTGGAGTTAAACTGTACCTGTGAAGAAGGTGAAAAAATGGCACAAATAGATTAGCATAAGGCCTTCAGTTGGTCCGTTGACTATAGGAAGAATTAGTGTATTTGTAAAAAAGCTGCATAGAGAGCAATTTAAGTGTGAATGGAAAGGTACTACTCCAAATCCATGAAGTGAAAATCTCTTAAGATCAATGCAGATATAAAAATAACAATAAACGGCAGAATATGTAGTTTATTAGTTGTCAAACTTGAAAAAGAGTATTGCTTCTTTTCTCTTGCAGAATTAAATTGTATTATCTTTAATTCTTTATAGTTAGTGGGCTAATATAACCTGCAGATCAAAGCCTCGATTTGCTTAATTGTGCTTTCCAATTATTTGGGAACACTAAAGCACTTCCTAGGTGAAAATATGTATTATGACCATTTGATGAATGATGTACATGAGTATAAAATAATAATTCCAGGATAGTTTGATGATCCAACTAGGAATGGAAGAACTCAAGTGCGCATGGACTCACTGTTCCCAGGTTGCGCAGTAAAATGGGACAGCAGCAATGAACCAATACCAGAAGGTAGCCTTTCCACACATTGCTGTGCTTCCAAAAGCCAAGGACTCAAACTAATGGATAAAATAAAAACATCAGTTTACAGCAGTTTCAGTATCTTAGCACAGGAGAAAGAAAAATTGGTGGGTAAATAGCCTTACAGCACATGCGAGCGCATCACATCCTGTTCAAGATAAAACAATTTCAGCATCATATTCAGGACTTCTTAAAACTTAATTACCAAGTTATATTTTCAGTAAAGACTACCATGGTCAAATAGCTCTCCTAAAGGACTTGATGAGTTGGTACGCCTTGCTTGTTTACCATCCACAGCATCAAAAGTCTGCATTCATACTATACCATGTAAACTACAATTCTTATTGGTGGTGATTGAAAATCGTGAAAGCTGTTGATCTCAGACTAATAGAAAAAGATACACCAGATATCCAGAAATGAGCTCAGGACCCTTTTTTTCTTTTGCCAGGAATCATTCAGGAACCTTGAAGTCCTTCATGTCTTCATAGCATGGGAACATAAATGGTATTATAAATATTGCTAGAACTGCAGTTTAATGACCCTGAGCACTTGTAAAACATCATATGTTGTGCTTTGAAGGGAGAATAAGATTGTAAAGTGCACACTTGGATGAACATATAAAGTTTGAGACCTGGTAAATCGAAAAAAATTGATACCTGGTAAAGGAAGAGAAGCAGCCCATGTGCAAGGTGCACCCATCTAGGTGGTGCTGTATCGAGATGAGGAGAATAATACTGCAAGTAAAATTGGAACAGTAATAAGGTATTAGCTTGCTGAAATATTTTTGTTGCAATCAATGAGCAATAAAACTCTGATGTGTATAGGTCACAGTATCAGATGGATTGAAAATTTTGCTACCCTGAGATACTTACAAAACCAAGGAATGCAGATGCCAATAGAAACATGAAACCTGTTAGTGTAATCTGGAAAACAAAAATTGGAAGCAATGTTTTAGTCACCTATTGAACAAAAAGAAGAAAAAAGAGCGCATAGTAACAGCATGTACAGAACTCTCACCATGTTTGGTCTGCAGACGAAGACAACATGGAAACAGAACAAACAAGGTTAGTATTTCAATGCATAGATTAGGGCAAAGAAAACAATATGATGTACTGCACTAGCCTTAATGCGAAAGGTAAATGCTCTAAAAGAGTTTAACTATTAATAGATGGTAAACATCAAATGATTGTGTACTGAGTTGGTTTATAACAACCACTGTTTTCGAACAGCAAAACTCTTATTTTCTGGGAAAGAAACATAGATTCGATTGCATCCTCCTGTAGGAAGCAAAAATGACCGCTGTAGATTTGTGAATCATAGCTTGAGAGAAACTACAAATGAAATCAGGGCACTAACTTTTGTAACGAATCTTGAATAAGACTATGGAATAACATGTTTTTCAGTGTCTAACAAAGCAAAGCAAAGAAAAGCTGTCATTTTGACATCCGCTGCCTGCCGCCCCTTGAAGATGCTCTCTAAACTAAAGATGATTCCTCGTGCAGTCATGCTACACTAAAGCTCTGGGATTCCTCATGCTCATTGCTCTGTGAGCACGAATTTGCGAAACCATACGTATATGGCTAAGTGGCTAACTGAGTTCGGTTGAACGAATCAAATCAGTAAGTCAAAAATCATAAAAGTGCCTTGTGCGTTGGTCGAACAAAACATTGTCAACATCATCTTATCATAACAGAAGCAAAAGGCAAGAGCTTGACGAGGCACGGATCGAGCAAGCACGAGAAAACACTCGTGGAAGGGAATAAAACAAGAAAAAGGTGGGAGAGGAATGAGGCGCTTACGGGAACCAGAGCGGGAAGATGTTGACGAATCGCGACCAGAAGGGCTGGAGGATGTACTTGGCTACGAGCGAGTGGTCGACGCCGCTGTACTTGTACCGCCGCAGCGTGGCGACGCCGTGCTGGCCGACGTAGCCCATCGTCGCCGCAGCCGCCTACCCGGCAACCCCCCAAATCCGAATCCCCGATCGGGAGGAGGAAGAGGAGGAGGAATGGTCGGAGAAAGGAGAGAAAGCGAGAAGAATCCGAGGGAATCGGGACGGGGAGAGGGGGCGTCGGGGCGATGTGACTGGCAAGCAAGGATCTGGCTGCCAATGGTGGCCGCCGATCCGATTGGCGATAGGAGAGGGAATCCTTTTTGCGCTTTCGCCCCTCCGTTTCCCCAATATTTGTGCTCTCTCAAGTGACAAGATACTAAGGTAGTGCGAGTGTGCGACATTCAAAAATGCACTAATTTGACAGGATTTCGTAAAATTTTCGTAAACAGCTCTGAAAATTTGTGCGTTTTTTAGAGGCCACGTTCAAAATACCAAAACTAAAGGATATGTTTGTATAGTCTCAGATCTATAATTCTAATTCAGTTTATAAATAAAGCAGAGTGTATTAAACTTTTATTTTTAATCTAAAATAAAAAAACAATGTGACTTAATCCATCAATGTATTATTTTTAAAACTAATTTAATATAATTATTCAAAGCTTTAAACAAATAAATATGATACTAAAAAGGTCTATAAACCGTTTTAAAATATTTTTTTCAATAATTTTCTATAAACCCTGGCTCCTGCCGACGCGCCGCCGCCACCCGAGAAGAGGCCCATCAGGACTCCCTCCGACCTCGCCGCCGCTATCCGTGCCGCGGCTGATGCCGACGTCGATGCGGCTGTCGACCTCGCGAGAGCGGCGGCACCCACCATCCCGCTCCCGTCTCACTCCCTCGCGCTGCTCCACCGCTCCGTCGCCGCTGCGAGGGACCTCCTCGCCTCGCTCCACTCCCCGTCCTCCCCGCCGCCTCGCCCAGCGCTCGTCGCGCTCGCCGATGCCGTCTGCCGCCGCGGGGAACCCCGAGAGATCGCGCAGCTGCTCCCCGTCCTCGCTGACCATGGCGTCCGCGCCGACGCCCAGGTCTACAACTCCCTCATGAAGGCGCACTGCGCGGCCTCTGACCCCGCCGGGGTTCTCGGCGTCCTCCGCAGGATGAAGGACGACGGCGTAGAGCCCGACCTCGTCACCTACAACACCCTCATCTTCGCCCTCCCTCGCTCTGGGATGGTCGCCAAAGCAAGGACCTATCTCGACGCCATGGCCACCGCGGGCCACTTCCCGGACGTCATCACCTACACCTCTCTCATGAACGGGATGTGCGTCAGGGGCGACGCGCTTGGGGCGCTCGCGCTGCTCGAGGAGATGGAAGCCAAGGGTTGCGAGCCTAATGAGCGGACATACAACACGCTGCTCATGGGGCTCTGCAAGAAGAAAAAGTTGGACAAGGCTATGGATGTGTACAAGTCCATGGTAGATGCTGGGATGAAGCTGGAGGCTCCAGCTTATGCCACATTCGTCAGGGCGTTGTGTTGAGCAGAGAGAGTTTCAGATGCATACGAGGTGTTTGATTACGGGATTGAGAGCAAGAGCTTTGCAGCGGCGACCTTGTATGCTGAGCTTGAGAATTCACTCAAATGGTTGCGCAGATGAGGTCGTGAAGAAGACTGTGTGCGTGTGCCAGCAACATTGCCTCTGGTAATTGCTTTAGCCTTAATTTTTTCACTGAAAACATTGCCTAGCCTTGATTTGTTGTGCTGCAGTGAATATCTGAAAATTCACTTGAATCTCTGATGTTGATGGTTTCATTTACCAAAATGACAATAAAAATGGCAAGAGCTCTATGTTGATTTGTGTCACTTGGTAGCATAATTCAATGAGTTGGTGTAAACAAAAATAAATTATGTTCTTCCCTCTGAGAGGAAAATAATTATTCTCAGTTACAACCTTGAAAATTACCAGACTAGGAATTAATGAAATCTATTGTTGGATCAGTGCAAATTAGCTTGAATCGAAATACAGAGCTAATTAAGTACATGGACCATCTGTACAGTGCTCTGTCTTTTACTGGTAAAAACGTTCTACAGGGATGAGATTTTAACAGATTTATCCCCTAGGTAAGGCCATGCAAAATCATGGTTTTCCTGCACCTTCCGCAAATGTTCCAATTGTCTTCTCCTGACGACGCTTGATCTCAACAAGTTTCACTGTCTTCTCAGAAAGATGTTCCTGTTATTCTCATAATGAATTAACCAGTTGCAACATCTTCTCATCTCATTGGTTGACACTTGAAAGCAATACTACATTTCTACTGTTTCTTCCAATCTAGAATTACCATGTTTATCCTCAATAGTTCACGTCTGCAACTGCCTCCAGGTTTAATTGTTTGCAGCATGACTACCTATGTTCATTAACATTTTCCCATTGACCATGGATACTTGGTTTCAGAGGAACATCATAGTATGGGTTACCTGTTTTGTTATGTTGTGCCCCCCGTGGTGAGCATATGAAACTGATAAAGAACACAGGCACGCCATGTAGCTGTCAGATAACTGGAGGAGCATGTTTCTATAAATTGAGTTTCAGCATACCACAGGCACGCCATTTTCAGATAAATGGAGAAGCACATTTCCAGATAAAAGAAGTAAAGAACACAGGCAGGCCATGTAACTAGACATGATAGGGAAACACATTTGTATGCTGTGAGTTTCAGGACATCTGGAAGAAATAGTGATAAATTCCTTAAATCTTGCAGGTCATTAGGTACTACAACGATACATACTAGCAAGTTAGAAAACTGAGCCATTATGCCCTGCCTTTTCCATGACTGCCAAGCTCAGCTGCAAAGAAGCCTACAATTGCTTGATTTTGTGCTGTCGCTATATTTCAAACAACTAACAAGTACAATCTTTTCCCCTTTTGCAGTTTCGATATCTATGAAAGCACAGCTGGATCATTTAAGCGCTATGTAGCAGATGTTTATACCCTTCGTTGGCACTGATCACTGAGCATATACTTCAAAGTGCTCATTAGTCTTTACGCAGCAATTGAATCTCATGCGAAGGAAGGATACATTTTACTATTAGGAATATCTTTGCTATTGGTGCCCCCACTTTGGTCCCTGGAGGATCAGGTTTGCTGTACGTGTCACTGAATAAATCATCTGTGATCTCAATTTTGGAATGTCCATACGGACTTCTGGGGCGACGTAGGAGAAACAACACATTGATTCTTGGTATGGTGACTGCTGTCAACACTGGAGTAGTCGAGTAGATCAAAAATTTTGTGGAAATCGAAAAACCATGTTTGTCTAAAATTTCAGGATTTTGTCACCTGTACCCAGTTTGTCATGTCGAAGCTTTGTTGTCAGCACTCACAATCGTCTGAGACATAGCTGACCTTCTGAAGGTGCGTACTGCTGCCTACCTATCTTGTCTGAGCTTCTTGATGCAGTGTTGTTTAGGAATGGTAAGGTTTATTCACTATCCCTAAAAAGCATCAATTTTTCTTTTCCATAGGAAGCGAATCAGCTGTTGAGAAAACAACATTGAAGAAATGGTCTGTCAAGAGGGTATCGATTGTAGCAGGTATTTGTACTCAAAGAGTCAAGACAGATCATTAGTCAAAATGAAGTGCGTTGCAAAGTTGTGACGTGACCAAAGAAGCATACAAGGATCATGGGCTGATAGAAACGGGCTGTTGCACCTGCATGGCCTTCGTGTAAGTATCAGCATGTCTGCGACGTCCAAATGTTTACTCCTGTGTGATATTTTTACCTTGTAGAACATGCAGGAACATGGTCATCCCGATGAAACAAGGAGATATACCTCGCGTGTCATCCTGCCAGTGACAGGCAGCTCTGGAAGCCAGGTCCCAGCTCTATCCCTCTTGGTTTGATTAGATTAATAAAACTGGAAGAGAAACAGAGCATGGCAGTAAGCACAGATTGGACCGGTTAATTGAATAGCATCCTGGGAATGCTTCTGGGACAATAATAAGAGTTGATAGATTCGAGCCTTGGCGCGTGCAACGTGAGAGTCCTACTATCTACTTTGCTTTTACGCAATGCCATGCAATGGCATGCCATTGACTGCCTCTCAAGATTAGTTTGTAACATCCGGCAAGAAACATGTGGCCAACTTGAAGGGATCAACACACAGATTCCAGATGCCAATATGCCATACGGCGTTGCACATGGAGGATAAGATTCTGATGCAAAGACTCTAGACAAGATACTAGATGAGAGTTTCTCTGTGACAATTTTCAGAGAGGAAAAAATGAGTAGCTCTGGGTCGCAAGTTTGTCAGTACAAGTTTGTCTGAATTGAAAGGAAATGACGGGGTGCGAGTTGTGCAATCTCGTAGGGATACCCCATGATGCTGCTGTTGGTGGCTGCCTGTGGGGGAAGAACAAGGACAACAACACATATGATAGCGAGGGGGTTGCTTGAGGAGGAGAAAGCTGCATTGCTGCTTCTGCTGCTGGGGACCTGCTTATCTCTGTTTGCAGATCAGAAGCCAGCTCCCATAGCCGCCCTTGTGCCCTCCTGCCTAACTTCCAGGCTGTTTGGCAGCTCTAGCTCCTAAACTTTGTCTGATGGTGATGGTGTTGGATTAGATTCTCGATATTTTAATTTAAGAGCCTAGCGGGTGAATTTGCTTTAGAAAATACATATGAGAAATAGAGGTACTTTTCTTTAGCTCCAAAACTATATATCCATTTCAGATTTGGAACTCTACCAATCTAACCCTACATATTGACTCTACTTTGGAATGCTTAGTGTTTTTTACCAGAGGAACAAAGAAACTAACTTCAAATGAAATGCGAGAAAGTACACATCAGTGGTAGCAGCATAACCACAAGCAACAAGCTAATGAAATGGAGGGGGGTGATATCAGTAGATTTCATACTTCATTGAGAGCTTAGACCAAGCTGCATTTGGAATAAAAGAAAGAAAAAGTACATGCCGTCGTGAAAGACATTCCTGATCAAAATTGTTGGAGGAATTCAAGTCCCTGTTAGTCCAAGGAAATGACGTAGGAGGAATTCAACATGACACCATTTAGAAATATGTTATTGTTATGTCGTTCATAAGTAAGAATCATTATAGTGATGCGATATTCGTCAAGTTTTTATAATGACATGTAAAGGATTTTTGCTTGAAGAAACCAAAAGGAGCATCTCTGCCTAATGTACCAACCCTGCATTTGACGTCGACACTCGACAGACAGGTATTATACAAAGGCCACAACACCATCACAACTGTCATCAAAACAAACATACAGCCGTCGTTATTCTGTCCATCTCTATCAATCGTAAGTGAATGGTTGGGTCAGGCAACTGGAAAGCACGCACAGCACAAGCATGAATCTTTATCAGACTAGTGAAGTAATTATAAGAGTAATTTAGCCCTACCTAGCGTGTGTATCGCATCATTGACGCGACTAGTTAGACACTGAGACAGAAGGAACGACAGATCGATCTGATATCATCGACGATGTGATCATGTGACCAACAAAGCTGTCAGAAATCTGCCCCACCTAATAAGCTTTAGACACACCAACCAGTACAATGACCAACAATGGCATGAACTTGGCATGGAGACCAACCATCGAATTAAGCATGCAGCTTAATCACAAGAAACAGTACAAGTGACTATGTAATCAATGAATCTGTAATGTATATATACGTCTACGATGTATGTGTATTCATCATTGATCTCTAGCTAAATCTCTACGAATTTTGTACAAAAAGATATCCCAATTTTCATTATCCAAGTTATATTATCTCCTCTCTTCTTTGTGTCGAAAAAAAGGTCAATGCTTATCGGCCTTGGTAGTAGAAGCAGCCGTGGAAGCAGCGGGGTGAGTGGCGAGCCGGAGCCGGCC
>KE372555.1:465211-489537 GCA_000418225.1 Zizania latifolia | reverse complement strand
TCCCGCCCGGCACCGGCCGCTGCTCCTTCGCCGTCGCATTTACGATCATGCCCAGAACCGTCGGCGCGCCTCCCATGTGCGTCACCCCGTGCCGCGCCACACTGTCGAAGATGCTCGCCGCGCTCACCTTGCGGACGCACACGTTAATCCCGCCCTGCGCCGCCACGCCCCACACTAGGCACCACCCGTTGCAGTGGAACATGGGCACCGTCCACAGGTACACCGGCATCGTCGCCATGTCGTTCAGGAGCACGGCGGCAAGGCTGTTCAGGTACGCTCCCCGGTGGCTGTAGATCACGCCCTTGGGCCTGGACGTCGTCCCCGAGGTGTAGTTGAGCGCGATCGGCTCGTTCTCATCGGCCGGCCACCGGATCGCGAGCTCCGGCGACGATCCGGCATCGCTCAGGAGGTGTTCGTACTCGTAATCAGCTCGGGCAAGCTTGGCATCAGGCTGTGATGGTTCGTCCAGGAGCTCGCTGATGACGACCAAGATGGGAGGCCTGGCGCCGGCTTCGGAGACGAGCCTGAGGGCTTCATGGGCGACGTGGAGCAGCTCGCAGTCGACGAAGATGACCTTGGCCTCAGAGTGGCGCAGCAGGACGGACATCATGGCGGCGTCGAGGCGCGAGTTGAGCGTGCAGATGACGGCGCCGGCCATCGGGATGCCGAAGTGCAGCTCGCACATCGCCGGAACGTTCGGTGCGAACGCTGCGACCTGCACAGAAACAACAAAGCAACGATTTTTCCAACACACAACTCAAAATGTGACTCAAATTAGAACAATTTAACAATTAAATCAAGAACGATTTGGTATCGGCAAGAACAATTGAACAAATAGTGCCATAAATGATATATCGAGGCGTCAGACTCTGCATATTGGTCTTGAGATGAAAAAAAGGGGGCGATTTTGGATAAAAAAACAATTGTGAAATCTACTGTCAGAGTGGCGGGGCTGTTCTTACCACGTCGTGGCGCTGGACGCCGAGGCCGGCGAGTGCGGCGGCGAGGCGGATGCAGCGATCCCGCGTCTCCCTCCAGGTGCGCGCCACGCCGCCGGTGCCGGAGGCGACGATGGCGGGGCGGTCGGGGTAGACGAGCGCGGTGCGCTCGAGGAAGCTGATGGGCGTGAGCGGCGCGTGGTTGGCGGCGCAGAGCACGGCGCCCTCCATCGCCGCCGCGGACGCAGGAAATCGGGATGAGGAGTGTGTGGCCGGCGAAGTCGGAACGGCGAGAGAGAGAGAGAGGGCGAGGGCGAGGTGAGGTGAGCAGAGGCAGAGCACGCGGAGGGGAAGAGAGCCTTAAAACGGATGCAATGATCCGGTCCGGTACTCCGGTGAAGTGATTCACAATTCTCACTCACTTTGTCCTTCTGATTCACACGGAAGAGATGGAAACATATGTTTTATAGGTAGATGATGTGATTTAATTCTTTTTTAGATAAGATAAGATGAGTCTCATTTTTGTTAGAGATTAGATGAGACATGTTTGTGTTGTCATTTTGTTAAGTACGTGGTGATCTTATTTTTTGGTAGATAGGAAAATATAAATCTTAGAATAAGTCATATTTATATAGTTTTTCTGCCTGAATTCAAACACTTCTTTACCAAACCTTCGTATTTCACAACGATTTGATGTCATAAAAAAGAGGGGGAAATGTTACCGATAAACTCTAGAAAACGAATTATAAAGCAGTTGTTTAACCGAGAAGATGACCACTGATCAGGGCAGTGTCAAATCGTCGAGGCATCAGGCAGACAAGTGTAGATCTCGTTTGATTTTGTTTTATTCTGAAATTAAGTAATATCCAAATAAGTGGATTACGGAGATTACGCGCAAGTGATGAGTATAATAATGCAGTGGAGTCGCATTCACGATCACGATGCTCCTCCCAATAAGTTTGTCATATTAATTTTAAATCTGATTTTTTTAGATAGACGTTGTCAGTAGCTTGTCGTAGTTGTCTTTGGGGGGCATCTAGTCCCCTTTGATTTTTTTGGAGTTGTGAAAAAAGCTAAGAAATTAATTTGAATAAACTTGTTATCTCTTGGTTATACTATTTAAAAATATGAGAATTTTATTTACGAGTCAATTCCTTTACAATTATGCTTTCTTAATAATAAAGATATTTTATTTTTTATTATTGGCACTAATTTATCAACTTAATCGTAAAAGTAATTTTTTTGGAATTGCGGAGGGGGTAGGAAAAGAGAATAGATCCGGCTTGCGTAATTATATGTTTGTTCTACCCAACCTTTTAAAGCAGAAAAAACAAGGAGTAATAAAATCATATGTTTTTTTTTAATTTTTATGTAAAAAATAAAACACTATTTATATAGAATCAAATGAAGTAGTGCAATTTCTCAATGGGAGAGCATAGAAACACCCTTATATGTGTGTTACACTATATTCGTAATTTATTTGGCGAAACTCCAAATCTAATATTTTTTAAAACTGATCGAACATAACTCTTTTCTAAAGCCGTGAATGAAATAAAGGTATTTAATTAAACAATCTAATTTCTATTTTAAACTAAAAATAAAAATTTAGATTACTTTATTTTATCTTATAAACTTTAGAGCTATACAAAGGACCTTATAAAAGAAGAAGAAAATGACGTGGAAAGCCAAATCCACATCAGCATCATGGCAGTGTTGCCATGTCACACCTGCGTTCTCTCGGGATGGGTGAACGATCCGTCGCCCGTAATCCCAGCCGTTATTTCGTGATCCAACGGCTGCAGCCTACTCCGGCTTCGCAAACCCATTCCCCCGACACGATTCAAACGCCAACGCCAAACACCAACCTCGTCGAGGTCTTCACCGGCGATGTCGAAGGCCGCCGCCGCGTCCCTCCCGCCGCCGCCGCCGGAGGTGGCCCATCTGGTGGAGCAGCTCCAGCGCCACCACCTCGCCCCCGACGCCTCTCTCCTCTCCAACTCAGCCCACTCCGATCTCCTCCAGGTACGCCGCCACCTACTGCCCAACTCGCTGCTCCCTCCCCCACCTATGCTGTCTTACCCGCTGCCTCTGTGCCGACGCAGGCGCGCGAGGAGGTCGCGTCGGAGCGCGCGCGCTACCTGGAGGCCTTGGTGAGTGCACCCGCCCTCTCGTTGGATCTAGATTTTAGGGTTTCCTTGGGGTTCTGATCAGATCTGGTGCAATGCGGTAGGCGGTCTACGCGGAGGCGATGGCTATGGTGGAGGAGTATCAGCACGCGATCGCCACAGGCGTTGCCAATGCTGGGAAGAAGCTCAACTGCTCACCGCAGGTTCCATTTCTTCCATGGTCTCAAATGTCTGCATCATGCGGGGATTATCTACTTCCGATAGGGCTAGAAATGTGAATCGAACTGTGATGAAACTTTTGCTGCTAATTCTATTCGTTAGTCACGGGATTTGAGAAATTATTTGGCCGGAAATGGAATATGGTGTTTCATCTTTGTTGGGACTGATGCAGGTGTATGAGTCCTTGGAGCACCATTTGGCAGTTGCAGAGGCGGCACAGAGGTTGAGGCTCCCACTGCTCTCGCAGGATGGGGATGTACATGAGGAGGAGATAGAAAAGCTGAGCACTTTGTCTAGGAGTTCATTTGATAGCACCATGACAAGTATCACACCCAGTTCAAGTTCGATTTCAACTAGTTACAATAACTATAGCAGCACCGGAAGCGCAGCCACTGTTGCTGCTGCCCCTGGCACTGTTGGTTCAGAGCCGGTTGAGCCTGGAGTCGGTGGTGTTCCTGATCGTTTTCTTGGAATCACATTGGATTATCTCTACCAGGTGCAGCAAGAGCAGCCAGCCATGACTGTGGTATGTATAATGCTTGAAGCTTTTGCAATCAAAGTTGTCATATGAACTAGCAATTGGTGATCTCAGGTTTCATTTTAGTTTTGGGTGTATCTGTGTATGTCCCAGGGGAATCAGACAATCAGTGCTTCATGTATCTGTTTACCATTTAGTGGAGAGAGAAGATACATTATTTCATTTCAAGACTCGTCTGTGTAAACATTGAAAGCATGTACCTGTGATATGTCATTGCAGGACATGGTTGATTATCAAAGAACATTGGCTAGAGAGATCGAAGCTCGCTTAGAAGCCAAGTGTGATGCTTTAGCCGATTTGTTTGCAATGGATGAAAGGGGTCAGTTTTTGAACTTGTGGATGAGTACCCATTTTTTTCACCTCCCGTGTTCCTATCCATTTTATGCAACATATCTTGGGCAGCTCAGTTTTAGACAACAGAACACATCTTGTATTCGATATTATTGTCTTAGCTTAACATTTCAAATATGCCGCAGATTCATCCTCGATCAGTCAGATTTCAAGTGCCAGACTTCCAGAAAGGTGAAATTTCCCATCATTGCATGTTTTGCGATGGTTGTTTTACTTATACAGAAGTGCTTGATACCTGCTAAAATTCTCTTAGGTGAAATGTAACATTTTGAGAAAAAACATCCTCATTTGCTTCTGTAATGTTTTTACTCATAGTGCATTCTTACTTCTTGATGGAAATGTCCAACTATCCACCTTTACTTGTTTGGAATTAAATATTAATAGGGAGTCCGTGATACACATTATTCATAAGAGTGTCATTTTCCCTTTTGGTAGGGTGAAGTTAATTATTGAAGAGATAGAAAAGGAAGAGGCCCTTCTACTAGAGGATCTTGCTTCAATGGACAGAAAATTTGCTGAACACTATAATGTACGTGCTTAGATATTAACCAACTGCTTAATTTCCACATAGGCAGTTAGCTGACTTCATTTTAGTAGGCGTTCTGAATTTTATCCAGTTACTGATGTCTCCTCAAATTTTGAAAGGTCCTGGAACAAATTCTGGCTGTACTTATACAGTTTGTTAAAGACAAGAAACTGGAACATCAGCATCAATATGTAAGCTTTATCATATTCCTATTATGATTCTACTTCTTTGAAAACATGGGACCTTTTCCATTTTCATATTGTTAGGGCTTTCACCTTCTCTCTTATGGGCTAATAGGATGATCTAAAGAAGACTTGGCTTATTAAAAGGTGTCGGACAATGAATGCTAAATTAAGGTTAGTACCTGCATCTATGGCCATTCTACGTCACTAATAACATACCTTAATCTACACTCTGTTAAATATAAGTTATTCTTCTACATTGTGTTTGTTCTTTTCCAGTTAGTGACAGGATAAAAAACTTAAGTATTTCTTTCTTCACGTGGTTCTAGCTATCTTGAGCATCATCTTTTGCGTGACACCTACACCAAGGAAACAGTACCAGCACTACATAGGATCAGGTAAAGTTGGCTCAACCGCTCAATTGATCTTATACACAGATCTGATATCTTGAGTTAAGTAGCACAGCTTATTCTCAAGATAGATCCAATATGTTGAGTGCCTTTTCCTTTGCATCAAAATGTATATTTTAGCTTGTTTGCCATTTATTGCAGGAAGTATCTTGTAGAGGCCACGAAAGAAGCATCCAATTCTTATAATGAAGCGGTATGATACACCATCTTGCCCTTCACTTCTATCCTAGATGAGGTGAAATGTTACTTGGTCATGTGTTGCTAAAGTTTGGGGCTTTGGGCATAACACCATTATCAATCATCCTATTAATGACCTCCTTGGCGCTGTCCATTGTTTGATCCTTGGGCAGGATAGAAATAATCGAGTTTTAAGTCACAACATCTGGCAAAATCCACTCATCCCACCAGTAAATTTGCTAGTACACCCAGCTACACTGGAATAGGTCTATCACTGGAATAGCTTTGTATACCAGGTGGTCATGGGTAATTCATTACTCAGGTGTGTGGCAAACCATTGCTTCATTAATGTTCTGTACTTCTGTAGTTATCTATTTTAACTGAATGTTTGGACAAATAGCGTATGCCATCTTTCAATATTCTCTTTTATCTGATAAGGAAATAATTCTATCCACTTCCCATCATTTAACAGTTATTTTATCTTGCATCAGGTTTCACGACTACGGGAGTATCAAGGTGTAGATCCACACTTCGATGTAATTGCAAGGCAGTACCATGAGATTGTTAAGGTAATTTGACTCATTTTTGTTGATATTAAAATGAGCATCATGTTCGATGCATCTTTGACAACCTATTTAAACTGCAGAAACTGGAGGGCATGCAATGGACAATTCATCAGGTCGAGATGGATCTGAAGCCTCATCATGACCATTCAGGTGTCTAGGCCCCATCTCTCCAGTCTCCAGGACAGGAGACCAGCATCTTTCATGTCTATTTCCAGAATGCGCTAGCTATTATTCTGTGGATGTTGCCATGTCCTTGTTCCACTTACAGGCTTGTTGTTTGTTGCTACCAGCTAACTGCTGAGTAAGCTGGATAGCTTCTGCATCATGTAAAGTTTGACCTCAAGCATCCAATATATATGAGATCATGTGTGTTTGTATTATGTATCTTTTTCGTTGATGATATGTATTGCGTTCTCGGCTACTATGAGGGGGTAAAACGCAGGAATGATCGAGCACTATGATCTTGCTCTATGTAAGCTGTGTTTGCTGATGATGTAAAGCAGTATGTTAGCTTGGAAATGTATCACATTCTTGACCATATAGATCTTCATGAAATGGCAGTCATGTTGTAACCAAATCCACGACACAAAGAATCATTAGAATTCCACGAACCACGTCTTAAATTCAGATCATATATTGCTGTGCAGGCTACAGTTCTTGGTGCAGTCATCGACACAAGCTGCTACTGCTGCTGCATCAGTTGGCCCTGCAATGCAAACACAGCAATCGGAAAGGAAAAGGTGTCAATTCAGATCAACGTTGGCTAGACCAAAATGATCAAAAGTTGTCCTTGAGGCCAGCCTGGCCTGACGATGCAAGTGCCTCTTACCGTCACCTGCTATCGTCATCGTCGTGTCGCAGATGGAGGTCAGGCAGATCTTGCCGCAGGGAGTCTGACGGCGCAGTCCTCCACGCAGTCCAACCTGCAGAGCCACAGAGGCATGCTTCTTCTGCACTCAGGGAAGCATTGCCTGTAGCAGTCACAGAACATTGGAACACTAGCAGGTACTGACAGCAAGATGAGCATGCAGTTGATGGCAGCAGCTGCCACTCTATTCCCTTCCATTCTTCTCCCTGCAAGCTGCACAGCCACTATCAAGAGAATGGTAATCAAACAGAGGCGATCTCCAAATTGTTGGTGCTTCATAAGTGTTGTGGAAGATGACGTAGATGAAGTGAAATGCATGGTGAGCCACATTACAGCAGTGCGAGACGCTTACCGATGATGATGGCTTCTTTCAGAAACAAGCAAGAAACAGCTAAGGGTCGGAGCACTGCAGTGATGCATTCTTGCACAACGCTCTTCGAATTTTCTCAATGAATAATTGCTTCAGCTTTCAGATTGGAATTGCCAAAATGCATCAAGCTGCATTGTGCTGTCCGTTATGTTTCTACACACAAGCTTGAGTGAACCGTCTCATACCAAATGCACGGCAGAATGCATGTCCAAAAGAGCTGAACAGTGTCAACGGCCTCGACAAATTAACAAAAACAAAATGACAAAAAAGTGACGAGCTGAAGAGAGCATAGTTATCATCTTTCATTTCGCACACAAGACTGAGGCTGGCACGGACGCACATGCTTATGAAGAAAGAACACAGAATACATCATCGATACAGCTCTATTTATCTGTCTGATACAATTGGAATTTGGAAGAGCAGGGCAATTCTCATACAAATCTCTGCCAGTAAAGCTTCTGCTATAGATAAACATAGGGAAGGGGGTGTGGCATGATCTACAAGCTACAATATAGACTGATCAGACTAATTCGTTGCTTCTCCCTTGTTCTCAAAAGCTGCCCACAGGTGCCCCGTTCATTTGGTTTCATCTGCATTTGTCATTTCTCTTTGCATAATGCTTGTGCAGAGCAAGTAACTGACCCAAGTTTAACATATCCTGCCTATGCAGTAATCAGCCATTCTGTGCGAGGAACTGTATGGAGGCCTGGAGGGCAAGAGAGCAGCTGCAGTTGCTCTCTGCTCATCCTGCCGTCAGATGATCATCTGCAGCAGGGCCAGATGAACTATATGCTGACTCGTGCCTTTTGGTAATAGATGATGATCTACTTTAAGCAAGAGGAGCCGAGGGTGAGTGTATTGATTACCTTAGGGTGACTAATTCATTGTTCAGAAATAAATGTAGACTTCGAGCTTGTCAGTTTCTGCCATTCTGCATTGCATACACAGCTCCTCACTGCAGTCATCTAAATAAAGGAATTTGAGGGAAGGTGGGAGGCCCATCTCTGGTAGCCTTAGGATGCTCGGACACTCACTGATATGCAAGTCCTCGAGGGATTCAAGGCTTCGTAGATTTGCAGGAAGTGACACAAGATTCTGGCAGCCCTGAAAATAAAGTTGTCGGAGGGAGGTGAGAAGCTGGAGTGCTCGCTCTTGTTCCTCCATCAGGCTCACCGCTGAAAGAGTCCCCTCAAATTTAAGGCGTCGTAGAGATGTGAGCTGTTTGCATAGGGGCATGGTTAGCACAGAGAAGTCATCAATCAGTAGAGTTTCCAGTCGACACCAGATATCATCAATCTGCTGTGACACAAGTTGAAGATAAGGAGATATGCTGGGGGAGCAGGATACTGACAAGGATTTAAGGTTTTTAATAGAATGGAGGCCGTCGATAGAAGCAAGCGACGAGCAGCTAGTAATCTCAAGTTGTTCCAGTGACGTGCAGTATCCCAACTGTAGAAACTTCAAATATGGACTATGCCTCAGCTCTAATTTCGTAATAGAGGGGAGGCACAGAAGGTGGGAATGGACAACACTGTCTTGCAGATATTGGATCGTAAGTTCTCCAAGTGACAGAGGAAACAGTAGGGCGTGATTACCGCCTTGGCCTTGCTCCTGCAGTTTTAGATACCGTGCACAAGACAGCTCAGGGTTCATCGAGATGTCCAATCTTCGAAGGGAGCTGAGGTGCTGCAGGCCCTCCAACACCCCCAGCTGTGGACAGTCCAATATTTGCAAATACTTCAAGGCCTTACAGGAATGCAGCTGTACAGACTTCAAATATTGGCTGCTTGATAGCCTTAACATTTCGAGGCAAGCCAGGCCTTTAGGGAAGAAGGACTGCAAGTTTTCTGGGAGAGGATTGATTCTCAGATCTTGGAGTGATGTTGGGAGTAATAGATTATCATTTGTTTCTGTCACCACTGATGAGACCAGCTTGGGGCAACCCCAGATTTTTAGCATCTCAAGCGAGGTGCATCCTCCGAATCCTCCGTTGACTCCAGAAAACTCCAGGTCTGGACATCCCGAGATTTGTAAATTGTCGAGAGAACGGATGACATTGCAAGGAATATTCAGAAGTTGTTCATCCCTGGCTGAAGCCAAACTGCTGGTTGCTTCCGTTTGTGTGGGTTGACTTATTGATAGGAACTTTATCTGTGGACAGTCGCCTATTCGCAAGCACATAAGGGACTGCACATGAGCAAGCATTTGAGTTAGCCATCTACCTGCTATGCCACACGACGAAATGTTGATATATTTTAGAGATGGGAGGAAAGGGTAGTTTGTATTAGGTCTACTGCTTTCATCAACAAGCTCTGACATAACGTATGGCTGGAGCAAATTAGGGCAGTGCCGTATAGTCAAAGTAACGAGCTGACTGAATATGGAATGGTACGATCCTGCAATACAGGTCAGGTTTGGACAGTGCTCTAAGAACATCGATCTTATCCTCTTGAGATTATGGAATGGTAAGATCCGGCAATCCAGCTCAATCAACTCCTTAGATTTGATCCAGAACACTCCTCTGGTTTCCATCTTCATTGTTGGAAATGCTGAAAGTCCCTTGATGGATAAGTAAGAAATCAGAGGACAGGACGAAATCAGAGGAAGCGGCACTATCAAACTGGGGCAATGATGGATCGTCAGTTTACGGAGAATAGATGTCCATTCCCATCGACCTTCTTGAGAAGTCGACGACTGCTGAGGTGGAGCAGCAATTATCCCATTGCAACTTTGCAGGCTTGGCATTTGAATCAACACCAACTCCTCCAGAGAAGGAAGTGACAATTCTTCAATGACTGGCACATCTATTAACTCCAGCTTCTTGAGTGCTCGCATTTCTTCCAGCGGAAGGATTTTCCATGCTCTGAAACATCATTTAGCAAAGTAAGCGCACAATAATTTTGCAATTGCATTAAACAAGAAAGATTAATGAGACGAGATAGCTACATTATATGATGACAATGACCGATGGTCAGTTTTTTGAGAGACGGAAAGCATGACTTCTGCTTGTCATGAAAATAGTTGCTATGGAAAAGCGTGAACTCGATTAGTTGAGGGCAATCCTTCACCATCAACATGCTTAGATGGGAAGTCAAATCTAGCCCATAAGTGCCAACACATTTTTCCAATTTTGGCATGTTAACTAAGACCAGTTCTTCCAGAAAAGAAGGAATTGAGACTTCCATCATGTTCCACATCCTGACCAACTTCAGTTTCCTAAGTACTGGAATCATTTCAAGAGATTTAACAATTCGCCATTCTCTGCAGTTCTCTAGATGAAGTTCTTGCAGTGACGTAACTTTACTAGCAAGCCAAGATGGGGATGTACAACCACTGTACCGAGTCAACTGTAGATGTTTGAGGTTCTGATGTGGCTCAAGACCTTCAAGCACATCATCTCTTGTTTTCTCTTCAGTAGGTTCAGGCCCGGGGCTCATGATGTTATCATTCCATGACAATGACAATACTTCGAGATGCTCTTTATCTATCAATCTTGCACTCTTAGCCTCTTCTTTTGTTCTAACATTTTCAAGTTGAGAAATTCCAAGTGTTATGAGCTCATTCAGGGAAGCAAGTTGGCTAATATTAAAATTACTGGCAGCTTGAACCTTGAATGTTAGTTCCTGAAGAGAGGTCAAGTTGCCAACACTAGCAATTGTTGAATCCACCTTGTCACGAGAAATAATATGCCGTAAATTAATGAGATTATTCATACCAGTTGGTGGTGGTACTACAAGATTGTTACGATTAAAACTGCTAGCATCCAACACTTGAAGGTGGTAACATTGTGTCAAAGCTTGAGGAATACGAGTATATATATTGTCTACACGGCCACGTATATCTTCAGCTGGGATAACAATGAATTCAAGATAACGAAGATGATATGGATTTAACAAACTGAATGTGGAGCTGATGTCACCAGCTGTCACATAAATCCTTAGCAATCGTATCCTTTTTGACTCTTTGCATAAAGTATGTAAGGACCTTAATAACATTGTGCTATATTTGCCGAAAAACATCAAGGTCCTCAGTTTTTGCAAAGATCCCATATTCTTTAGTTTGTTCTTTAACTTCTCAGTAGGAAAATTCCAAGGTTCTTCATCATAATCAGAAGTTATGATTGATAAGTGACGGATACTTGGTGAAATTTTCTGATAATGCAATATATCTAGAGTAGCACACTCATTTGATGAAACTTCTTGTGCCAAATCATGCATTAGGTCATGCATAACATAGTGTAACTCAAACTCTTCAAAGAAGCCCCAATCAACTAAATTGTCCAGATATTCCTTCCCTGTTTCCTCCAATATCTTGGTATGGCATTCACGCTTCACGAAATTTTGTGATATCCAAGCACAGACCAATTTCTTCTCGGTAAATTTGTGATCCTTTGGAAACACAGAGCAGTATGAAAAACAATGCTGCAGGTGAACTGGCAGAAATTCATAACTGAACTTCAAGATGGCCAGAATATCATCATCCTGTTTTAGAAGAGATTTCCATTTGGACTGAACTTTCCTCCAGTGCTCAAAGCTAACACTCCTGTTCAAAAGTGCACCAACACTCCGTGCAGCCAGTGGGATGCCCTTTAGTGCTTTAGCAATTTGTTTCCCAATGGATAGCAACGCTGGGTCAGCCTCCTGGTTCTCGTTACCAAAAAAAGCCCATGCCTTGAAAAGCGACCAAAACTCTGGTTCATCCAGACCATTCACTTCAACCTTGCTCATTGTTCCTATCATTTCTGCAACTGATGGCATTCGAGTTGTTGCTAAAATCATGCAGCCGGTTGCTTCATTATGTTTCAAAGGAGCTAACAGCACATCCCATCTGCTTCTGTTCCGATCTTCCCACATGTCGTCCAATACAAGCAGAAATCTTTTGCCTCTAATTTTCTCTGAAAGCTTCTGATGCAGTGCATCAAAACTGGTTATATGTTCATGCCCTTGTGTATCTTTACACACAAGCTCTAACATCTCACGAGTTAGTCTCTGTTCATTGAAATTATCAGATACACAAACCCACATTCGCAAATCAAAATGATCTTTAATTCTTTGATCATCGTATACAAATCTAGCAAGCGTGGTTTTCCCAACACCACCAACACCAACTAATGGCAGAACACCAAGATCGTCAGTTTTCCCCTTCATTAATAGCTCTACTATGCTGTCCTTCTCTACATCTCTCCCGTACGGCTTGCGTTCAATTGGAATGGAAGTTGTCAGGCGTGAGCTCCTGGCCATACTCTGCCACTGCTTTGACACCATATTGTGGCCTAAGATCTCAAGCTTAAGTGCCCTCTGCACAGACTTGCCCTTAATGCTTAAACTATTCACTATTCCAATGATCCTCTCAGAAATGTCATGTTTGATGTCAAGAGGTAGCATGATGCTTTGCGTTGGCTCGTCATCCTCCCTTTTCCTTTTTCTGCCAGTCGTGGCCAAACTAATAATTTTATTCATGCTGCTTCTTACTCTCTGAAAAAAGGATAGATCGTATGAAGACGCACAGCTTCCCTCAGGATTAATAGAAGCAGCAGCATGACTACCTTTCCCTACATAAGCAAACAGCCAGTGTTGTTAGGAATGAACACATGAAAGCTACTTAAGCAAAGGCAAACAATAATTTACAACTGTTGGTAATTAGCCAATGTTTCCTTAAAAAATCAATAAGCACAGTTAAGATTGCTTCAAAGGGAATCACAATTAACAAAGAGATGAATTGAGGAACGGTTGTATTCAGCTACTCACACTTAGGCCATGTAGCGCACTTAAATTGCAATTACATGAATATAAAACATAAGCTGAAACAAAAGAAATACGGAACGAAAGAGCGATCAGGGCGGCATCACCTTCGATATGGTGCTGGAGCCGGTAGTAATCAAGCTCATCCATAACATCCTCAGCATCATAAAGCAGCTCTTTTAGCTCGTGTAAAGAGTCAGACAGTGGGCTGCTGTCAATCCTCCTTCCTTCAGCGGCAGCAACTACTATCTGCACGCTCTTCATCTCAGACTCAAGCATCTCCACATCTTGAGCAAGCCCAGCTTGATGAGTCCACTCTTGCATCTGTGGAGAGAAGAAGCTTCCAAGGATGGTTTGCACCATCCATCCTATTGCAGCATCAACTACCGTGCCAACCAACCCCATCGTCCCCCAGCAGCAGCAGCAAGAACAATCCTTGCACTGGAACTAGAATATGAAAGTAGCGCAGCTAAATAATATGTGAGCCGGCAAGTAAAGTCTTGTTTTGCTTGCATACTGTGGCGGTGTAGAAAATGTAAGCATGTGATGTTTACGTACCAACTACTACCTCTGCCCCATGTGATGGCGTCCTGTTAGAGCAAAAACGGCCCATTTAACGCCCTGCTCATTTGGGGTAACAACGACAGGTATATCGTAAGACACCGATATTTAGTTTTTTTTTTAAAGCGAGCAGGAGAACCGCTGCGGTGCATTAAGAAGGGTAGGGACTAAGATGTCCCGAAAAAAGGAATTACAAGGTATAGTCCAAGCCTAGAGAAGCGGAACAGCACAAGCTGAAGAAAAAGGAAAGGAGGGAGCAGAGTGAAAGGGCTTGACCACAACTGAAGACAAAGAAAAAATGTTGGCAAAAGAAAGCCACTACGCCGCTAAATAAGTTGGCACATCACCCCTAAAGGCTTCAACATCAGTGATCACCAACTGAGCCACCGAGTGGAAGGAATTCAGAGTACCATTGAAAATGCGCCAGTTTCGCTCCTTCCAAACATGCCACCATGTGTAGATGACAATGCCATTGAATTCTCTTCTTCTGGTTTTATCGATCGATAGTGAAGCCTGGCGCCACCAAAGTTGAATGGAGGACGCCGACGTCGGAGAGGCAATGCCGACAATTTGGAAATGTTGGAGGACCAGCTCCCAAACCTGAATGGTGAACGCACATTGAGCTGCGAGGTGGAGAGGTGTTTCCATGGCGCCACGGCACAGGCTGCAGGTAGTACTACAAGGCCAACCACGCTTGAGAAGGTTGTCGGCCGTTAGGATTTTATGCTTGATTAGAGTTCACGTAAAAAACTTGCATTTCGATTCAGTCTTCGCTTTCCACAGGTCATCTACAATGATCGGTCGGCAAGAGCCGACGAACTGCTGGCGATACGCCGATTTAGCAGTGTAATTGCCATGCACGGACCACCGCCAGGTTATTTGATCCGGCGAGTTGTTCAACAGTACGGTGCCATTGAGGAGTGCCGCTACTTGTATGAATTGATGGAGTTGCTGCTCAGTAGAGATCCTTCTCACCCCCCAGATCCAAGTATTATTATTGAGGGCTTGATTTACGGTCCAATTCTTCCTTGAGCTCAAGGAGTAGAGATCCGGAGCAGCGTCCTTAAGAGCCTGAGATCCTAGCCATTTGTCTTGCCGGAATGAGATTAGCTTGCCATCGCCAACCTTGATAGATGTGGAGGCTCGAAAGAGGTCTTCATCTTTTGTTGAACAAGAAGGCGGCAGGGATGTCCAAGGCCGAGAAGTGTCTACCCATCGGAACCAAATCCAGCGCATCCGAAGGGCTCGACTCAGCAGGGCTAGGTTGATGATACCAAGGCCGCCATAATCTTTGGGTCTGCATGAAGTTTTCCAATATATCAAGCATAACCCCCCTGATGGGGCTGGACTGTTATTCTTAGCCCAAAGAAAACGCTGCCGTAATTTATCTATCTGCTTGATTACCCAATGATTTTCAGTAAATACTGTAAGGTGAAAAATGGGGATGGCAGAAAGAGTTGATTGTAATAGAACCAACCTGCCAGCCTTGGTGAGCAGTTTGGACTTCCAGGCCGCAAGTTTGCTGGCCGTTTTATCCAGCAGTGGTTGGAACAGAAGTCTACTAGCTCAGCGGAAGTGGAGTGGCAGCCCAAGATATTTGCATGGGAAGTCCGCTTGTTGAGCAGGGAAGATTTGCTTGATTTGCTCAAGGCAACTGCCGGCACAATTGATGGGGTAGAAGCATGTTTTGTGATAGTTGATTTGAAGTCCCGAAGCCAAGCCAAAGACATCAAGAATTGCTTTCATGCAGCGAACTTCCAAAGGACAGGCATTGATAAAGAAACCCACGTCATCAGCGTAGAACGAGGCGTGGTTCTGTATGTTAGAATTGCCAAGGGGCAAGAGAAGACCGCGACGCTCAGCTTGCGAGATCAGCTGCTAAAGAGGATCAATAGCTAGCAGGAAAAGCATGGGCGAGAGCGGGTCTCCCTGGCGCACTCCCTTGCCATGATGAAAGAAGTTCCCTGGTGACCCGTTAAGGATTATGGCCGAATTGGAGGAGTGAAGGAGTTGGCAAATCCAGTTGATCCAACTCGGCCCAAAACCTCTATGATGAAGAGTCTCTAAGAGGAATGGCCAGCTGATTGAGTCGAAGGCCTTAGCGATGTCGAGCTTGATGAAAAGGGAAGAACAATTCAGCTGCTTCAATCTTCGGAGGCAACCTTGGACAAGGAGAAAGTTGTCATGAAGCCCTCTACTCTTGATGAAAGCTGATTGATGTGCCCCAATCAAGGAGCTGAGCATGGGGGCTAGTCTGTTTGCTAGTAACTTTGTTATAACTTTGGAGAAGCTGTGGATGAGGCTTATTGGGCGATAACCGTTCGGGGAGGGAGATGCTGCCTCTTTAGGTAGAAGAGAGATATAAGCTGAATTCAGAAGATCTAGGTGTTGCGACCCAGGCTCAAACAGCTGGTCAATAGCCTTGAACAGAAGACACCGATATTTAGTCATTGTCGCAAAAGTGGCCATAGATAAGCGTTGGACAACAGGTTTGTCGCTTTCGTTGTAGCTTCGTATCAATCATCCAGAGGCGTGCTATGGTTGACTGGATACCGTTTATTCTGGAATGGTTGGACGACAGGGCCGTTAAATGGATACATAATCTGGCCAACAGCGCGGTAACAACAACACATTGAAATGCAGATAGAAAACACCCTGGAAAAGCACAACCAACGAATAGGTCTATCGTGCGGCTCATCCACCAGCACCTGCAATTACAAAGTACACCACCGTTTATTGTAGCTCAGGACCTGTTTGCAACAAATGCAGGTATTCTATACATACTCATACTTGCTGGCAAGGAACCGGCAAAACACATTCCTCACCTAACAGCGATTAATCACAAATCCTGGATGGGCGCAAATCCGTCCAGAACTGAGCACCAAACCAGACGAGGGCATCGCTTCGAAATTGCAACAGCAGCGCACCAGCAGCAGCAAGAACAATCCTATAAAAAATTTAGTAACTAAATGATCCTATAAAAAATCTCAGTAGATTCTTATGAGCAACAATTTAACCGGCTTCTTATCTTCTCTTCGGTAATCTCTCCAAACAAACCCATAAAAATGATAAAAAACAAGAGGAGCTTGCCGCTCATAATACAAAATAGCTCATAGTAGTATGTGGTTTTTATTGACCGGTTCCGGACATATTTTAACTTGTGTTATCTCTTCCCTCTTCCAGTACTATCTCTTTTTAGAATAATTGTCAACTTTGACATCTAGGATCCAATGTTTGAATAACAATTTTTTAATATAATTAAATCATATGTTATAAAATGATAAGTATTCGTGAATGGAGGTAGCATATCGACATCATGCCGGTGTTCTCGGTTCCTTCTGCACCGTAGGTTTCTTGGTCCCTTCTGCTCTGGTTCATTCAGCTCCATAGATTTCTTGGTTCTTTCTGCTCCGTAGATTTCTTGGTTCCTTCTGCTCCATAAATTTCTTGGTTACTTCTGTCCCATTTGAAGATGGCACCTATAACGCGAAAGTGGCCAATATTAAGGCTTCTCTAGCTTAAAAAGTCCCTTTCGTTGTAGCTTCGGATCAATATTTTTAAATAGACTTCTCTAGTTGTAAAATTTAGCAACTATATGATCCTGTAAAAAATCTTAGTGCATCATTTTAATCGCCTTCTTATCTTCTCTTCAGTAATATCATATAGTTATAGCTAGTTGTTTTAGTCTTGTTTTGAAATTAATGACTATCAACTCAAGATAAAAATGAGAAGTATTCATGAACGGAGGTAGCACATCGACATCATGTCTGTGTTCTTGGTTCCTTCTGCTCATGAATTTGTTGGTTCCTTCGGCACCATAAATTCCATGCAGCAGCAGCCGCTGCAAGAACAATCCTTCAGAAAATTAGGCATCCTTGACCTCCGCAAACCGAGAGGGTGGTCAAACCATTTAGTCAAATTGTTGTCATTTCTTGAGCTAAAATAAACGCTGCTGTACCTTGTAATGTGATGGCGGCTCTGTTAGAGCAAAAACGGCCCATTTAACGCCGTGCCCATTTAGGGTAACAACGGCCGGCATATCATAAGACACAGATATTTAGTTAAATCCATTTTGTCGTGTAAATGTGCCATATTAATATCAACCATCCAGAGGCGCGCTTGTCTTGTTGGTGAGCTATGCTATGGTTATCTATCGTTCGGACGGCCCGTTTATTCTGGAATGGTTGGACGACAGGGCCGTTAAATGGATAAATAATCTGGCCAACATCGCGGTCACCACAAAGAAGGCTAACTTACCGCCAGTAACAAAACAGCCTGGAAAGCACACCCACCAGCACCTGCAATTACAAGGTACAACAGCGTTTATTCTAGCTCAAGACCTGCTTGCAACAAATGCAGGGATTCTATACATACTCTTACTTGCTGGCAAGGAACCTTCGTAAATTTGTAAGTTCACAACTTTACATACAATATCATAAACTCATCAGTTCATAACTTTACGTATAAATTATGATGCAACAGAGCTAATTGGCAATTTAAACATTTTCAAACAAGTAAAGCTTATATTAGATAATACATAACGCATGTTATAATACGTAATGCATGTTATAATACATAAAGCTGATCTGAGTATGCAGAAAAATTCATAGGAACTTTAGTTCATGCTAGTGGTATTTCAGTTTTTCATAAGCATAAGGTAGGATGCATTGTAAGTAGAGAACATGAATAAAAAGGCATTTGCAAACTATTTCAAGACTACAACTAAAATGGGAAAGGCCTGCATCAGGAAGGACATTACAGAGAACATGTACACTTACCCACTTAGAAATTGTGTCGCTTGGGTACTGCATGACGAGTTGACAGTAATCCTCTCTCCCAATAGCTTGTAGCCCTAGCCCACTAGCATCCTGCATTTATTTTAGCACAAGCACACGTTAATGATCCTTATATGACGAACGTCGAGTCGCCAGCAACAAGTATACAGTAGAAATCGCCTTTTTGAATATTCAGTATTGATGTCGATACATGATGTGTCTGTTTTCATACAAGACAGTTTACTGTACCACTACGCTTTTGAGAAAACAATTACCACAGTAAATCAAGAATTATGAAGCAAATGCATACAACTCTACCAATCCACCGTGATTATAGGAAGCTAATGGCCACAAATCTAACAATGTAGCACCTACTTTCTCACCACATAAGGCAACTGAATCGTAATTTGTGTAATTGTAAAGCGAAAGGAACTAATTTGTGTAATTTGTAATCGTAATTTGTGTAATTTCTCACCACATAAGACTGCATGTCCGTGCGGAGGACGAGGTGACCTGCGGACCTGCGGCGCGGGAAAACGAAGGTGCCTGGGCGCCTTGGCAAAAAAAAGGGCGCCTGTTCATGGTGGGTCCGTTTAGCTTAATGGGCCGAGCGGCCCGACCTGACACGGCTAAACTTCTTCCGTACCGTGCCTGGGCTCACTGTCTGGCCCACGGGTAGGCACTGCACGGCCCGTCAACTAACCAGACCAGGCCGGCCCATCAGTAAACGGCCCGTGCTTTCACGGGCCTAGGCTGGACCGGGTCGGGTGGCACATTTGGACATCTATAGGCCGACGTGTGGAGGGTGTGTGCAGACTTGTTCTGTTTGAAGAAGTGCCTCTTTTCAGTTACTATGTGGCTCAATTTTGAAGCAATCGACAGAAATTCTGAAGTACTGTTCTGCATCTTCGTCAACAAAACATCAAATTGGGGGTAATATCTTTTAACTCCTCAGAATGTCTAAGCCTAATACAATTTCTGTTAGCATCACTCTTGATGGTCAAAATTACCGAGAATGTGTATTTTCTATGGAAACTATATCAAGAGGTCATGGACTAGCTTTTCATTTGAATGATGATCCACCTTTAGATAGTGCCAGTATGATTGAAATCAGAAAATACAAAAAATGATGGTAAAGTGATAACATTTATTGTTAATAGTGTAAAACAGTCCATGATCATGAGCGTAGCCAAATTTAAGACGGCAAAAGAGATGTGGTCTTTTCTAAAGCAACGCTATGTCTAAGATAGTGGTGCTCTTTTGCATACTCTTATGCAACAAATTCATGTGATTGAACAGAATGATATGACCATTGATGAATATTATTTGGCCTTTGATCGTTTGATGGGCCCCTTAGTGTTCATGATACCAAAATGTGAAGCAGAGCAGTGTACTACTCACACCTTTATGGAAAAGTTTTTGACATACAGATTTATTATAGAGTACGCTCTGATTTTGAGGTTATTTGCACAAGACTGCTTCAAATTGATGCCAATTTGATCATGGAACAAGCACTGTCTGACCTGATTGCTGAAGAAATTCAGCTCAAGTCTTTGCATGTTTCTTCTGTGCCAATGACTCACAATGTGTTGACAGCCCAGAGAGCCAGTACATCTCACAATGTAGCACCTAATTGCTCACCACATAAGGCAACTGAATCATAATTGGTGTAAACCAAAAGGAACTAACAGAGCAGACAGATCAGGAGACCATACCAGTATGCCACACACTTGCTGAAGCCGCCCTGCAGCGTGCTGAGTGCCGCCAAGTCCGCATCGGAAACCCTAGCACCGCCATCTGCACAAACGCACGCATCGCACTTCATAGTCTCCCACGCCTCACGCAACCAAAAGAGGAAGGTCACAGGGGCGAGAAGAAAAAAGGCGCATTACATGATGTCACACCAGGGAGTGTGCCACGCGTGAATGATCAAGTGAAGCGAACACAGCAGAACTAGAGTTACGTCTTTGTATTGAAAACGTATTATGAAAACATGTAATGGCTGTAAGGCAGTATGGCCAAGTGTGGCCCGCTGATCAGAGAGGAGAAACGATAAGAGAGGAGCACGTTGTAGCGTTGTCGGTAAGAAAGAATAGAAACAGAATCAGCCACCAACTCTTCTTTCCTCTTCCTCACGTTTCTCCGGCTTGTTATCTCAACTCTAGTGATCACCGTCGATCGCCGGCCATAGAGCATAACACATGAGGAGAGGCTTGAGAGGTAGACGAGTATGGTGGCGGCCAGCGCAAGGGGGAGAACCCGCATGGACGGAGCTAGCTGCCGGCTAGGGCCTTGCTCTCGCCGGAGTGAGGAGGGAGGAAGCGAACAGCGGACGGCGCGCATCAGTTTGCCATTTGAGAGGAGTTGGAGGGGCATTTCACATTTCGCACCTCCTATATCTCATCTTTGTTTGGCTCAGAGGTTTTATTAATTGGCCCAACTGCTGTTTTTCTTTTTTTTCATCTCTACAACTGTTACGAGGCAATTGTCCACGTGTTAGATGCCACGCACTCTTAACCTTGTCCACGTGTTATAACGTTGCCAAGTTAAGCACATTTTATATTATGCTACAGCAGAATCGGTCTTGGCTATTGATTTGTATGCGTAAACTGTTAGGTGTTGTGTTATAGTGTTACTCTGCACCTCTCTCATTTCCATTTATCTCTTTCCTCTTTATATATGTATATTTCATTCTATTGAATCTATTAAAGTCATATAGTATCAGAGCAGGTTGTCTAGGGTTCCGCCGCCGTCACCGTGGTTCGCCGCCGTCCGCCGCCGTCGTGGTTGTCCTCCACCGTTGCTCGCCGCCGTCGCGGCCTACCATCACCGCGCCCGTCGCGTGGTGTTTCCCATCGCGGTAGCGCCAGATCTGCACCCCTTTTGTGCCCCTGTCGCACGGCTCACCAGATCTGTGCCCCTGTTGCGCGGCTCCCATCGCGGGTCTTCGTCGTGCAGCCTTCCTCAAGCTTCGTCGCCCAACACGGGTCTCCATCGCGTCGTTCCTGCCTTCAGTGCCCACATGCTGCCTGCGCCTCTACACTGTAGCGCATACTGTAGTGCCTCTGCACTGTAGCGCGCACTATAGCGCATGGAAACGAAGGCCTTCTCTGCGCTGTTCTGTTTTGAAGGGAGCAGTACTAAAAGGCAGATTTCAAGCTATTGACAGATTTCAAGCCTGCATTCATCTTAAGTTTGCACCTTCATCAAATCTGGTGGAAACATTTTCTAGTCTCTCAAAATGTCTCAGCCCGGTACAATTGTTATTAGCATTACTTCTTGATAGTCAAAATTATCGGGAATATGTATTTTCGGTAAAAACTGCATTGGGAGGTCATGGATTAGCTTTTCATTTGAGTGATGATCCACCTTCAGATAATACCAGTATGGCTGATATTAGAAAATAAAAAATTAATGATGGTAAAGTGATGGCCGTCATTGTTAATAGCATAAAACAATCCATGATTATGAGCTTAGCCAAGTTTAAGACAGCAAAAGATATGTGGTCCTTTTTAAGGCAACGCTATGTTCAAGATAGTGGTGCTCTCTTACACACTCTTATGCAATAAATTCATGTGATAGAACATAATGACATGACCATTGATGAGTATTATTCAGCCTTTGATCGGTTGATGGACCTCTAGTGTCCATGATACCAAAATGTGAAGTAGAGCAGTGTACTACTCACACTTTCATAGAGAAATTTCTTATATATCGTTTTGTTACGGGAGTATGCTATGATTTTGAGGCTATTCGCACAATATTGTTTCACACTTCTGCCAACTTGTCCGTGGAACAAGCTTTGTCCGACCTGATTGCTGAAGAGTTTCGGCTCAAGTCTTTGAATATTCTTTCTATGTCAGTGACACATAATATGTTGGCAGCTCCTCAGAGAGTCAGTACATCTCGAGACAGTACTTCTGAGGTTTGTGAGCATTGCAAGAAGATTGGCCATCGCTCTGCAAATTGTTTCACTCAATACCCAGAAAAATTGGTTGAGTATCGTGCACGTCGAGCAGCCCATGGACATGGTGCATCAACCACTTCCAAAGGTTCAGTCTCCATTGCCACTGTTGCTCCAGTTAGTGCCTCTCAGTCTTCATGGGTTCTTGATTCAGGGGCCTCTTTTCACGTGACCTCAGATCAGTCTTAATTGGCCAATGCAAGCCAGTTACTGATGGAGCCTCTGTCCAGACAGCTGATAGTACTTCTTGTCATATTACTCATCAGGGTTCTCTTTGCAATTCTCACTTTTCTATACCTAATATTTCCTTTGTTCCACAATTGTCGATGAATCTTCTCTCTGTTGGTCAAGTCACTGACCATAATTATTTTGTTGGATTTGATGATTCATCATGTTTCATTCAAGATCATCGTAGCGGGACTGTGATTGGGACTGGCCATCGCCGTAGAGGTATTCCTAGCCTCTATGTTTTGGACACCCTACGTCTTCCTTCTTCTACCACTACCACCACCTATGTGTCCTCCGCTACCTCTACTACATCTTTTGCTCAGTGGCATCATCATCTTGGACATCTATGTGTGTCTCGATTATCTACCCTAATTAGTGGAGGCTGTTTAGGTCAAGTTCCTGTTGAGTCTAGCTTTCATTGTAAGGGGTGTAAGCTTGGTAAACAAATCCAACTTCCTTACTCCTCTAGCACTTCACATTCTGCTAGACCTTTTGATCTCATTCACTCAGATGTATGGGGACCTGCTCCTTTTGCTACAAAAGGTGGTCATAAGTATTATGTTATTTTCATTAATGATCACTCTCGTTACACTTGGATCTATTTTATGAGACATCACTCTCAGTTGCTCTCTATTTATCGATCTTTTACTTGTATGGTTCATACTCAGTTTTCTACTTTCATCAAAGTTTTTTGTTCTGATTCTGGTGGTGAGTACTTGTCTCATTCTTTTCGTCAGTTTTTGACTTCTGAGGGCACCTTGCCACAACTTTCTTGTCCTAGTGCTCATGCTCAAAATGGTGTGGCTGAACGTAAATATCGCCATCTTATTGAGACAGCTCGCACATTTCTAATTGCATCCTTTATTCCCTCTCATTTTTAGGGTGAAGCTATTTCCACTGCTGCTTATCTCATCAATTGTCAACCATCATCCAAACTTTCTAGCAAATGCTCTGGTGAGATTCTCTTTGGAATAGCTTCTAACTATGATCATCTTTGGGTCTTTGGATGCAGTTGTTATATTTTGCTTGTCCCCCGTGAGCACACTAAATTGACTGCTCAATCTGTTGAGTGTGTTTTTCTAGGGTATAGTCTTGAACATAAGGGCTATCATTGTTATGATCATTCTTCTCGTTGCATCCGTATCTCACGTGATATTACCTTTGTTAAGGATCGTCCTTTCTTTTACAATCTTTCCACAAAGTTATCATATTCTCTCATAGAATCCATATCATTCTTATCTCTTCCTCCTATCTTCTCTAGTGATCACTCTCCTACCACCTCTCTACCATCACCAGTTTCTCTTACTTTTCCTGAGTCCTCCCCATGTCCTTCCACTCTTCCACCCAAACCACCTATCACTCATGTTTACACTCGTTGTTCTTTAGATACACCTCCTACCTCCACTCCTTTAGATCCACCTCCACTATCTCCACCTATCACTGATTCTCCTGATGTTCCTGGTTCTAGTGAGACACACATTGTTTCCGATGAGTCTCCAATTAGTCTTAGTTACCATCTTCGGGATCGGATCACTCTTAAGCCTCCTGTCAGGTTGATTCTTTCCTGTGAGACTGCTATACTCCATGAGCCATCCACATATCAAGAAGCCTCCACCATTTCAGAATGGTGTAGGACCGATACTAGCGACCAGAGGGGGGGTGAATGGGCGCAAAATAAAAATACAGCGGAAAAATAAAACTTCTGAGAGAAACACCACTCGTAGAGACAAGTGTAACTCGGTCTATAAAAAATGCATCAACAAGTGTAACGAGCGTTCTATAGAAA
>KE372555.1:413287-424459 GCA_000418225.1 Zizania latifolia | reverse complement strand
GTGCTCTCTCTAACTTGTCAAGAAGAAGAAGTATGCACATAATATTGCGGTATTTTATGATGAAACTGTCTATTTATCAAGTGACTGATTTTTTTTCTTATCGATCAATCACTTTATTAGCCATAGGATCAACTTGTAACAACTCACATGTCTATTTTTTATAGGGTAAAACAAACAAACTTCTAACTTAGAATTGAAAAGGCATACTTTGATGTTGATACTTACCAATATAAATAAGAAAACCATACTAAAGTTAGCATATAAGCACATCTTGATAAATCCAGAAAAATAAAAACAGAAGCAAACTAAAAGTTGCACGGAGACTATACTAAAGTTACAGTCTTTTCCATCGTGCATGTTTGGTATACATATCATGCAACGGTGCAGGTATAGGTGACTGACAAATAAGAAAAAAATCAGGCAACTAATAAATAGTAAAACTGTTTTATGATATCTCATTACCTTATTGGTTTCACTTATGGAGTTTCATTTTATCAAAAGCAGACTTTGGGGCCAAGAATTGGGTATTTGCCACTGTTAGTACCTATTATAAAGGCTCATTTCAGCAGCACACTTCCACCTGGTATTGACACTGTTTGGTTTGAATATAAAGGGCTGCCCTTAAAATGGTAATGATATGTAATCGCCTACCAATATTTTTGAAACCATTTGGCCTTAGCATTAAAAATACTCTATTACTCTCACATATGGCTAACTTCCCTTTTTTATCTTTGCACTCTTAGGTATGTACCAATTGGTGTTCTTTACGACCTTCTGTGTGCGGATCCAGAAAGACCATGGAATCTAACAGTAAGTCTAGAGTTTTGTTCTACTTTTGTTTTCATACACACATAGAAAATCTTTTGCAATATCAATTCTCCTCCCACAATGGTTTCTTTGTTACTTAATTAGTTTTTTTCTATCCACACAACTAATGCATCAAACTGTAGGTTCATTTTAGGGGATATCCTGCCGAAATCTTAACACCATGTGATGGTGAAGACAATGTAAAGTGGAGCTACATGAATTCCCTGAAAGAGGTTTGTTTTGAGATCTACCATTACCCAATCCCTTGTTCCCGCAGCAAGGCAATGTAGTGTAATCTTTTCCTTTTGCAGGCTGCCTTCATCATTACTGGCAACAGTAAGAATGTGATGAATATGTCTCAGGCTGATCAAGTCGCGTTGTGGCAATCAGTAATGAAAGGTATGCTCTTCATAAACAACAGTTCAATATTAACCATGCTTCATAAGCTCATTATGAAATTAGTGTTCATAAATCACATATCAAGCGCTCTGACTACTAGTACTAGTAGTACCTACTATTTGAGTATGATGCATTCTCTGAATATTGCGTCTTCATGATTTAACAGCAATTGTGTTATTTTGGTATTAGGTAACTTAGATGGGTATACAAATATCTCCACCAGGCTTAAGCTTGGACCATTCGAAGAGGATTGCTTAGTACGAACTTCCTCGGTAGAACACCAACAAGGTTCTGATGAGCCTGAATCTCCTGGATCTGGCAAACCATGTATGCTCTTTTGCATTGAATTATTTACTTCTTTTATCAGTTGAACATTCTCATACCCTCATATGCACAAATTTTGATATAATAGACAATGTTTTCACATTCCTGAATTTTCTGGTATGCTTCTGTATAATAAGGGATTTTGACATAATAATGAAAATCTCTGGTTAGGCAAGGTTCCTGTTAGATTATATGTGCGAGGTGTTCAAGAGGACCTTCATGATTTAGAAGAATCAGTACCTGTTCGTGACTGGGAAAGCATATCCTATATGAACCGACCATTCGAAATACTGAAGGAGGAAGGTATGTAGCATTCTTGTGAATATACGTCTTCTGGATGCTAGTAAGTAGTAGTAACAAACTTGGCCATGTTGCTTGTCTTTCATGAGTAGGGTGCATATGATATTTGCACTCTTCGAAGGGTTAATCAGACATTAGAAATTACATAATCACCAATTCCTTAGTAGCAGTGCTTTTTTATTATTTTGAGACATTAGTGGTGCGCCGTTTTGGTTTCACCTTTCCCCCATCCCTGTGAAAAGTATGGTGCAGGGACAGAGGGTCAGTTGATATGGAATGTTGTGTTTCACCAACATGTTGTGTTTATCAACAAAGAGGAATGCATACACGTACATTTCTTCCCTTGAGAAACTGAGAATTGATTGTAAGTTACTGTCTATTGGTCATCCCAAAACAAGTGCCACGCCATTAGGATTGACACTGTGCATGCTGTGTCTTACAATGTTTCATGGTGTCATATTAGTAGTGATTTTCCTTATACTGTAGTTCTTTGACGCAGGTAGAAGCTACATTACCCTGGAACGTGCATTGAAAACTTTGATACCTGAGTGGTTCAGCTCGAAAACATCAGGTAGTCCTGATGATCCTGATATCACTCCAAGAAGCTGTCAGAAGGTAGAGTCTGCTTCAGCAAGCTGGCAAGAGGCAGACGTGGACAAGAGCTGTGAAGTGAAGCTAGTGCGGGTGCAAGGCATTGAGCTCGACTTGGACATTCCATTCCTTTGGGTTGCAAATAACCTGAAGAACCCTGAATGCTACCTCCATATCTGTGTATATGTCAGTACAAGAAAACAACAGCCTAAGGGTATATGAAAGATTAGATATGATAAGGGGGTGCGTTCCAGGAAAATCTGGTCTTGTTCTTTGTACAGACGCTTAAATCTTGATCGATTTAGCCTGCGGATCGGTTGATGTATGATAGATGTGCATCCTTTGATGCTCAGTTGGAATTGGAATCTGAATCGAATGATGAATGTTTGCTCAATATTTTGAACTAGACAAAACCATGTGATTCTGCTAATGTCGCTATTCTTGACAAGAAGTCACATGAAGGCTAGATTTTGCTAGGAAATAAATCAACTGTAAGCATGATGTGGTTCAACAAACTAGATCGATATGTTGTGGTAAAAAAGGGAGATTTGTTCTTCTGTCATACATCATAATAAGTTGATGATATTTGCTTTTTTATTATATGTGTATGACATGTTGCTATATTAAGTTGATGTTTTTTCATTATATGGGTGTATGATATGTAATTTCTGAGTCTATTTGATTTGATGTCATACATTATGTGATAAAAGAGTAAATATCACCTAACTATAAAGGAAAAAAGAGAAAAAAAATCTTAAAAGAAAGAAAGGAGGAAGGAAAAGGAAAAGAAAGTAAAAAAAAAGGAAAAAGAAGGTGGTTCGTCGTCCGGTTAACGTTGGGTGCAGCGAGAAGGACGGACGGTCGCTCCCGCCTTTTGCTTTGGTTTCGTTTATAACGACCCTTCTTCTTCTCTCATCTCCATCTCCTCCTCCTCTCTCTCTGCAGCAACAAGAACAATGGCGAACGAGAAGCTTACCAAGCTGCGCGAAGCCGTCGCCTGCCTCACGCAGATCAGGTCTCTCTCTCTCGGGTCGACGAAACTGACATGCGCTCTCTTCTTCTCTGCTCCCGGATCGAGCAGATCACCGACTGATGACTGACTGCTTCCTTGTTTGTTTCTATCTTGGCGTGCTGCATGCATGCAGTGACAACGAGAAGTCCGGCTTCCTCAGCCTCGTCGCCCGCTACCTCAGGTAGGTAACCATCCGCCTGCCTGCATTGATGCCGCATGTATCGCTCGCGCCATTTCTGACGATGAGCTGTTCGATCGAATAGCGGCGAGGAGGAGCATGTGGAGTGGGGCAAGATCCACACCCCGACCGACGATGTGGTGGTGCCGTACGACGCCCTGGAAGTGCCGCCGCAGGACATGGAGGAGACCAAGAAGCTGCTCAATAAGCTCGCCGTGCTCAAGCTCAACGGCGGCCTCGGCACCACCATGGGATGCACCGGACCAAAGTACTATATATGCTGCAGCTTTTCTTTTTTGTCTTGACCACCTAATCCATTGCCATCTTCCATGTTCATCCATCCTCTCAAAACGTTGTTGCTCATGACATTGCAGATCGGTCATCGAAGTGCGCAACGGATTCACATTCCTCGACCTGATTGTCATCCAGATTGAGGTGGCTTACTTGAAACATCTTACAAGATCCATCCAAAGTTAAACTTCAGGGCATGGCATTATGGTTTTTTTTCTTTCTTTCAGTCCCTCAACAAGAAATATGGCAGCAATGTGCCACTGCTTCTGATGAACTCCTTCAACACCCATGAAGACACCTTAAAGGCAAAATCTTACCTGCCAAACCTGCATCTGTTCGCCTTGGAGATTGATTGACAGCCTAACTGAACAACTTCCTGAGTACTAACCAGCATGCTTCTCTGCAGATTGTTGAGAAATATGCCAATTCAAGCATTGAAATCCATACTTTCAATCAGGTAATTTTCTCTGTCTTGCACGATTGTTGTTTTCGCCAAGTTTTTAGATCAATGTGCTATTTACACCAAAACAATTTGATCCAATTAATGCAGAGCCAGTATCCTCGTGTGGTAGCTGATGAGTTCTTGCCATGGCCTACCAAGGGGAAGACCTGCAAGGATGGCTGGTAAGCTATTCTTTATAGATCCCTAGACCAGCAAATTCCATGATTCCTTGATCCCTAGATGAGCAAATTTCATGACATGAACCCAACGACTAATTTACAGTTTCTTACTTTCTTATAACCTTTGTATTACAAAAAAAATTCAGGTACCCTCCTGGCCATGGTGATATCTTCCCATCCCTGATGAACAGCGGCAAGCTTGATCTATTACTGTCCCAGGTTTGCAATCATCTGGGAATACTATCAGCTCCCACATTTTATCCAAAGTTATCTTGCATGTGTAATTAACTTCACTTTTTTCATCCTATTGCAGGGAAAAGAGTATGTGTTCATTGCAAACTCGGATAACTTGGGCGCTATAGTGGACATGAGTATCCTTATGTTTCACCATTTTAGCTTTACAAACTTTCTGGTTAAGAAAAGACATAGCTTTCTGGGAATGTACTTAACTGTTGAACAGAGATACTGAACCATTTGATCCACAAGCAGAATGAATATTGCATGGAGGTATGTGATTGGGTGGTATCTGATAAAGTTGGATCAGTTTGCCAGTAAATTTTTACAATCGTTTTTCAGGTTACCCCCAAAACTTTGGCTGATGTTAAAGGTGGCACACTGATCTCATATGAAGAAAGGGTTCAGGTAAATTTCAGTTCTTCCTTGTTTTACCATTGCACCATTTTTACTTGGAGTACTGCAAATGTAAACAAGTTGCTGTTCTGGACTTCAGTATTTTTTAAAATTTTCAACCATTATGTTACTACTGTATTAGTGACAGTATCTTTTTTTTGCTTTCCAGCTTCTGGAGATTGCACAAGTTCCTGATGAGCATGTAAGTAATGAGCTAGCAATTTGATTGTCTGTTGTTACATCAAATTAAACACAACATATTATAGAACTTCTCTGAAACATAGGTGAATGAATTCAAATCAATTGAGAAATTCAAGATCTTCAACACGAACAATCTGTAAGTGGATTCATGCTCTTCATTCCATTTTAAGATAAGATTGTATCTATGCTATCTAATGCTGCTGCCGGTTATGGTAGATGGGTGAACTTGAAGGCTATCAAACGCCTTGTTGAGGCTGACGCACTAAAGATGGAGATCATTCCAAACCCTAAGGTGATATATAATGCATTTCAGAAAACCCTTTTTCTATAAGAATTGCTTCCTAAAATCACTACTATCCAATGATTTGCCAAGAATTAAACATACAATTGAGATGGGCAATATCTAATTGCAGGAAGTGGATGGTGTTAAAGTTCTTCAGTTGGAAACAGCAGCTGGTGCTGCAATCAGGGTACCAACAAATTACTACACAGCAATCATCACCCTTTTTTGTTTGGGATAATTCTTTACGTGCCATTACAATTTTCAAGGATTTGAAAAATACCACTGTCAGTGACTGTGGTGGCCCCTGCTGCTTGTTAGTGACACACTAATGGCATATTTCTAAACCGTGAAAATTATAATGTCACATTTTTGCTCACATATAAATTAAAGATGACAAGCTATATCTTGTATACCAGTTCTTTGACCACGCAATTGGTATCAATGTTCCAAGGTCCCGGTTCCTACCCGTGAAGGCAACATCAGATTTGCAGCTAGTACAGGTCTGATTTGACACGACGACTACTCTTTTGGTTAACATTCTGCTAACTTGATTGTTTTCACCCAAGCAGTCTGATCTATATACCTTGGTTGATGGCTTTGTTACACGCAACCCTGCTAGAACAAATCCATCGAATCCCTCAATTGAGCTGGGTCCAGAGTTCAAGAAGGTCGAGTTCCAACGCTAATTCCTTTATTTCAAAGGAATAAATTCCTCGTGTGGATGCTTTAACGACGTTAATTCGTAGATTCAAATGCAGATTGGCTGATCTAATTTCTTCGCAATGGCAGGTCGGTTGCTTTCTTGGTCGCTTCAAGTCGATCCCCAGCATCGTTGAGCTTGACAGCTTAAAGGTTTCTGGTGATGTTTGGTTTGGTTCTAGCATCACGTTGAAGGTACTTTTGCCAAAGTTGTTTAAAGTTATATTCTTTCTTGTAGTTATAGTTCTTACAGGAAATGTTTGGTCTATTTTCGTGTATTTATCAAAATACCGCATAAATGTATACAACCCTTTTGTTATGGATACACTGGTGTAATGGTCCGACGATAGGGGATAGGGTACTCGTCCTCTAATAGCTACGATAGGATTTTGGATTTCTCCCTGAGGTTATGAAGATTAATTTATTATATAATAATATAGTACATGATATTCTTTTATATATAGAGAATTCTAACTTGACATAAAAAGAGCTAATCCTTATTATTATGGAAAACCAATATAATCTCTATCTCTAGTTCCTATCTAAATCGATGCATCTCTAACTAATAGATGTAATACCAAAATAACTATATCTCCATCCTAATAGCATTGCTACAGTACCGTGCTATAGTACCACAAACATACCCATAGCACATTTATGTTTTGTGCTCATAAGATCTTAATTCAGAGTGCAGCTTCACTTCTCACTGGTAAGTGTTTGAACATTGGAATAGTCTTCTTTGATTTATGTTTTATAGGGCAAGGTGACCATCACAGCCAAACCTGGTGTCAAGCTGGAAATTCCAGATGGAGCAGTGATCGAGAACAAGGTATACACCTTTCCCCAAGTAGCACAGTATCATTGATGTTTCAGGAATTTTGCAGTTCAAGAATAAATATGATCCAACTTTTGTGCCGTATGATCGTTTATAAGTGTTTGCATAAATTTCAGCATAATTTGAAGAGAAATCACAAGAATGCTAATATCATTGCACTAGTTAGAATACACAAGGGACTACAACCTAGCATTTTATTCATGCATAAAAACATTATTTTATTAGAAGTACAAAAATATATCTCAAATGAAGAGCAAGCTGACAGCACAACTGATATTTTTAACAAGAGAACATGTATTCTTTCATTTCAGGATATCAATGGCCCTGAGGACCTTTGAGTGAAAGCATGATGTGTGCACAAATGGAGATCAAATATACCATTGCATAGAATCTAACAAGCTCCATGACATTCTGGAGAGCATTTTTGATCAAGATTTACTTTGACATAATGAATAACAAAAACTAGAACATGTATTTTATCTAATTTAACTTTTGCTTCCTGTACTAAAATTTCCTTATTAGTTGGCAAACAAGCCATGCCCCGGCAAAATATCATATATTCATATGAACATATTCTCGGTTACATATCTGTTTAACAATTAACAAGAACACAAAATGTCACTATAACATTAGTACATGCCGCTAAAATTGTGAAACCTCCTGCTGTCACATGAAGCAAGTCATTGTCCTCTCCAAAAGGATGTATATATAGAGATGGCCAGAACTAGCTTGGATTCTGTATTACCTGGTAAGCCTGCAATTTCAGTTTCAAATAGGCCGGGACTTTGCCATAAGAACTCCTGAATACAGTGTTTTATACTCTCCCTCCTGTTTATTACACTTCAAGGAAGCACAACAGATTCTCTTCTCAGATACAGTATTTCAGCCTGCTCACATAGATTCAGGGCCAAGGTAACAGGAAACATGATAAGAGAAAGTTGTGAAAAATCAATCAAATAGAGATATATTCCCCCATTCAAAGTAGCATCGAGGACAAGAATAGCTTATATACAGTGTTCCAGCTGCCATAGTGGCCTCAAGTGAACTGTTTCCATCATCAGGTTGCTTGAAATCTACAGGTGGCATTCCTTACGCAGCCTCTGGTTGCATTTTATCGCATCTAAATTGGAGAGATTTGACCAAAATATGGCATATCTCAGGTTCAAAATGTATAATATCTCAACTTTGTACACACGCACTAGTTCTCTATGTCAATGACATTACCATTCCTGACTGGCCTCACCGGTCTTTCTATGTCAAGGGCAGCAAGGTTGCTGCTCACTGGCCTTGTCGGCATCGAACCTCTAGACAGGCTCAAGGACCGCTTGTTCTTTACTGGCTCGGGCTCCTTGCCATCAAGGAATGAGCAGAATTTTCTAAGGAATGAGATGAATCTTCTGATGCTGTGCCTCCTTGGCCCTTGTGGGGCCATTGGTTCTCCTGGATGTTCATGTCCTTGGTATTTGCATATAATGGTAACAAAGTAGATGAGCAGTGCAATGACACATGCCACACCGCAGATGAGGAACAGGCCCCAGAAGCTCTCAAGGCGGAGCTGATTTGAGTCAACAAACTCGGTGGTGTCATCTGTGCACTCGCTTGTCCTGAGCCACTTGTCATGGATCCGCTGCAGTTCACCATTCTCTGACAGTGACAGGATTGCAGTCGACAGGTCAACTTGCAAAGGGGAGTCTCTTGGAAATGCCTGATAGAGTGAACTTTATTAAGCACTGAGTTTTAATGACGAAAAACAAGAACGTTCAGATTTTAGACTTCTACATCAAATAAGTGCATTAAAGTATGTGGACAGCTATGTTGACAATAGGCATTACGTACAAGTTGTGAAACTTAAAACTGAAAGGTTGCCATAGGCATTCAGTATATTTCTAAGGAAATGTGATTTCCGAATTTCAACGCCAAGTCGTTTTCTCTGTTTTTCTAATCCATGTTAAAGAAATTAAGTTTGAATGTACTTACGAAGCCCCATCCTCTACTGGTGAAATCTGAGCCAGCAATGGCAATCTTGCAGTAAGTTGATAAAAACAGTTCAACATAGGGGCGCTCATCTACAATGGCACTGACACCTCCTTTCTTAGGGCCTCGCTTGAGTGCATCAGCATATTCTTCTGGAGAACCAAGAGCTCTCAGCCTCGACCGTGAGATGTTCAGCTCCTTGACCATGTATTCTTCTGCAAAAGAACCAACTTGGAAACCAATTGGATAATCACTACTTTTCAGGTCATCGATTCCTCTTATAGAAATATCAAGTTGTTGAACGGTCAGGATGGAAGTAAGACTTGCAGTATAGCTGGATTGAATGATTAAAACAACAAATAGCCATATGATCAAGACACCACGTCCTAAGGTGCTCATGGTATTTTCTTCTGGGAGCAGATAGAGATGAAAGCAATCTGTCAGAACAAAATATTACTTTTAACCCCAAAAAAATAATGGAAAAGGTTGGTCTACTCACTCTGTGCAAAAAACAGGGTCGAAAAGCTGAACCTGCAGCATCAAAATTGAGATTAAAGTCACAAATTTGGTAGCAAAGAAGCACACCATCAAGAGAGAAAAAACAAAAGAAACAACAGGTAATTCATCATACTGAGATAGACTGTATGCAGAGAGCATGTAAAACAAAGTTTCAGTTCATTGTTCATCAGTACGCCGTTTGGAAGTGCTAAGTGGACAACTTGTCTATGTAGTATGTATAAAAATATGTTGTAAACATTATTTTAAGATGCCAGCTATGTGCAGTGTATTTCACAGGATTTGTATAGATATCAATATCTGCAGAATGACTGACAGATGGACAGATGACACAAAATGTTCAAATAAGCTCCTTACCAGAAAATAGTCATTATTTGTTCTCGTGGTGTGCCACGGAATTCATCATTGATTCGATGTTCAAGAACCCAAACAACTACACCCACGATAAGGAAGAACAATCCAGTGACACACCACATCTGCAGAGTGAATGGCTGCAAGAATGCCCAGGAAGTTGTTATATGATTTTTAACCGGAGCCAGTATAACCAGGCCTGATTCAATGAAGGGCTGGGTGAAATCGGCAGTTAAAGCCCGGCTCATTGTAATTGTAATATCCCCTATCGCTGCGTCAAACTCCTGCAGGATAAGAAAAGTCTGATCAGTATCATATGATAGAATGTGCAAAAGAACAAAAAACAAACCATCGCTTGACCATACTTACATTATCCTCAACCATTTGTATGAGTTTGTCATACTGAGGATTTTCAGTACCACTCCCAAAAGGTACGAACTTGTAGGTAACAGGATAAGGAAGCAAAGCCAATGCCTGAGTGAAGACATCAATGCAATAGCCCTTCATTGATCCAGTAACATTATCTTTTGTGACAATCTCTTTGAAGCTAAATCTGTTGGGGACACCAATTTTCAACTCCTTGGCATTAGAAGGAAAGACCCAGCCTCGAGGCTTTTGTGCAGTCTCCCCAGGCCAGATAACATCATAGAGATGTTGATTAGCAAGAGAACTGTTAGGAGGCTTTGAATAAAGAACCTCAGGAAGGACAGTCGATAACAAGCGAGAATAATTTGACCAATAGCCAACTGTCCGCATGCCATTTCCAATGATACTTATGATATCATATGCAGGATGAATGAGGTCACCAGCAGCAGTAAATTGCACTTGCCCAGAAACCCCAGTGAAGTTTACTTTTTTTATCTTCTCCAACAAGTTATCTCCCATATCAAAAACACTCATTGCTTCAAGGTGAAGAGTTCCTCCAGCTTCATCACGCAACCTTGAGTCATTTGAAAAGGAAATCTTCCCACCATCATCAAAGAAAGCATCCAGAGCCCGAGCTACTGCCCATACACTATCATAAACATAAAAACCATATGAACTCGTGAGGAGATCGCTGTAGTTGTACATCTTGCTTACCCTGCTCCACTTGGAGATCAAATTACTCTTCATCTTTGAGTTAGGGATGTGGGGGCGTAGAGTAAGAACACCTTGCATCC
>KE372555.1:385435-396837 GCA_000418225.1 Zizania latifolia | reverse complement strand
GCCGGAGACTGGCGCGGGGCTCCCCATGGGCACGCCGGCGGAGGTTACCACTGCGCCTGCGACGACGACGACGACGACGAGACGAGAGGAGTGGAGGAGAGTACACGAACGCCACCGCACCACACCGCTGCAATCCACGCGCCCCGAGGCTACCAACCCTCACTGGCAAGTGGGCCCCACCGGATAAATCGTTCAAATCATTATATAATTATTATAAATAAACTTTCCACACGAGGCGAGGCAGATCATCTGCCCGTCATCTTCGGATGGACGGTTCAGATATTCAGGACCCGACCCGTTAAGAGAGGCTCGACCCGTGCTTCGTCCGCCGCCGCCTCTCGCCTCTTTTCCCCTCCGACTCCGCAGCGCCATCGCCATAGGCGAGACGAGAGAGGAGAGCGCGAGGTCGGAAGGGGAGGCGACATGTCCGGCGAGGAGGAGGAGAACGCCGCCGAGCTCAAGATCGGCGAAGGTCCGTCCGCCCTTTACCCCCCGACGGATCGAATTGAAATTTGATTTGATTTCTAGGGCTCCGAGATCTAACTGTCCTGTGGTTGCGCGTACCGCGGGGGGAAGCAGAGTTCTTGAAGGCCAAGTGCCTGATGAACTGCGAGGTGGCCATCATCCTGGAGCACAAGTACGAGCAGATCCAGCACATGTCGGACGGCGACCCGGCGTCGCAGGTGTCGCAGGTGTTCGAGAAGTCGCTGCAGTACGTCAAGCGCTTCAGCCGCTACAAGAACCCCGACGCCGTCCGCCAGGTCCGCGAGACGCTCAGCCGCTACGGCCTCGCCGAGTTCGAGCTCTGCACCCTCGGCAACCTCTGCCCTGACACCAGCGGTGAGGCCTTCGCTCTCGTCCCCTCCCTCCACTCCGGCGGCAGATTCCAGGGTGACGCGGGCAACGACAAGATCGACAAGATGCTCAACGACCTCTCCCTCATCAAGAAGTTCGAGTAGCAGCAGCCAGCTCCTCAGGCTCTCTTATCAGCATCAACATCGTCTTCTCTTCTTGTAGCAGCTTATCAATTTCTGCTGCACTGTCTACTGTCTGCATTACATTATCTCCTATGCATGAAAAAAACTTTTTGCTGTTGATTATGAGAATTAGTCAGTATCTTCTGGAAAAGAGGTGAATCAGAAACATGCCTCATGATTTGAAGGGAGATTGAATCATATACCCTTCTTTTAGATAAGAATCTGAGAATTTACCCTCAACATCTCATTGATATGTAAGGTCATCACAAGTCACTAACACGTGTGTCAGAGGATAAATCCTCAATTTTTATCAAATAGAGGGTATATGATCAAATTTTCCTGATTTGAATGCTTGTCGCAGTTCGTTAGCTATGAGTTTGGCCTTCTGTCCTGCTGTGTATGATCTCCAGGAGCCTTCTGTTCTGCTGTTTATGATCTCCACTGGCAGTATAATGACTTGAAGAAAACCTTCATGTTAGTTAATATTCAGTGCCTTTTGAAAAGAAAAAGAAGTGAATTGGATTATTGCTTCCTGTGATCGTGATTTTATCTATGTTTTGACCTTCTGTTCTGTATGGTCTCTCAGAATGATGTTTCCTTTTCATCGGTTATTATGTGTGATCACAAATTGTATCTGCTATATATTGATTGGAACTGTTACAACATGAACAGAAGATGAAAAAATGTCCAGGAAACAGCCCAGCCAGAGTCTAAATTCGGGTGAGAATAAGAGCTTAATTTTCTGATATTGTTTAGCAGTGGTAAAATAGAGAATTACAGATGCATATCATTCACTTGACTGTTGAGGTTCCTTGTATACAATTTTCTTTAAACATGTTTGAACATGAGTGCGCTGCCTTCCTCTGTTTGCTGAATGACATAGCAAATCCCCTCAAGGATATATGTAGTCATGGAGAACTGGAAACCAGCTATTTTTCAGTCCCTGTGGTTGAGTTGCATTCTGAATTTGCTTATTCTTCTTGACTTAGGTTACAATACCATGTATTTGCTACAGTTGGATGAGATATATTTTTTGTATGTAGCTCAATCTGATGCAATTGGACTAAACATGATTCCCCTGTTTTGCACTTGATCAGCTTTGGTACATTGCTCTTGATTGGTGCTACCTGATCTGTATATGAGTAAAAGGAGTAGGCAATTCCACAGGCTACTCTGTATTAAGGAATAATTTATTTTGTGTTAGCAAGGTAGCAAGATAGTTCATTCTCTGTGTCCTTCTATTTCATATCAGTGGTAGGCTGAAGTTCACTGTCTGCATTCTTCTATTCATATCATTGGTAGGCTTCAATTTGTTCAGTACTTACACAACCAGTGGCAGGCTGCAAGGAAATGAAGGAATGTGGGCAGAAGTGATTGAAATGTACTGCAAACACAGTTGTGCGATATTTCTTGCTCATATGCTGATTTCCATGTGGTATAAGTTGGATATGACTTTTTTTTTACATATTATTTGTTGGTAACGCTCTTAAAACTGAGAGTTATAGATGCATTTTTTTTTTGCCATGGCCTGACGTAAATCAACCTATAAAACCTGAACTTGACGCTGAAGCGGAGTCCTCTGGCGCCCGACGCCGATCATCTACTTCTAGGTGTTGTTCTGTACATGCGGCGGCGGTGACATGGCAGAAGCAGAGTGAGACCGTCGAGGAGTGAACCTGGTTGTCATCATCATGGAGCACAAGTAGGAGCAGATCCAGCACGTGTGTATTGCACTCGTGAATCCGAACTGAGTCTGAATTCTGAACACCTCAGCGTGTGACGAGCTGCTTGTAGCTATGGCACAGGAAAGGCGAGAAGCTGGCATCTCATTATATATTCATAGTTACAGGTGGCCCCCGTCTTCTTCTGACGCATATCTACTGAGAAGAATGAAATGACGATATCACAATATCGTGCAGGAGCACAGTACAAGCAGGCGACATGGCGCTTCGCTTCAAGGCTTGCGAGATGAACAGGGTGAGCTTTGCTTTGCTTCCTTGCTTGCTTGATCGCTACGAGCACCAGTTCCAGCAGCCAAGCGAGGACGGCACCCGGCCGGTTCTCCTGATGTGGTCTGCCTGCTCTGCCGTCCTCGCAGCCGCACGGCTATGTTTCAGCTCTGCCGCCGCCCGCTTCTCATCGGCGGTGTGTCTTGCGGATGCGAGCTGGCTCATCAGCTTGTCTTGTGCACGGGCTCGCATCCTTTCCACGTCAACCTGGAAGGGCACGAAGGCAATGATACTTCTATTCTTTTTTGGCATGAGGGCAATGATACTTACAGACACGGAAAACAAAAGCAAATCAGACTGAGCACTCTTAACTAAGTATGCTACATCTGAATGAAAGAAACGGCACTTAGTTTGCTATGTCATATCCAAATGAAAGGAAGATAATGGTAGAACAACCAAGCATTGTGCCGCCAGTATTCCAGTGCTATGTATTAGTCTTGAGACGAAAGCATTATTCTACCACTTATGTCTTGAGGTAAGATAATAAGCAGTACAGCCTCACAGCTTATTGTGAATGGCACAAACAATTCTGTGATAAGCAGATTGAAGCATAATGTTAAGAGTGATGCGCAGTGAATTCAGATAACACCAGAAGAGGTGGTCAATGACATGATCCTGACAGGAATGGTATCTTGAGCTTCCCATGTGTCCCATACTCCAATTATCCCATACCATGTTAATAACATGATTGGAAGGTTATATACTAGTCACCAGATATCATCAGCAGAACATATCACATATGATCTAATGTGCATGTTGACAACAAAATGGAATATAGAAAAGCTGCTAATATTGAAAGTGCATTAGAGATCCATGGGCAATCTTATTGGATGACAGAAAAGTTACCTCAATTTTTCTCATTTCAGCTTCAATTTTGGCTCTCTGATGATCTTCCCATGCTTGGATCTTAATCTCTTCTCGTTTAAACCTGTCATGTAATATATTAACTCACTGAGCAATGGTACAATTTAACAAAACAGACAGGCACATTTTTTGCATTGACAGAAAGATTAGTTTCATGAAGCACCTTGCTAAATATTTGGCCTTCTCCGCCTCCTCCCATGCTTCTGCACGGATTTCAGTTACCTTCTGTGTAGATTGGTCCATGGGCACTGCCTTCAAAGAAAGTGATGCATCCTTTTCCTCTTCCTTCTTGCTAGCCCATGCTGCAATGTTGGTTTTACCAAGCTGGGTGCCAAGCAGCATTATCTCCCTCCTGGTCTTCATTTGTAATTCCTGTTCACTTAATTCCGCATTGCTACATTCGCCATGGCTGATAACAGCACCTATTGCATTGGGACCTATTGTTTTCCGTGGAGTAGTTGGGTGTGAACAATCTGGACTCGTTGCTCTCACCGGTGTTCCTGTCCGGGATGGCTCTTGGCTCGCAATAGGAGTCATTTCTGTACCCATATCCCTCATTGACACTGATCGGACTGTTGGCGGGGGAGGTATGCATGTTGTGGCACTCTGAAGTGTGTTGGATGAATCATGTCGATTAAAAGTAACTGCAGAAATTCAAAATTCTGGTTAGAAAGCAATGAGAAATATATTCTGTTCGTTTTTAAAACAATGGATAGTTTTTTTGCACAGGACCTATTAACAAAGTGTATCATGGAATACTGATGATTCAAACAATGTTACACGAAGTTCTGTAAAGGAAATCTTGCTTGCATCATACATCTCTTATTGACTCTATCAGATATCTAAAGGAACAAACAAACATGTAAACTATCTAGATTTGTCAATGCAACTATCGTAAATTACAGTAAACTATTGAAAGGTCAATATAGCTCTGCACATCATCAAATGGGGGTGTTGTCATTGTGAATGAGACTGGGATGACGATTATCCGTGGCCTAATGCTCCACTCAATTAATGGCAAGAGAAGATCAATCAGACCCTTAGTGGAAGGATTAATCACCCCACATATTGTACAGCAAGCTACTTTATGGAAAGAGGAAGAACTGAGGCATGATGGCATAAGGACTGCAGCACTCCTTACCAGCTGAATCACATACAGTAATTTCTTCAGGAAGTGCAGACTTTGCGCAAGGCTCAACTTCTGGATACGGATCAGGCGGGGTCCAATTCACTGCTTTCTGCCACCCGATTTCCCTTTTCTCTTGGCTTGGATCGATCCTCTTAGTATCTATCTCCTCTGTGGCCTCTAGGACAACCTTCGTCACCGGCAGCCTCCCGCCACCAAAGGTAGTCTTTTCCATCTTCCTTTGCGGCACTCCACTGGCCCTACTAGGACGATTTGTCGTCGGGCTGGCAATCCATTTCTGGGCATCATCCCACTTGGAAGGTGCATGCTTTGAGAATGGAGGAACAATTGCTGCCGCCGCTGAGCGAGCAGAGGCACCCCGCTCCTTATGGAACTCGAAGTTGGAAGCCACACTCTCTGAATCACATGAGTCCTCCTGGGGCACCCTTACCCGTGAACCCATGGAGTGGGTGTCTCGCGATCGGTGTCCACTCCCCGTCTCCAACGAGGATGAAGACTCTGAGATGGTGCTCACCACATCCACATCCTTGTATTCTTCGCACATGCTACCTCCTCCTACACCAAAAAAATAGACATGGCTGAGTACACTGAAATCAACTGAAGATTCAAGCAACCATGGTCTGTCACTTTCAGTTCAGCTGCCCACTAAAAGCACACGACCATCGCACTTGTCCCTGAAATTCTGCAATGCAGCAGATTATGTGCCCGGCGGGCTAAAGCCCCCCAGTGATGAATTGGTGAAAAAAAGAGAGAACATTTCAACGACTAAAGAATCACCATTATCAGGAAGACAAAACCCCAGCCAGCCAATGAAATCCTTAGCCGGCTTCTCATGCCATGAACCCACTTGAACAGAGGAGGATTGGACATCTCAGTGTTTAGAGCTACTCTGGTCCAAATCGAGCCATGCAGGCGACCAAACCCTCCCAAGATGGAAGCTTTATCAATGAAGCCACCAAACCCCCAACTCCCCGGAATGCAAAATAAGAATGCTCGAATCAGCGGTGGAAAGAAATATACTCACTGCACGCATCGGCGTCGGCGTCGGATCTGACGGAGGCCTTGGGCACCGAGCCGTACTCGTCGTCCACCTCCCCGGCGTCCTCCTCCCCGTGACCCTTTCGCCGCTTCTCCACCCCCAGAAGCATCGCGCGCAGCCGCTTCGGCGAGAACCCCCCGCCCTAATCCAACGTGCGTTAGAGCAGCGGACCACGCATTACTCCAAACAAGTACCGAGTCGTGGGCGTGGCACACCCGGAGAGGAATGGCAGTAGCGGCGCGAGCGACGGAGGCGGAGGAACTGGGGGCTGGGGCACGCACCTGGGTGGGGAATGGCTTCTCGATGCGCTCGTAGTCCATGGCGGCGGCGCGCCGGAGCCGGAGATCTGTGGCCGCGTGGGCGTGGCCCGTGGGAGCAGCGCGAGGAAGAGAAGCGGTAGAGTGACGAGGGGGGCAGTTAAAGCTAAGCTCGGGAGAGTGCGAGCTTTGACTGTACTTTGACCATATTCGCCCTCACGTTTCCTAATAATTTACGCTCCCTGCCACTGCGAGTCCTGGCTTGCGACAACCGGAGAAGCAGCAGAACGGAGGGGCAAAACGGTAAAGAGAGAGGTGTGCCGCATCAGGATGAGGCAACGGCCACTTTTCCTACGTCCCTACGGCCTACCCCCGTGCTGCTGTACTCCATGGGCCCACAATTCAGGGTCCACATGTCGGCGTGAGTGGGTCCCCTGCCGTGCCAGGTGGCGGGTCCCCCCTCGTCCTGCGTGCATGAATGCCACGCCGGACTATCTGTCACTGCAGGTGGGCCCCACCCACAATCATGATGTCCGTCTTCTTCCTACCGAGCCCCCCACGGCACGTGAGTGGCGGGCCTGATAGCTCAGCTCCAACTCCAGCTCAAACGGGGATTTTTTTAAATAATATATTTTAAAAAAAAATAAATTTGGTATGTGCATTTTAAAATTTGTAAAAATAATCTTATGTCGATATTTGATATGCCGATCGGCCGGTATTTGATGTGCCGATCTAGGCCGATCGGCTGGGGATCCAGTTCTGTCGGTGTTTGATATGCCAATCTAGGCCAAACTGCCTAGATCGGCAGATCAAATGCCGACTAGCACCTATATTTTTTATAAATTCAATATTAAAAAATGACAAATTTAATATTAAAAACCCTATTTTTTTATTAATATGTTATATATCCGTAATATTGTAGAATATTATGTGGAATTAGAGAAATTTGCACACTTTCTCGTTCTCTATTTTGAAACGAGATTGCAATATCTATTTCGTAGAGAATCACACATATGTAAACAAGCTCGTAAAATATGGTATAGCACAATACCCGAAGCTGTTCGAAAGCAATCCAATAGAAACTAGGCACAATAACTAGTTCAACAGATTATAAATGGCATACTGGTAGTATGGACAAGAAGGTCCTACTGATTTCTCCGTTGTCTTTCTTCCTTAGCGCATCTGGCATGTTTTCTTTCTTCTCTGTACCTAAGCTCTCGCTGCCTATGGTATGCCCTCCGTTGCTTTTTTTCTTCATCAAATTTTGCACTCCTTGCTCGCTCATCAGCTTCCCTCTTCCTCGTTTCATACTTCAGGTGACTTTCTGCCTCTGTGATCCAATCATCCTCGTACGTAGGTGATGCTACATATATCCACCGACGGAATGCGTATCTTCTTACATTTTACTGCCGTAACGGACAGGAAGGTAAATGTTACAGTAGAAAATTATTCGAAAATAAGCCATGATTTAGTTGTGATCCATTATCACGAAGTAGTCATGTAGGTTGGAGCACACAAATTCTCTCCTTCCCCATGATTCCCCTCTAAGTGAGGTCCTTACCATACAACGACTGCCACAGGCGCACGTAGGTCATTGCTCCTACTCAGGGATTCCTAGAGAATTTGTCATCTAACTTAAACTAGTATGCTCCACCTTTAGGCGATGCTCTTACTTCCTCCGTGTGTAATCCTCCGTAGTATCGGCTTGTCGTATAGGTCTTCTGGAGGTTTGTTGCCTTGAATCGTCGATCCATTGGGTAAAATCATATTTTCTTGGATTATTCTACAAGACCAAATAACTGAAGCTACTTACACCAAAGTTAGTAATCAATGGACGTACGAACTAATTTAATGTTCTTGTGCTCATCACGAAGTCGTCCTCGATGGTAGGACATATGAAGTATCTTCTGCTAGCAGCTCGTCTTGACATTGTGGTCATTACCTAACAGCGGTCTATGCAGCGACATTTGGGCGTTGAAGCCACGGCGGCACTCTGATCGGATTGATTCTCCAATCACCTTGCTCGGACTGGGCACGACACTCGTACTCCTCCTTCTTTGCAGCGTACTGTGCGTTTGTTTCGCTAGGAGAGAACCAACGTTCATCAAACACCGGCTTCTCAGTATTCACACACTCAACGAAGCCGCACCTCCTTTTGTCTGATTTCCTTTCGACGTTCGGGTATCACAACTCCTTCTCAACATTGGGGCAAAGAAAGTACCTCCTTCCACGAATGTTATGTCGCTTTTCTGTCTCTAGTTAGCACCGATTCCCGTAATGGCACAAAGGCCGATCGGTCCACGGAGGGATGAGATAAGCGAAAGGATCTCTCCTCCAGTCCGGATGTTCGGTCCTTCTAAGATTAGTAGAGAAAAAAGCCATATAACTACATAGAATAAGACATGGTCAGATTTTTAAGTAAAACACATCGCATCATAATATAGAAGTAGAAGAAGAAATAATACGTAGAAGCAGAGATACTACCAAGTGTATAATCACAATAGCAAGTGCATAAGGACATAGTATGACATATAGTAATAAACGGTTCGGAACAAATCGTCTGTCCCCACGATAACAACAGCACGCCATACTAAGCACCACGCCTACTGCGAGTGCGTCTCGATCGCTGGTCCGAGAAGGTAAACCTATCCGGTGAATGGCACACCCTAGGTGGCCTGGCGGCCTGTTCCTCCTGCTGTGTTGGTGGTGGGGCTCCTTGAAGCTGTGAAGGCCCGAACACCTTAGCGGTGGCACGCTCCCAAGTGTCGTAACCTGCTGAGTTGTGCTGGCCTCCGACACCGGAGTCTACCGGTCCAGATGGACTGTGATACGTGGGGTCCAAGCCAGCTCGCTAGTAGTGATACAGATACGGTGCTGTACAAATAATAAGTTATTAGTGACATATGGTAGATTCTGATGAAAATCGGTGTAAGACTGTATAATACTCATCCAGTGTCCTATGTGCTCCATATCCCAATGGCGGCGGTGCGGCATGTCCTGATGGGCCCACCGCCGACGATGGGCCTAGACCGTAGAAGTATTGGTGCAGCGGATACCAAACCTGCGGTGGCTGCATCGGAGGGGGTGCCGGCATCGGAGGGACTGGCTGTGGACGAGGTGGCTGAGGGGCAGCAGCATGAGGAGGTGGTCGTGCAGACGTGTCGAGTTCGTCGAGAGCCGCTCGCACTGCCGTCCAGTCCAGCGGGTTGTGCACCACGCCAACCTCGCTGACCCACCGTTAAACGATCATGTTGATATAGTTCCGTGTATTCCACACGTGATCGGACTATAAAAGAACAAGTCAAATAAACACGTAGTATTAATCATCGGGGATTAAACAATTCATGTGCTTACCAACTCGTTCTGGGCAGCGCCCATCTGAGAAGGATATCCGTGCGTCACACCAGGAGCAGGTAGAGGACCAGCCAGGAGCAGGTGGAGGACCAGTGTCCCGTCCTCTGACGAGATGAACCCTGATGCGAACAGACTACCATAGGAGGTAGTCATGGTATGTCGTAGGGTCGTACCCGTCCTCCTCCTCGTCTAGGTCCTCCAGCGCACCCTCTCACTGCGCGACCCATGGTTGTATCCTAACCTAAATCCTAACCTCCCATGGGATGCCGCTAGGGACTCCCTTCTGCGTGTTCCTGCAGCAAACAAGTGTAAATTATGATTTACAATAGTAGATAACACCAGAACATGATAACTAAATCGTATGTACGTGTGCAGGAGCTCACCGGTGCATATAGGCAGGCACCTAGGCATGTATAGGACATAGGAAGTACTGCACTAGCCCGAACTATCGACAGACGCGGTGGACAGTATGTCCCTCGATCATGACGTCGAATACGAGGCATTTATATGTCCTCCAGTACGCCACGTCCCGCGTGCATAAGGCGGAGAGCCCGTGAGGCGCACGCCTAGCAACGTCGCCTGACAGGTAAGGTCTCCAACGAAAGTCATGCGCCCAAATGTTGTCAAGCTGTGCCGTGTAGTCTAGATATGAGAGGTGGGTCTGAGAGTGGGCTCAAAATGGCTGCAAAAGAGAAAATATCAATACGAAAATTAGTCCTAAAATACTACTAAATTAGTACTAAATTATCCCTAAAATACTACTAACTACTCCTAATCTACTCCTAAATTACCTCTAATTTACTACTAAACTATCCTAAACTACCTACCCTACCTAAAGAAGAGAAGAGAGGAGAGGGCATACCTGGAAGGAGGAGGGCCAAGTGAGCTTGGGGCGCGCGGCGGGGGAGAGAGCTTCGGCCCCCCTTATATAGAGGGCTTATCGGCACTTGGTGTGTCGATCTAGGGGTGATCGACAGATGGTCTGCTGATCGGCCTAGATTGGCAGATGGTCTACCGATCTAGGCCAGAGATCAAACGCCGACAAAAGCTAGGACATCAGCCAATCTAGCCGATCGGCCTAGATCGACATATGGTATGCTGATTTAGGGCCGATCGGTCTAGATCGACACACCAAGTGTCGACAGAAGATTATTTTTGTAAATTTTGAAATCCGCGTATTAAATTTGAAATTTTATTTAAATTTTTTATTATTTTTAAAAAAAATTCTCAAATGGGCATGGCAGCCCGTCGCGTGTCAATGACACGTGGGCCCGGTGCTTCCGTGGCTTCCCCCTTGGGGCGGGCAACGGAAGGAGTACTTGCTTGTTGGTTTACTGCTGCTAATCAGCTGCACGTCCGCTCGGGATTCGGTGCATTTACCCCAACTGTTCGTGCATTAATTAGAGCAGGATAATTGTTGTTTTGTTCTTGAGCAGGGCCCATGGATCATCAAAGCCTGGATGTGTGCTCCAGCAGCGCCATTTTGCAGTGTTGATGAATTGATGTTCAGAGTTCAGACGACCTGATCTGATTAATTACAGTCTTACAGAGGAAAGCAGCAGCAGCATAAATCGAGGGGATTAACAGATCGGGATTAATACTCCTGTAGTCCTGTCGATTCACGTGTTAATTACTGCCGAACTCGCACATGTTGATCCAGAGTCGCCATGTCATGGACATTTTCCTTCTGCGCTCTGCAGCTGTAAGCAGTTTGAGCTGGATTCAGCTGCATTCCCTGGCCTGCAGGCTCTGACT
>KE372555.1:349768-366287 GCA_000418225.1 Zizania latifolia | reverse complement strand
GTTTAGCCCTGTTGTAAGTATAGTACAGTAGTAGCTAGGCTGCCAGGGTGCGGTTGTACATAGGCTCTGTTTGTAGGACTTCTTGAGCTAGAAATAGACAAAATTTCCCAAATTCCTACCAAATGGATATAAAATGAAAGTGATTCATACTATAATTTATAAGAATTAATTCTTCTTTTTCTACTAAAAAGAGAATCAGGTAAAACTTTGTTTCTCACGAGATTCAGATTAACAAAAACTGAAAATCCCATAGACGATTTCACGGCTAAATTTGTTTCACCGTAAAATTACTTCCTGAAAGAATCAAAATCATAATTCATATCCGTGCTAAAACGGGCTCGTAGTCTGTACTCCTTGATTTCTTTGGTCAATTCTTCAATCCATTTGTTACTTGAAACAACTAATTGCACAAATTATATCAAGGCACTATTGTATCCTTTAAAAAAATTGAAAGCATGCATATGCTTACATGCTTATTGACTGACTAATCAATCAAGGTATACCGCAACCTGAATTCCTGATATTTTGGTTCCGGGCGACTGTTTGAAATGGCGAGGTAATGGGCAACGCATCTATCAATCCTGCTAATTTCTTGGTTCACTACAAATTCCACCAAAACAATCCTACAGGAAGCTACCCAGAAGTACTGCACAGTTCTTCGCCAAGGTATACCGCAGGCAGCATAGCCATGGCCGGTGCCGGAGACTTGAGGACGCTACCCCTAGTTGGAGCAGGCACCACCAATCTAAACGGAAACGCGACAACACGGCAGCAACAAACAAGCACGGAAACGCACGGTGAGAGGGAGGGAGGAGAGTTTTTTCTTACTGCTCTGTGAGCACGCCCCCGGCCTCGCCGTCGTACGGACGTCGGCGCGAAGGGAGGAGGGATAGGAGGGATAGGAGGGGAGGGGAAACCAGCAACGGCAGCAGCGGGGCCCACGTGTCATCGAGGTACAGAGGGGTGGGCTGTCAGCCAGCCCACCAGAGGAAGGCGGGTGCGGAGGCCCAACCAGAAATATATGGGCCCACCCGGCCCAGCGGCCTCTAGGGTTTCTGCGCGACTACTTATCAAGGCGAGGAGGAGGCAGCTGCTCACTTCTCACTCCCGCCGCTGCCGCCGCTCCATCCTCTCCTCCCCCCTCGCTGTGGCTGCGCTGCTTCCACGGAGAGAGGCGCAGAGGCGCGGCGCAAATCGCAGCAACCGGAGCGGAGAGACTTTCGAAGTCCCAATCCATCAAGGTGAGCATCTATCCCAGAACTATTCGCTTGCAACTGCTACTGCATTGCCAGCCGATGCGTCCTTCAACATTTCGTCGATTTAGTCGCGTTGATAACGCGTTCGGTTCGAGCGGCTAAAAGCTTCAAATAACAATTAAATCAATTCCGATGCGCGCGTTTAGATTCTGGGCTTGTGGTCAGTGTTAATGGGACAATTTTGTGCCGATGAACAGAACGGAATTAGTGTGTGAACAGTGTGGATGTGTTATGAGTTGTAGTTTTCCACTTTTCCTAGTAATCTTAGCTATAATTCCAGGTGTTGCTGTTCGAGGGTTTTTCTTGCCATGAGGAATGGGGATGAATAGAAGCATTTGCCACCACCTTCTCACCCAGGGCAAAACCATAGGAGAGCTTCAAAGAATCCACGCCCAGCCAGTTGCACATGGCATCGACCCGAACCACCAGTCCGTTTCCTGTAAAATCTTTTGGTCCAATGCTGAGTTTGGCCACCCTGTTGATGCGTGCAACTTGTTTGATGAAAATCCCCACCCTGACATTATCTCCTTCACGAGCCTCATGTCCCTTTACCTTCAATTAGATCACCACCAGAAAGCTATATCCGTGCCCTCTCAGCCTCTGGTGGGTTAGGGGATCAATATATTGGTAGGGCGATGCATGGCCTGATTTTCTGACGGGGATTGAACTCTAAGGCAATCATTTGCAATGCTTTGATTGACATGTATAATCAATGTGGGAAGTTTGAGTCACAACAATGTATAATCCCTAAACCGTAAACCCGTAAACATGCGAAACTATGGTATATTGCATTTTGTTTGTTTACTTGGTCGAAGAAAGAGTCAAGGCTGTATGGCTTATCATTTTCAGTTGTGCTCTTGATTCTCCTCATTTTACAGCTTTGTTGTTGACTAGCACTGCACCTCGATGTTTATTCATTTGCTTGTTATTCTATAACTTATTAGTCTTTCTAAAACATAACAAATGGCTTACTTATGTGTGTTGATTTTCTAACTGTCTGATTTGCCCACTGTTAGATGTGTTCTGGAGATGAAACAGTAGAAGTTACGCGTTACAGGGATATAAGACGCTACAAGTGTGAATTTTGCATGGTTATTAGGTCAAAGAAATGTCTCATCCAAGCTCACATGGTTGCTCATCATAAGGTATACAATTTCTCTCGTTATTTTAGCAAATAGGCCATGCTATTTCTTGTTTAAGGGAAACATGAACTGTATTGAGTAAATCCAGTCATTTTACTGTACCACAGTTCTCTGATTGGAGTTTAGGATCCATCATTCAATATGTTTGTGTTTTTTGTCAATTTTTTATATTCTTTTTCGTTTCAAACATTATATGGAAATTGAATTGATGGTGCCTTCTCCAAATTTATCTGTAGGATGAACTAGATAAATCAGAAATCTACAACTCTAATGGGGAAAAGGTTGTTCAGGAATGTGACCACACCTGCCAAGAGTGTGGCGCTTCTTTCCAGAAACCAGCTCATCTGAAGCAGCATATGCAAAGCCATTCTAATGAGGTTGGCATTTCTGATATGTTAATACAGTACTGACCTAAATGGGTCTAGTTTTAATGGATAACATTGAAACAGAACACTCTTCTATAGTGTTTGTCCATCTGTTGATCTGGATGTCAGACAAATTGTTCTGTTCTATTCAACTTGCTAAAAACAAGTGTTTTGCAGGATTTAGACACTTAACAGTGTGAAGCATTGGATCCCATTAAAAGAACTCCAAAATGCGATGAGGCATATTTTAATCTTGTCTGGACTAGTAGCAGGTTGGGGTGACCTCCTGTGAAGCTCCAACATGATTGCCTCCTTCACGCTCTTTCAGGAGGTTTGTCCTTTCTTGTATTAGTCTTCTACTATTTGATTGCTGCTGAATTTTATGTGATAGTCGACATAATGTGCTGCTTCTATATGTTTCCAATGAAGTTATACTGTCTTCTTGGATGCATGCACAGGTGCTCTAGAGTGCATTTGGACTATTTGCCTCTGTATGTGATGAGGCATTATCTGTTTAGGTTTTATTAGTAACAGCATGTATATAGGTAAATGGTGAGCAGATATAACTGCATAATTGTTAACTTGTTGCTAGTTATTTTACATTTTGATGCTGCAAATCTTGTGAAATGGATCCACACAGTGAACTTAGGAGGTTATATTCTCCTTTGTTCTAACGTTCACTTTCTCATATTTCTTTGGGCTTCTGGTTTTGGAGGTCCTAAGATGGAGCAAAGAGGGGATCCAAAATCAAAATACCATCTCAGAAAGCTAGGGCCTTCTGTGATAGGTTCCTTTAGCTCGCTATGGTGTTGATAGCTCCTTCATTATCATCTAGTATTTCTGTTGTTTTGAAATGAAGCCATAAAATATTAGTATATCACTCAGCGTTTCTATACTATATATCTCTACTAGTGGTAGGATCTTCCGTTGATAATTAGATCATTTGTGCATGTGGCTTGTATTCTGTATGTTGGTGTTCAGTTGCAAATTATATATGATTTTCTGCTGATAAATATACACAACTTTTGAAAGTTAGAACTTATGACATATTTATTTGAAATATGTCGCAAAACATTGGTATCTAGCTAGTAAGCATTAAATGGTTTATGGATCCTTTGGAGAGTAAGGCTAGCAATATCCTTCATTTATCCTACTATGTCTCCGGGCTTTCTTTTGGGAGCTTTGAGAAGAGGTGAGAGGATCCAACATCAAAATGTCATCTCAGAAAGCTAGGACCATTCTTCATTGGTTCTCAGCTCGCTATGGTGATAATACTCCTTTGTCACTGCCATGTTAATGGAAAATGCTGAGCTTAAATCACTTAATCTTGCACCTCTGATCTTTAGGTATTTGCTGTGTTATATTTTGTTAACCATTTTCCTCGATAATTTTTAATTATATAAAGAATTGTGTAAGTTTGCGATGGTTTCAGTTTTGACTCTTTCACTGCTTGACTGTAGAGATCCTTCATTTGCCCACTCGAGGACTGCCCCTTCAGCTATGGAAGGAAAGATCACTTGAACCGTCATATGCTTAAGCATCAAGGGAAGCTGTTTACTTGCCCTATGGATGGTTGTGATAGGAGGTTCAGTATCAAGGCAAATATGCAAAGGCATGTAAAGGAAATACATAAGGATGAAAATGCTACTAAAAGCAACCAGCAGTTTGTTTGTAAGGAGGAGGGCTGTAACAAGGCTTTTAAGTATGCTTCAAAGCTGAAGAAACATGAAGAGTCACATGGTATGTCCTCACTTGCTAATATTCCCTTGTTAATTTCATAAGTAATAACTGTAGCATTCAATCTATGTTGTATTATTCATGCCAGTGGAATCCCCAAAATTAAGTTAATTTGTGTTATTCTGGCAGTGAAACTGGACTACGTGGAAGTAGTCTGTTGTGAACCAGGCTGCATGAAGATGTTCACAAATGTTGAATGTTTGAGGGCTCATAATCAGTCTTGCCATCAATATGTCCAGTGTGATATCTGTGGGGAAAAACAACTGAAGAAAAACATTAAGAGGCACCTGCGAGCCCATGAAGGGGCACCTTCTACTGAGAGGATAAAATGCAGCTTTGAGGGTTGTGAATGCTCCTTTTCCAATGTAAGTCCAGTATATCCCCAAACGTGCTGATGCATTGTTGTTTTCTCTTCTTTAACCATACTTGTAGGCACATATAGTATGGATTGAAATTATACCTATCCCTGTCTATTGCAGAAATCAAATTTAACCAAACATATGAAGGCATGCCATGATCAAGTAAAACCTTTTGCATGTCGATTCTCTGGTTGTGACAAGGTGTTCAAGTACAAGCACGTCAGGGACAACCATGAGAAATCCAACGCTCATGTATACACTGAAGTGAGTTTTGCTAGCCGATCTTTGGTCACACATTATTGACGTCCTGTGATCTATTGTTTAAATTATTTTAGTTGTCTTGGGCTTATGGCATTAGTTCATTCTTTACGCTGTGCTTACTGCCCAAATCATGTGAGTGACAAGCTTGCCTCATGCAGGTCAACTTCGTGGAGATGGACGAGCAGTTGCTCTCGTGTCCGAGGGGTGGACGGAAGAGAAAAGCTGTGACGGTCGAAATGCTGACACGCAAGAGGGTTACCATGCATGGCGATGCATCATCATCCTTGGATAATGGAACAGAGTATCTACGTTGGTTGCTCTCGGGCGGGGATGATTCGAGCCACGCACATTAGCCGTATCATCTTGCGTCGTACTGTCAAAGTGTCAATACTGTGTCATAAGCTTGTTATCCTACTCAAGTCTGTGTAGTTGGAGGAAACCTATCATAGTATTATATATATTAGCCGTATCATCTATGTAAGTAGCTGATCTTAATTTAGAAAGTGCAGCAGTTTTAGAGGAAACCTATTATAGTATTATATATATTAGCCTAATGTAGCAGTTTGAGCGTTGAGTTCTGAGTTTTGATCCTCTACTGTTCTGACCATTGTTCTTGAAACTTAAATTCAGTAGATTTTATGGGATGCAAAGTTGATGTGATTACAAGTGCTGTGGTTTCTTCTTGTCAAGGTCCTGTCTGAATCATAGTTCTATTCTTTAGCCGCGTGATGTCTATTTTTTGTAAGAACTTATTGGATGGTCAAAAGCAAAGTTCCATTTTCTATGGACCGCATCACAAACTGGGATTGAATCAGTCAGCAGATATCAGCTTAAACATACTATTTGATGGACAATGTTGGATTCAATTCAATAACTGGAATGCGTTTTTTTAGGGTGAAATTTCTTCGTCTGCAGAAATACTGTAAATTTACCCCTTTGACAGTAAAGTCCCAAGTCGTTTATGGTCTAAAAATATGTTCTCCAAAAATCTGTTTATTTTTAAAAACAATAAACACACATGCTTAAAAAGAAAACCTTTCCCACTACAAAAAGGAAGAGAAAACCTTTGCCCACGTGTCAAATTGTGAGCTGCTATTAGTGTTAACTAAACCACGGATTTAGCATATTTAGTGGTAACTAAACTGATTATTGGATAATTACTGGACCGATTATCAAATTTACTAAGTACACGGCTGCCAATAAAGCTACGCCACGCCACCCAGGCAGTCCCGAGAGATGGCGCCGCGGGGAGAGCCGAGCCGTCGATCGAGCGCACGGACGGCCACAGCACACCCAGCACAGAGAGCGCCGCGATTGGTCCGGCTGTCCACGTGTCTATCTCCCACTGGTCCAGGTCAGACTCATGACGTCCCGGCCAACGCGACGGGCGCAACCAGATCTCGGCCCGTCCAAGTTACCTCCCCTTATAAATCGCTCGCGAAACTTGAAAACTCAAAGCCCACCTCCGAATTCCGGATCGACGCAGGCCAGCTGCAGAGAAGCTTCCAGAGGGAGGAGGAGGAGTTGGAGGGCGTGGTGGCGATGGATCGGGTTCGCGGATGCGTGTTCCTGCTCGGCGTCCTGCTCGCAGGTGCGATCTCGTGTGATCCTTCTGTTGGTTTTACTGCCCCTCGTTGGATCTGTGCTTGCGCTTAGATTTATGCGTTCCGAGTGTGCTGGGCCTCGATCTGAGATGTTGCTGAGAGTGGTACAGATCCGGGGGAACTTAATGTTTTGAAGAGTGGCACTGATGGATTGTGGTATTTAGATGGTACTGATCACTGATCGGTGAAGGTGACAGCTCGGGTTTGAAGGACTCGATCTAGGTTTTGCGGTTTGCCATAAGGACGCTCTGGACTCTGACAAGGTGTTTTTTGTTCTATGATAAACTAATGTAGTGTGTAGGTTTAGTTGGAGCTCGTACAAGAGATACGGGTTTGATTACAGTGGTGCCGCGATCTGTTATCGGGCTCGGTAGAAATCGAGTTTTAGTTTTACAATTCTCCTGGATATGCTAGGAAAATACTCTGTCCAAAGGTTCCTAGAGTCTATCTACAGTCGTGAGCTTCTAATACTACTCATTTATAGGCGGAAAATGTGCGAGAATAATTTAGGAGGAAAATGAGGAAAGGTGTCTGAATTGAATTCGTAGTTGGAAAAATTGATCATATACCCTCCATTTAGATTTAGATGAAAATTGAGGAATTGCCCTCTTGGTCCACATGTTATTGACCTAAGTGGACCCCACATGTCATTGAGATGTGGAGGGTAAACTCTCAATTTTCATCTAAAGAGAGGGTATATGATCAAATTCCCCGTAGTTTATGTTACTTGTCCTATGTAATTTATGTTACTGAATTGAGACGACATAATGAATATATCAGACACACTGCTTACATATTACTCCTTTCTGTGCAGGATCCCTATTTGCATTTGCTGTCGCGAAGGAGGAAACCAAAAAGCTTGGTACCGTGATCGGTATTGATCTCGGTACAACCTACTCTTGTGTCGGTGTGTATAAGAATGGTCATGTGGAGATTATCGCCAATGACCAGGGTAACCGTATCACACCCTCATGGGTTGGATTCACCGATAGCGAGAGGCTTATCGGTGAGGCTGCCAAGAACCAGGCAGCTGTGAACCCAGAGAGGACCATCTTTGATGTCAAACGTCTCATTGGAAGAAAGTAATGCCACTTTACCATATGTCTGTTCCTTCTTTTTTGTTGTTGATCAATGGTGCCTGAACTGTAACATTATTCTTCAGGTTTGAGGACAAGGAAGTCCAGAAGGACATGAAACTTGTTCCTTACAAGATTGTGAACAAGGAAGGTAAACCTTACATTCAGGTCAAAATCAAAGATGGAGAGAACAAGGTCTTCAGCCCTGAGGAGATCAGCGCTATGATCCTTGGCAAGATGAAGGATACTGCTGAGGCATACCTTGGCAAGAAGATCAATGATGCTGTCGTCACTGTTCCTGGTTAGTTATGATGAGCCATTCGTCTGCGTACTGAACTCAGTGGTGATTCTGTGAATGCCGTTGCTCACTTCTTTCTGTTCATATTTGCAGCGTACTTCAATGATGCGCAGAGGCAGGCAACCAAGGATGCTGGTGTCATTGCTGGCCTGAATGTTGCTAGGATCATCAATGAGCCAACTGCTGCTGCTATTGCCTACGGTTTGGACAAGAAGGGTGGGGAGAAGAACATCCTTGTCTTTGACCTTGGTGGTGGGACTTTCGATGTCAGCATCTTGACCATTGACAACGGTGTGTTTGAGGTGTTGGCCACCAACGGTGACACTCATCTTGGAGGTATACACTAACTTTTATGTCTCATTAGCTACTACAATATCAGCATATATAAAATATCACTCTATTGTGCGGTACAGTAGTTTAATTTAATGGTTTTCGTGCTATCTGCATTAGGCTTCTCAATAAAAGCATTGCCTTTGACCATTTACAATTGAATTGTTTCTTTGCTGCTTATCTGTTGCCTGCATATAAAATTGGCAGTACCTATTTGCTTTTAAACTGGTGACTTGCTTTTTGTATCTAAATTGTCTTCTTATTTTCTCTGAATAGTGCATTGCAATTTTCTCATATATGACTGAAATGTATCTCCTCAGGTGAGGACTTTGACCAGAGAATCATGGAGTATTTCATCAAGTTGATCAAGAAGAAGTACAGCAAGGACATCAGCAAGGACAACCGGGCTCTTGGAAAGCTGAGGAGGGAAGCTGAGCGTGCCAAGAGGGCCCTCAGCAACCAGCACCAGGTCCGCGTTGAGATTGAGTCCCTCTTTGACGGGACCGATTTCTCAGAGCCACTGACCCGTGCTCGGTTTGAGGAGCTGAACAACGATCTGTTCCGCAAGACCATGGGACCTGTCAAAAAGGCTATGGAGGACGCTGGCCTTGAGAAGAGCCAGATTCAAGAGATTGTTCTTGTTGGTGGTAGCACCAGGATTCCCAAGGTCCAGCAGCTCCTCAGGGACTACTTTGATGGCAAGGAGCCCAACAAGGGTGTCAACCCTGATGAGGCTGTTGCCTACGGTGCTGCTGTGCAGGGAAGCATCTTGAGTGGCGAGGGCGGTGACGAGACCAAAGGTTTGAGCTTGAATCCTTGATTACACACAGATGCACTCCTACTTGGCTACACCAGTGATCAACCCTTCTTACGCTATTGTGATGTGATCTTGGCATGCAGATATCCTTCTCCTTGATGTGGCTCCCCTTACCCTTGGTATTGAGACTGTGGGTGGAGTCATGACCAAGTTGATCCCAAGGAACACTGTCATCCCCACCAAGAAGTCCCAAGTGTTCACCACCTACCAGGATCAGCAGACCACTGTCTCCATCCAGGTAACAAACAAGAAACAATAACCGCTGTCTCCTGACATTACTTACCTATCGGAAAATTTCAGCTCAGACCACCTAACGCCTCTGTGAATCTCATGTGCAGGTCTTCGAGGGTGAGCGCAGCATGACTAAGGACTGCCGGCTTCTCGGCAAGTTCGACCTGTCTGGCATTCCACCAGCTCCAAGGTCCGTTCATGTCCAGAAGAAAGATATTGTGCACGCTACATTTGTTGAGAAATGAATCCGGCGGCTGATATCTGTTGCTTTTGATCAAAACTTTCAGGGGCACCCCTCAGATCGAGGTGACCTTCGAGGTGGACGCCAATGGTATCCTGAACGTGAAGGCTGAGGACAAGGGCACTGGCAAGTCGGAGAAGATCACAATCACCAACGAGAAGGGTCGTCTGAGCCAAGAGGAGATTGACCGGATGGTGCGGGAGGCCGAGGAGTTCGCGGAGGAGGACAAGAAGGTAAAGGAGAAGATCGACGCCCGCAACCAGCTGGAGACGTACGTGTACAACATGAAGAACCAGATCGGCGACAAGGACAAGCTCGCCGACAAGCTGGAGAGCGAGGAGAAGGAGAAGGTGGAGGAGGCCCTCAAGGAGGCGCTGGAGTGGCTGGACGACAATCAGTCCGCCGAGAAAGAGGACTACGATGAGAAGCTCAAGGAAGTCGAGGCCGTCTGCAACCCCATCATCTCCGCCGTCTACCAGAGGTCCGGAGGCGCCCCCGGTGGCGGCGCTGACGGCGAGGGTGGCGTCGACGACGATCACGACGAACTGTAGTTCGATTGATGGTTGATTCAAAGGAGGCAGCCAATTTTTGGAAGAGACGGTTCCTTTGCAGACATCGGAGACTAATCTTCTCTCCCCCCTCCCCCGCGCTCTCGCCAGTACGAGTGTGTTACTCTGTCAGTTAGAGTGTAGAACTACTCTTTCCTACTTCCTTCTGATTTCCATGTTATTATAGCGGATTCGTATCGCAGTTTATGTGAAGATTAAACAAATAGTACATTTTATCATCCCGTGCAGCCTGCTACTGATATTAGTTAGTACGGAGTAGTTCATACTGTCTGAGTGCATAACTGAATCTGAATTCATTTCCGCGCAATGTCGTACATGTGATGCGGCACCCAGCGGCCGAGCTTATGTTGTTGAAGAGGCACCCTTTTCAAACAAAAATTACTATTTTTTTAATCTCAAATTAATCATATATGCACTCTCAAATTTAATATCTGCTGGTTTATGGGCCCACTCGCAGTGACGGCCCAATTTTGGTAAATGAAGGGAGCAGTTAAACCTAAAAGGAAATACCTAAAAACAATTCATTAAAGAATGTTCAGCTATCTATAGGGATTAAGTTGAAAAAATGAGCACAAAAACGATGGGTCGAGTAAAAAACCTTTCGTAAAGTAAACCCGCTAAACAATATCAAACTCATATTTATGAAAACTGTTGCTTTTAAATCAAACATATCCAAATTTATTGGTACCCGAGAAGAGAAAAAACAAAAGAAATTTTATTAATTAGGTAAACTCTCGCGCCAAACCTGACCCTAACCGAATACAAACCAATGCACTCTTTAACACAAATTTAGGCCTAAATCCATGCATATCCCTGTCTAGTTATCTAGTTAGAGGGATTGAGGTTGTGTGAATCAAACACCTTTAATTTCCTTAAAGAATGGATTAATTAATTACCAAAAGCTTAATCGTTGATGGGGTGCAGGATGGTTTGATTAGCACGCTAGTAATTTCCACAAGATAATGCAATGCCTGCCGCTTTCTTGCTGGTTGACAGCGTCAGTCTTGAGTGACACTGACGGTGATCAACGGACTGGTTCTCACTCGATCTCCATTCTCCATCCGAGTAAGAATCCAGATCCAGGCCAGAGGCCACTCGGCTCACAGCTCGCAGTCGTAGCCGCCGCTGATCGAATCAATTGGAACCATTTTCACCTGTAGTTTTCCGACTGGATTGAGGCGTTGAGCTAAGGTAACTTAATTGGCACAGAGTGACTGGATGCATGCAAAATATCTCATGGCATATGGCATATTGGCATCCATGCATACGTAGCTAATTATCTCATAATAATCAATTACCTCTGTTTCACATCGTTTGATCTTTTTAAAGTCAAACCTCTTAAAATTAAGTTTAAATAAAAAATATATTTATATTTATAATACTAAGTAAATATAATATTAACACATATTTAATGATCGATTTAATGAAGCTAATTTGGTATCGTAATTGTTGTTATACTATTTTATAAAGTTGATCAAAATTAAAAAGTTTGCCTTTTAAAAAAGATCAAACAACTTACTGTCAGGCAGAACATTAATTCTTCAACAAAATGCAATTGTCGATTATATACTTGGAGAGTTAAAAGCAGGAATTTTTTCTTTTTCCAAATACGCGGATAAGTAACCATATCACTACTGAAGATTTCCAGACAGCAAAAGTAAACCCTAAATCCAAACTGCACAGACGCTAGCGATAAGGCAGTGGCTCCGTAGTCTGTTCTCCCATGGACCGTCACCTAACGATGAGTAGAATTTAGTAATCGGCACATCACAAAAAACAGCAGATGTCACGGTCCATCCCTCGTAGTTGCGTCGTCTTTGTCACCGGAGATCAACTTGAGTTGAAAGACTTCCAAATTCATGAGCAGGATGAACAGCAGGAGGCTGCTATCATCTGGAAAGACATGGTGCCTGCTCACTCATTGTCGCCCATGAAAAAGACATGATTTTTCCTAATCAAACGTAGGGTCACCAAGAAAAGAGCTTAATTTCATATCTGTTCAAATCTTGAGATTTTTGGTGATTGAAATTCTGCATTTTGACAGAATTTTGGGTCTTCACAGAAGCAACTGGCCTTTATTACGGAGGTGTTTCTGTTGCAGTAAAACTGAACCCAAGAGATGTATTTCTTGCACTGAAATGTTCAGAGTGCAAATCCAAGATCTGAACCTGAACAGCAAATTGTAGGCTTTGTAGCTTGGATAGAATGGTAGATGCTGTTGAAATCAAACGTGTAAATATCTGCAGCTCTATGCAGAATGATTAAGTTAGGTAGGCAGCCCCAAAACTTTTGTGGGATCCATCAGCCAACATCCAACTCTTTGGATCTCCCCGTGAACCTATTAGGAAGCATTCTGCAATTACAGCGTTGTTTTCTGTTTATCCTATCCTTAATTACAGTTTTATTGTGTTCTTGTCTTCCCTTATTTCTTATCCTAGCATGCTATTGTTACTGCAAATCTATGTATATCTATCCTTATCTGATCAGGTAACACACACTAATAAATGCTAACTCAGCATTCCGGTTTTGTTGGTATGATCTTTTTGCTCCTCCAAGAAATAACTAGCAAATCATGCCGGGTCAGAATGGACTGAAGAATAAGCACTGTTCTAGATAGAATCATAAGGAATAGATCGTACGCAAAACTGGAGGAGATATTTTTTGTGGTGGTGTTTGATCTGATCTGATCTTATCACATCAAGCAGCGCAGCAGCTGCCAGCAAGATTGGTTGTTTGTCATGTTCCCAGAAGAGAGGAATCTCACTCTCACACCTCACCTCCTTTTATTTTCCAAAGCATTAGTCAAGCTCGTGCAGGACGACTGCTAACATTACTGGAAATGATTTTCTGAACTTCCACTTACCGTAAAATAATTGCAGATTGTTTGCATTACTGGATTGCTTGTTTTGATGAGAAAATAGTTGGTATGGACATGAGAGTACTGGACAGTTCACCGGCACTAGATGTAAAATTCAAGCCAAATTTGCACCAAATAATCTGTTTTCTAAAGTGCTGAGCAACCATCTTTTTATTTGAATATATGCTGAGTGTTATGCAAGGCTTGTTTTCCAATATCTTAATTAGTTTGATAAATGAAATCAAGTTCATTGTTTTCGCCCTTCTGCTTAAGGCGATAGCTTTCTAGTTGCTAAAATCCAAAGCTTTATCTTTCACACGGCTGATTAGTTAAAACCCAGATCTTGGCAGCATTTGGTTGCTGCTCCAGTACATACATGTGCATCCACTCATCACCCAATAAGTTGGGGCATCGAAATTATTTCCTCCAATATCTTAAGATCTCAGCTGTTCCATGCGTCTACTTTTCTAACCTTTATTTGCAATTAAACAGGGCATTGTTTATAACAAAAGTAGAAGCTAGTACAGAGTGCAGAAGGAGCACAAGTGACAGCATACCGAATGGACAGATCCATCGATCCCCTCAGCCACAAATTCCAACGATTGTATGATACTGTATTTTTTTAAGTTTGTTCGCTAGTCCGTCAGATAATTTATCTTCTGTCAGAATTTGAGTGCCTCATAAAAAAAGAATTTGAGTAAAGTTAGGGGGATATATATAATTCGAACATTTTCCTTGGACTAATCTTGTTTATGTCACTTCATCTTAAGCAACTTGCCAGGAGCAATTGGGTCGTGTGCCTACCACAGCAGCCTCTCGTTACCATCAGTGTGGACTAAGAACAGAAAAAATACTCTTTTTTTCTTACTTGAGAAGTTGAGATCAAAGGTAAACATGTTGGGTGATCAATGCTTAGATACCTATCTAGTTTTGCTGGGGAGAACCCCATTGGTGGGTTGCATCACAATTAGAAATTTTGCAAATTGATCAGTGTATCTTAGGACCTGTCAAAATTATTATCAGATTCAGAGGCTGCTTCCATCACATCCACTAGTAAGAATCTGAAGGATCTTATCTTATCACACAGTCACACCTACTCCCAAGGTCAGTTTGCACTGCGTAGTAATGCTGCAGGGCTAAACTTGTATGAACAAAAAGAATCGAGGCAATAATTCGGCCTAGTTCTCTGATCGAGTGATGAACAGCTAAGACAAGCAGAGCTCATGGCAGAAGCGCCCTGAAAACAAGAATGGAAGTATAAAGACGCCGCAGATGTTACAAGATGTAGTGATGGCAGCAATTCGTCGGCGTTGGAGAGGTTCAGAGATGAAACGAAGTCTAACAAGAACCCAAGATCTGATCTGAAGCGGAGGAGGTGAGATGAGATGGAGATGCAGTGATGATGCACAAATGTACAGAGATGAGAGATGCCAGCAGCGGCAGCAGCCGGAGCTAGTGAGGACTGCACGCATGCACTGCACCTAGCTTAGGTAGTCTACAAAATTTCCACACGAGGCCGGCCCCACCTTATCTTTGTCTTGTTTCTGGGACCCATCTACTCTGCACCATCAACGGCATCAAGGTAGAATGTTGGCGTCACGTGGTGGATCCGGTGATCTTACCAAGATTTTCTTTTTCTTTTTCCATAGCCTCCACGTGTTATCAACTGTGTTTACCGTCTATAATGTTTACAGTGTCGTCTGCTATTGAATTACATTAGTCCTCTATGTAACATCAATTCGGACCAAATGGGTGAGAGGTTTGAATCACACCCCACATAATTTATTTCTCCATCAAGCAGCATGGTCACCGGGCCCACCTACCAGTTGGTGGCACGAGAGGCCGGTAAGCTCACCGGAGGTCAGTGCGCCGCTCCTCTCGCCGCTATTTAACCCTGGCTGGCTCACCAAGCAGAATAAGCAGGAGTTCCAGTGACGCTTCACTCCCAGTCCCAGATAGCTGCTGCTGCTAGCAACATGGATCCCTACAAGGTGAGTGAGTGATCAGCGAGAGGTTGCTGCATGCATGCATGTGAGCTCGACCGATCGATTAATTGTTAATTACCTTAAGCGCTAGCTAGCTTAGATAGAGTTTAATTACTCTGGCTAGTAGTCGATAGAGTAGATCCAGTTGATGATAGAGTATATGATCGAATGAGAAAAGAAGATACTAGCTACGACGTACGTACTAACTACTAAGAATTATATATATAGAGAGAGGAAAGGATCGAGCAATATTGAGTTTGCAGCTGGACGATGCATGATGTGTGGTGTATATGTATATGTAGTTCCGGCCGTCGAGCGGGTTGGACACGAAGACGACGACGACGAACGCGGGAGCGCCGGTGTGGAACGACAACGAGGCGCTGACGGTGGGGGCGAGGGGGCCGATCCTGCTGGAGGACTACCACCTCATCGAGAAGATCGCGCACTTCGCGAGGGAGCGCATCCCGGAGCGCGTCGTGCACGCGCGCGGCGCCAGCGCCAAGGGCTTCTTCGAGTGCACCCACGACGTCGGCGACCTCACCTGCGCCGACTTCCTCCGGGCTCCGGGGGTGCAGACCCCGGTCATCGTGCGCTTCTCCACCGTCATCCACGAGCGGGGGAGCCCGGAGACGATCCGCGACCCGCGCGGGTTCGCCGTCAAGTTCTACACGCGGGAGGGCAACTGGGACCTGCTGGGCAACAACTTCCCGGTCTTCTTCATCCGCGACGGCATCAAGTTCCCCGACGTGATCCACGCCTTCAAGCCCAACCCGCGCTCCCATGTCCAGGAGTACTGGCGCGTCTTCGACTTCCTGTCGCACCACCCGGAGAGCCTCCACACCTTCTTCTTCCTCTTCGACGACGTGGGCATCCCCACCGACTACCGCCACATGGATGGCTTCGGCGTCAACACCTACACCTTCATCACCCGCGACGGCAAGGCCCGCTACGTCAAGTTCCACTGGAAGCCCACCTGCGGCGTCAGCTGCCTCATGGACGACGAGGCCACGCTGGTCGGCGGCAAGAACCACAGCCACGCCACGCAGGACCTGTACGACTCCATCGCCGCCGGCGTCTTCCCGGAGTGGAAGCTGTTCGTGCAGGTGATCGACCCGGACGACGAGGACCGGTTCGACTTCGACCCGCTGGACGACACCAAGACGTGGCCGGAGGACGAGGTGCCGCTCCGGCCGGTGGGGCGGCTGGTGCTGAACCGGAACGTGGACAACTTCTTCAACGAGAACGAGCAGCTGGCGTTCGGGCCGGGGCTGGTGGTGCCGGGCATCTACTACTCCGACGACAAGATGCTGCAGTGCAGGGTGTTCGCCTACGCCGACACGCAGCGCTACAGGCTCGGCCCAAACTACCTGATGCTGCCGGTGAACGCGCCC
>KE372555.1:303242-316974 GCA_000418225.1 Zizania latifolia | reverse complement strand
CCGCCTCGTCCTCCTCGCCGTTTTCCTCTCCGTCGCGGCCGCCGCGGCCGCCGGGGAGGAGCTCCGGCTGCCCGGCGACGCCAGCTTCCCCGCTGCGCAGGCCGAGCGGCTCATCCGCTCGCTCAACCTCCTCCCCAAGGAGGCCGGACCCGCCGGCGCCGGAGATGCCCCCAGTGTCGCGCCCGGTGAGCTGCTGGAGCGGCGGGTCAGGCTCCCCGGACTCCCCCAGGGAGTCGGGGACCTCGGCCACCACGCCGGCTACTACCGCCTGCCCAACACGCACGACGCGAGGTGATTCCAAGCCCAAATAGTTGTAAAGATGTGATTTTTTTTCCACCTCTGCATGTTCTTGTTCGTGCTGCTAGTTGATGCGAACCACAAAGTTCATTTTTTTTTTGCAATTTGGGGTGTTGCAGGATGTTCTACTTCTTGTTCGAATCGAGGGGCAAGAAGGAAGATCCCGTCGTGATCTGGCTCACCGGAGGTCCCGGCTGCAGCAGCGAGCTGGCCGTCTTCTACGAGAACGGCCCATTTACCATCGCGAACAACATGACGCTTGTTTGGAACAAATTCGGCTGGGACACGGTAACGATCGAAATATTCATTATTGCATCATACGTTTAGTGAGTATGGTAACGTCTTAGAGCCTTAGACCTCGTTAAATTGCAATGTTGCATCGTCGCTTGCAAGCAACCCGTGTTGGTGGAACACTGGAACCTAATTTGGTGAGATCAACGTGTTAAAACTATTTCGACCTGCGTTGACTAAATGACTAGTGTAACCATGGTTAAGCAAGCAATAGTGGCAGCATTTTCCTTAATAGAACCGGTTCGTTATTGGTGAACATCAATTCCAACTAAAGAATTTTTCGGACTAGTTTCACCGTGTTGTCACCATAGGTTCCTTTATCTCCCCGACTTTCTGATAAAACTTGATTCATGCAGATTTCAAATATCATTTTTGTGGATCAACCCACCGGAACTGGCTTCAGCTATAGCTCTGATGATCGTGATACTCGTCATGACGAAACAGGCGTCAGCAATGACTTATATAGCTTTCTTCAGGTACTACTCTCAACCCTTGTATAACCAATGTGTTTGCGTTCTTTCTCTTTATCTCATCAATTCCAAGTGATGTGTGATTACACAATGTAAGCTTGCCAGCTTGGCCAATCCATTATTTAGAATACAAGATGCTGATTAAGAAACAAAAACGCTCTCTGGTGTAAAATAATAATAACCAATATGTTTGTTTCAAACATAGCAGGATATGTATCAGTACTATTTCAGAAAAATAATATCTGTGTACGTACATGACTTAACAGTGGGGGCAGGTATGCTCCTGCTGATATGCCCAACTATTGCTATCCTCTTCATTTTGTGGATTGCTGCTCTTACCTGATATGATAATCCTATAAAATTGATGGTTACCGTACCAACATACCGTAGAAATTTTCCAGCTTGGAATTGAGCGTTGCTTACGTAAAAGGATGTGTGAGATAGCTTCCAAAGATTTAGCACCAAACCATACCAGATAATATGCATGGATTTCTCTAAAGAGCTGTGTATTGATCTGAGTCTTGATTGTTTTGAGTTGTTGCCTTCAGCAAAAATGAGGAGTAATATGTAGTAATTGTTTGTACTTGCATATCAGGTGTTCTTCAAGAAGCATCCAGAGTTTGCAAAGAATGACTTCTTTATAACTGGAGAATCATATGCAGGGCACTACATTCCAGCATTTGCAAGTCGCGTTCACCAAGGAAACAAAGCAAATGAGGGCATTCACATAAACTTGAAGGTATGATCTTTACCCCAAGTTTCCCATATCTTTTTTTATTGCTTCTTTGCTAATCTGCATAATTTTTCCCTATTTTTCTTGTAGGGTTTTGCAATTGGTAATGGCCTCACGGATCCAGCAATCCAATACAAGGCTTACACCGACTATGCATTGGAGATGGACCTCATTGAGAAATCAGATTATGAAAGGATAAACAAGTTCATCCCACCATGTGAATTTGCAATAAAGCTTTGTGGTCAGTACTGTACAGAAATCTTTGATCAAACCACTTTATCTCCTTGAAACCATGAGAACAGGATAAGATCACTGTTTTGCTATTGCCCAAGGCAATCATGTGTGTGTATCTAACTACGTTGAACTTCCTGAAATGAATAACGTTAGCAGAAAAAGTTGAAAAACCAGTTAGGGTATAAATGGGGTTTATTACAGTTTTCTCTATACTTCAGCTAGGAGACAATGCGTTCTAATTTAGAGTAACACCCTAAGGCTTTCTTCAGAAAAAAACAACTGTTACACCTACTGATTTTTCAGGTACCAATGGGAAAGCATCTTGCATGGCAGCATACATGGTCTGCAATTCTATTTTCAGCTCCATTATGAATCTTGTTGGGACGAAGAATGTAAGCAATGTCTGGTTGCTTAATTATCTGACTTCATAGAATCGATTGGCTAAGACTGAAAACTTGTGTACTATGCTTCTTTACAGTATTATGACGTTAGGAAGGAATGCAAAGGGACACTTTGCTATGACTTCTCAAACCTGGATAAGTTTTTTGGTGACAAAGCGGTCAGAGAAGCAATTGGAGTTGGTGACATTGAATTTGTCTCATGTAGCACTACTGTTTATCAAGCAATGCTGACAGACTGGATGAGAAATTTGGAAGTTGGCATCCCAACTCTACTTGAGGATGGGATCAATGTGCTTATATATGCTGGAGAGTATGACCTTATATGCAATTGGCTTGGTAAGGAACTATGGATACATGGGGGTTTAATATATTTTTTCAAGACAGCTTTACACTTCTGCTTCGATCATACCTACGGCATTACCTTGCATGCAATATAATAGTGCATAGCCCAGCATATTGTCAGTAGGATACAGAATCAGCTGATGCCCCAATTTAGTTACGGGTGCATGACTATTTTAAATCCAGTTCCATATCTGTAGGATTGGTACCTGCTGAGTGTAGTAAATACCACAATCAAATCGATCAATGTTTAGTGGGCAGTAACATTGGATCTACATCTTGCCTTGGAAACTATATAAAATACAAGGCAACAAACCAGCTTCTTTCCAGATGCAGATTTCATCTTTGATGTCCCAGAACAAATGTACCACTGTTAGCTTTGTATTCTTCATCGTCTTGCGTGTCCACTGCCAGATGCTTTAATGGTTTTGCAGTTAATATATCAACTATCAAGTGTAATGTTTTCTGTGTACGTAGGAAACTCGAGGTGGGTCCACTCGATGGAATGGTCTGGCCAGAAAGACTTTGTATCATCTCATGAGGAGTCGTTTGTAGTAGATGGTACTGAAGCTGGTGTTTTGAAGAGCCATGGGTCACTCAACTTTCTCAAGGTTTTCAGCCAACACTTTTACCTAATATCGCATTTTTAAGAAAAGAATCTTATGATTTTCTCCATATATTTTTTCAAACTAATTTGATGCAAACTTAAAATGTGTTTTGAAGAGCCAGATGGTCATCACAAAACATCTGTTTTCTGGCTGTTTTGGTTCCACTAAGAATTGAATATTAGTGTTTTTGCCCCAAATGTGCCTAGATGTCTAGTAAAGACTGATCATAACTATATTCTAGCATGGAAGGACCACTCAACCTGGTTAATCCTGCTTGTCTAATGTTTACAAGGAATTATATTAGAATCCTCTTACACCTATGGATCAAAGAAGCCTGACTAAACAATTTATTAAGAAATTGTTTCTCTATGCCAATGCAGGTCCACAATGCTGGTCACATGGTTCCAATGGACCAACCCAAAGCCTCCCTGGAAATGCTGAGGAGATTTACTCAAGGCAAACTCAAGGAATCGATTCCCGAGCAATCGATGTATGCTGTGATGTGATCAAACACGACTGGAATAGCCTGATATGTAGTCTGAGTTTTCCTTCCACGAAGTGCCTGGAGTTTCATGTTTTCCTTATAACCTCTTTTTCCACTGTGTCAAATGAATGCATAGTCCTGTTAATAACGTTGGCACTGCAATGTAATTACAGTTCCACTCATGTACACTGTTGATGAAAAACAATCAAATACATGGAAGGGCAATGTTTCAAAAGCCTGTCTGCTGTTAATCATGTCATGCCTCCAGTTTTTTTTTTGTTTTGTTTTTTTTGTGTGTGTGTGTGTGTGTGTGTGTGTGAACAAAATAGAAGACTGTAAATTCTCTGGGAAATTAGCTGTCTAATATGCACTCTACTTGACTAGGAGTCACACGCACAAAAAGCACATCCCTTTTTCCAAACAATGTTCTGATCAATGTTCAGAAGCATATTTTTCATCAGAAAATGAGTGGTCCTTAGATTTGCCCTGCCGTTTGCAAACACGCTGCCCCTCTCCTACTCGCAAGTTCAGATATATATAAAGGGATATGCTACTGATCTTCAGGAATTACAGATCGAATTCACCAGCCAACAACAAGCAAGGCAAGGCTTATCTAATGGCTCACACGGAGAAAAACTGAGAGTTTTTCCCTGAAACTTTTGAGGTGGAGCAGCATGATTTCTCTGCATAAAGGTGTTCCTAAGAGTGTAGTGTAGTGTGGTGAGGAGTTGAGTTGTGACCACAAGATTAAGCAAATGCTTCCCCTGCATCTCCAGCTAAGTAGTTTGAGTTGTGACCACAAGGTTAAACAAAAGCATGTTATCTCAAGAGAGACAAATTATGAAGCTAGTTCAATGACTGTATATGTACTATACTGTAGTTTAAACAAGTTCAGACATAACAGAGAAGACCAAATTAGCATTAGCAGGACAGAAACGACAGATGAGATGATGGCTGTCAGGCTAGCTCATGCAACGGCAGGGCGCAAGAAACAGCAGTAACGATCAAGGCAAAGTCACCAGACATGCTTGCATGTACCCACCAAGGATTGAGATACTTTACTGGTGAGAGGGGGACGTTTTCAGAAATGGATGGTGAGTGAGTAAACTGTTTATTCAGTGGAACGCTGTCCTGTCTCCATGGAAGCCTGCAGGGTGTCCCCATGGTGCACATGAGAATGAGCACAAGTTCAGGAGTAGTACTCAAGCTGGTTCTCTTGCATAGTTGCATAGCATAGCTTTACACAGGAGAGTTGATACCAGCGTTGTCCTGTAACTGTGTGCTTGTCGCCATGGTTCATTCATGAACCACTCCTTTGATGAACAGGGGAAATAAAAGGGATGTTTGCTGCTCGCCTCGATCGGTACACCTGAAAGTCGAAAGCATCCTGTTTGGTGAGATTTCAGTCCTGACCAATAATACCTCGTAAGTCGTAACAAAAAAAACAATGATTAAACATGAACTGTATATATACCACAAGAACGAAAACAGCAGTGAATAACATGAAGTACATACTCAAACCTGCAAACTGTTTTTTCCAAGATCTGCATCAGTCTGTGTACGTAAAGATAACACAAAATTGTACGCTGCTAACGGAAATGTGATGATCAGCCTCTCTCAGCAGCTTCGAAGAGTTCAGAGTTCATGTTTCAGACTGTTTCTTTCAAGATGTTTCAGATATTTTTGAGTGGTGATGGACAGGCAGCTGGTGAGCGGGGTCAGTTACACATGCTCAAGTCAGGTGCTGATCTTCAACAGCTGGGCCAGGCAGGGATGCAGGCGTGGTAGCTAGAGAGACAACAAGATGACAAACGTACATGAGGTCAAGTCCATTGCAGATTTGCAGAGAGAGGCACAGCTCATCACCTGTCTTTTTTCGATTCGATCGCCACTATAAATTCAGGCATGCTGCCATAGTACCATATGTAGCAGTTAGTTCAGCTCTCATAGCTCAACGGTAGGGAGATCGTTCGGTCGCTCGACCATGGGTGACACGGCGGCGGCGGCGGCCGGGAGGAAGGCGTCCGGCGGCGCGCGGCTGCACGTCGCGATGCTGGCGCTGCAGCTGGGCTACGTGGGGCTCCACGTGGTGTCACGGCTGGCGCTCGACATGGACATCAGTAAGCTCGTCTTTCCTGTCTACCACAACCTCATTATGCTCTTCCTTCTCGTATCATTCATCTACTTCTATTACTCAATCCTAATTCTAATTCTGATATGAACTAGTTAACCATAGAGCTCTAGCTAAAATATGCTAATCAGTAGTTCAATACTGTAGTCCAAGATTTGGTTTCAGAAAATACGGTAAGAAAAGATGAGCTTTTGTTTGTTTGGGATGATTTAATTTGTTGCTCAAGCCGATCAAAATCAGTTTTTCGGTCAGGTTAAGACTTCGATGATATCCCAAGTTCGATTCTTTTGTCATTCAGTCACAAAAGAACAATGGTTTACTTGCATCGATTGTGTGGAGGACGTAGTACTGCACTGTACTAGAGGACATCGGAACAAATTTGTTGCTGCACTGACTTTCAGGCGACCTGCCATTAATCGCAGGAACCACTTTTTTAGGGGAAAAAAAATCAAAGCTACATCTGACAAAGTAACTGCAGCATTCTGTTGTTGCTTCCTTGACAGTAAGCTGTAGACTTCCAATGAGGTGATGAACACAACGTGACCTACATTAGACCGAAAAAATGCATGATTTATCAAGCTGAAGCTAATTTTAAACTTTAGAATTTGATTTGCGGTTCTTCTCAACAGCAATATGCATGAGACCCTTCTGTATTAGCAGTGCTTTGATAATGCACCATATATACTTGGATCGAAAGTTAAGCATGGAAAATGTTTACGACAGAAAATTCCAGCTCGAAAAACTATCACGAATTCATCAAGCTGCCACACGACTTTCCTTTTGTGTGCACTGCTGTACTACAAGATCAGAGTCATAACTTCCGTTTTATGGAAATATCGTTGAATTCGAGGGCCTATCTGAAAAATATCCCCACGCGTTTTATCTTAAAAGCCCGCGTCTTCTTTCTAATTTACCAGCGTGGTCACTGCCAACTCCCCCATCTCCTCCCCCATTAAAAAAAGAGAAGAATCCGCGACCCAAGCAAGGTTAGGGTTTGACAAGCTCGCCCCGCCTGAACCCCGCGACAACGTCTCCGGCGGGGCCGCCGAGGTTGCGCGGGCCCGATCGACCTAGATCTCGCCGGGTGGCGCATGAAGGGGCCCCGAATCGGGCAGATCTAGGAGTTCCGGCGCCTACCGGACCGGGCACCGCCCCCCATGCAGCCTGGCGAGGCTCCCTCCGGGAGCTCGCCGGCGGCGTCGCCTCCGGGGCAGCAACAGCAGCTAGGGTTTAGGAATCAGGTCAGTCTGGTGTTCGAATTTTTCGGGTTTTGGGTTTTCTCCGCGGGCGATGTGATTGGTGGGGAACAATTTCTGTGGTTGTTGGGATTCGCGAAAAGGCGGCGCCTGCCTTAAACGGTAAACGGAGTTTCCTCCCACACCTAGTGGAGTGCGAGTGGTGGCTTGGCTGCTTGCTTGTCTCGTCCCTGCCTCCGAGCTCTTCCGGCGGTGGGTTTCATTTGATTTGTGCCTGCCCAGTGGAGTGCGAGTGGTGGCTTGGCTGTTTGCTTGTCTCGTCCCTACCTCCGTGCTCTTCCGGCGGTGGGTTTCATGTGATTTGTGCCTGCCCTGCTCGGCTGCGTCTGCCAGAGGTTCGAATTTCCGTGTAATTTGGTGCTTGGGTTTGCAATTGGTGTCCGATTCGGGTCCCATTTCGACTTTAACAAGGTTTGGGGGCCATTTTCGTTCCTCTCTGTCTTCCTGTTTACATGTTTGTTGCAAACTTGCGGGGGGATTCTTTCGCAGTGTCAGTGTAGATGGAGTGCTTTTCTTTTGGTTCTTAGTCAGTTAGTCTTGTCAGTGTAGGATGATTTCTGAACGGATTGCCTTTTGTTTGCAGACAATGATGCATCACCATGAGCAGCAGCAGCAAGGCTACCCATCTGGTGCGCCACATGGTATGATGGGAGGTGGTGGCAGCAGTAGCTTTCCTGCATCTTCAGGCCCAATGCCCCCGTTCCAGGGCATGAGGAACCGGCCCCAACCTGGCGGATCACAGGGTCTGGTTGGAGGCCAACAGCATAGCCAGAATGCAATGCAGCAAGCATATCTGCAGTTTGCGATGCAGCAGCAGCAGCAGCAACAACAACAGCATCTGCAGCAGCAACAGCAGGCCAAGATGAATATGGCGGGTCCATCTACAAGGGACCAGGATTTGGTTGCCAACCCTGCAAAAATACATGAGCTTATGTCTCTTCAGGCCCATATGTTCAAGAGACAACAGTCCGGGCATCTTCAACAGGCAGAGAAGCAGACAGAGCAGGGGCAGTCGAGCAACAACGAGCAAAGGAGTGGTGATATGAGGCCTCCTATGCCACCACAAGGACTCCCTGGGCAGCAGTTATCATCAGTGGGTATGGTGAGGCCGATGCAGCCAATGCAAGGCCAAGCTGGCACGGGCAATGCTGGAGCTAACCCATTACCGATGACCCAACTTCAAGCTCTCCAGGCCTGGGCCAAAGATCACAACCTTGATCTGTCCAATCCTGCAAATGTGAGTCTCATTTCTCAACTCCTACCACTTTTCCAGTCAAACAGAATGGCTGCCATGCAGAAGCAGAATGAGGCAAGCATGGCTTCACAGCAGCAATCTGTACCCTCACAGATGAACAGTGATACACAAGGACATGGTAATGTTCCTAGTCAGGGTGTCCCATCGAAGCCCCGTCAACCTCTCCCCCCTAGCACCTCTGTTTCTTGTGGGCCGGAGACTAAGATGATGAATATGAGCAACTTGCAGGTGCAACAACAGTTAGCTGCCCATAACAGGGATAACTCAAACGACAGGGCTGTGAGGCCAGCCATGACGATGGGCAATGGCGGGCAAATGATGCATATGACCCAAAGTTCTGGACATGCGAATAAGATTCCTGAGCAGCCTAATCCAAAAAATGCAAGTTCTGAAGCTATGCAAATGCAATATGCAAGACAATTGCAGCAGGCTAACCGAGCGACTGCCCCTTCAGCAAATCCTGGTGAAGCAGGAGGGTCACAGACCCCAAATCAACCCATCCGATCACATACAGGTTTCACCAAACATCAGCTTCATGTACTTAAAGCTCAGATATTAGCTTTTCGGCGTCTGAAGGTACAAGTTAAATTTGTTCTTATTTGTTTTTTTCAATGAGTTCCAGTGCACATTTTTAAGCTGTTATTCAAGCTGATCAATCTCTGTAATGCTAAACTCTCTTTTTTCATTGGTTGCATCTCAGCGTGGTGAACGTACACTCCCACCAGAAGTTTTTGAATTGATCATGTCTGCGCCACCACCTGATTCACAAGTGCAGCAGGTTTCTGGACCTCCAGTAACAAACCATGAGAGGTCTGCCACAAGCAATGCTGATGAACATGGAAGACCCATGGATAGTTGTGATAAAGCTCCTGAAAGATCTTCCCTGTTGAAGGGGTCCAGTTTACCAAAGGTGGAGGTTTCTGCTTCAGAAGACAAAACTAGTGCTGCTAGTGGTCCCATGCAAGCGATGAAAGCTTCACCCAGGGAGCCTCTTAGAATCGGACCAGTTTCAATGCTTGAACAAAGTAACACCACTATGGTTAAATCTGAGCAGGATCTAGAGAGGGGTATGCAGAGAACACCTGGGAGAAGTGATTACAATGGTGAAAGGGGGAAATCTTTGCCAGCAGAAAGTGGCTCAGCAGATGCTGAGCAAGCAAAAAGGGCTGCCTCATCAAGTAGCACTCCTACTCCCAGAGATGTTTCTAGAAAATACCACGGCCCGTTATTTGATTTTCCATCCTTTACTAGGAAACATGATTCCATGGTATCTGCAAATTATAACAGTAATCTAGCACTTGGTTATGATGTGAAAGATTTGTTAGCTCAGGAAGGCATGATAGTTCTTGGCAAGAAACGGGAGGATAACTTAAAAAAGATCAGTGGCTTGCTTGCAATTAATCTAGAGAGGAAAAGGATCCAACCAGATCTTGTTTTAAGGCTACAGATTGAAGAAAAGAAGCTGAAACTCCTTGAGTTTCAATCTCGTTTGAGGGATGAGGTTGAACAGGAGCAGCAGGAAATAATGGCAATGCCTGATAGGATATATAGAAAGTTTGTCAGACAATGTGAACGCCAGCGTGTCGAGCTTATAAGGCAAGTTCAGCAGATGCAGAAAGCCTCAAGAGAGAAGCAGCTTAAATCCATTTTCCAGTGGCGCAAGAAGCTTTTGGAGACTCATTGGGCCATTCGTGATGCACGGATTACTCGTAACCGAGGGGTAGCCAAGTACCATGAAAGGATGCTGAGGGAATTCTCAAAGAAAAAGGATGATGATCGAAACAAAAGAATGGAGGCACTAAAAAACAATGACGTGGAAAGATATCGTCAAATATTGTTGGAACAACAAACTAGTGTTCCTGGTGATGCAGCTCAAAGATACAATGTTCTATCTTCTTTCTTGAGCCAGACTGAAGAGTACCTTTATAAACTTGGAGGGAAAATAACTGCTGCCAAGAATCATCAACAAGTAGAAGAGGCAGCAAATGCTGCTGCAGTGGCTGCCCGAGCACAGGTATGGGATTCTGTTCTATGAAATGAAAATAGCATCTTTGCCATCTCTCTTTTCTTCCTTATTTCTGGGTTGTGACACTTCCAATAAATGTTAGTTCCAACTTTTTCACGCATTATGTGTAATAGTGGAGCCAGAAATTTTGAGGTAGGGGTGCAAATACGGGACGGAAACTGGTTCACATGGCATCACAATGACAGAGGTGGTTGGAAATATTCATGCTTAGTCCATACACTTTTCCTGTAGGTGCCTATTGACCATCAGGCTACTATAATACCACCAAGTAACCAAAAGATTGATAGCAATAATATCTGGATGTAGATGAATAGAAACTTTAACCACTTCAGCTTCAAATAATACCTTTGTAATGACAAAAAGGGCACTAACTGCGGTGTAAATAAACTTCCAAAGATAATCATACCAATGTGCAGTGTGGGAGAACAGATTCAAAACTGAATGAGAAAAAGGTATTACTACTGTTTGTGATTAACTAGTATTTGTATCCGTGTTACGCATCGGTGAAAATAAAAAAACAATTATATTATTAGTCAGGAGTTGAATTCTTTAGAACTTTAATTTAGTAGTTAGAAATATTGTAGTAACATCAAAGAACAATTACATGTGTAAATCAAACTGCCATATCCTCAAAAAATCAAATAAAAGCACAAGAAAAATATTTACTTGCAGTCCAAGTCGTCAGGCTGCATGATTTGGCATCGACCATCTAGATGCCATTTATACTGCCCTTGGACAGCCATTCGAAGTTGCTCCAGCGAAATTAATGATCGGGATAGTTTTGGGAGTAGGATTGTTGAGCAGGAAGAATGGGTGTGTTCTGCTTGGGTTGGATCTCCCCTTTTATAGAGTACGTTGTGAAAATTGGGAACTCACTTAGATAGAAAGAAATCACCTTCTGATCATGACGCTCACATTAAATGGAAAGAGATCAAACCGAAAAGGAAAAATCGTAATATGAGAAAAGTCATTAGAAGGAAATATATCAGCTCACTCTTTACATAGAATGTCTTTAATCGGAAAGATATCAATCCACTAAGGAAAATCCTTTAAATAAAATGTTATTATACAGAAAGATATCCATCCATTAAGAAAGTCATTTAAATGTAAAGTTATTATACGGAAAGAGATAAAAATATAAAATTAATTGCAGGTGGGCGGGGCCGAAAATCACGTGCGCGGTTGCTGAGGAGAGGGACAGATTAGAATGAACGGTTAAGATTTAATACAATCAAACAGAAGACTAAGATTGAATAGATGAGTGTCCACGGTGAACACTTAACTTCGTCAATTATATAGTAGGATAAATACTGCTAGTGCTTAATGGGATTTCCAAATTTTATGGGGTTCAACTATACCTGCATTCATCATGGGACTTGCACCGCTGGTGCATAACTTTTTGCTGCACTGGTGCACTCATTCTCCAAGTTTCATAGTCCTATAGATAATTGAGCATGCCACTTGTTTAACAGGGTCTTTCTGAGGAAGAAGTGAAGGCTGCTGCTCAATGTGCTGGTCAGGAGGTTATGATAAGGAACACATTCTCTGAAATGAATGCACCCAGGGAAAACACATCTGTTAATAAGTAAGTAATTAACTAAATTTGAATGTGTTTCTATTGGCGATTTCTGTTTATGATACACTATAAATTAAATTTATATCTGCTCGTGCGGTCCTGCCACCTGACTAAATTCCATGTAGACAGTACACTCTACCCTCAAATTTGGAGCTGCTAATTATCGATCAATATGGGCATTCAGTACATACTACTTTGCAGCCTAAAAACTTTCACTTGTTATGTTATTCTAGGTACTACACTTTGGCCCATGCTGTGAATGAGAAAGTTACAAGGCAGCCCTCACTGCTGCGAGCAGGAACTTTAAGGGACTACCAGCTGGTAGGTCATTTACGTTCAATTTAACTTTTCTTGATAATGTAATATATACTTATTGCCTGGCCAGTCTGTCCTCCCCACCTCCACCCACTGCCCACCAAAAACAGATTCTAATTTGATTTGTTGGCTATTCAGGTGGGCCTTCAGTGGATGCTTTCTTTGTACAATAATAAGTTGAATGGTATTTTGGCTGATGAGATGGGTCTTGGCAAGACTGTCCAGGTGTGCCAATCTTATTCTGTTTCACTTGCTAGGCTTTTGTTATCTAACAATATTTTCTTTTATTATCTCATTTGCTTCCCTCTTTCCTTTTGCCATGCTGCTAGTAATATCTTTTCGTGGCCTCCATTTGAATAAGCAGGTTATGTCTTTGATTGCATACTTGATGGAGTTTAAAGGGAATTATGGACCCCATCTCATTATAGTGCCAAATGCTGTCTTGGTCAACTGGAAGGTCTTATTTTCCTGTCCTGTTGTACTTTGAGGAAATACTGTTTGTATCTCTTTTATGATGTTTATATTTATTTGGAATCATAATTTTTTACTTGAATTTCTGTTCTTGGTTTAGAGTGAACTGCTAAACTGGTTGCCATCTGCATCCTGCATCTTTTATGTTGGTGCGAAGGATCAACGGCAAAAATTATTCTCTCAGGCAAGTTGTTTCCATTTGATAGCCTCTTTTATGCTACATTTGGACTTATAAACTACTTAGCAACATCTTCTCTTTGATTTCATCCTACAGGAGGTTCTGGCTGTCAAATTTAATGTTCTTGTAACAACATATGAGTTTGTCATGTATGACCGTTCCAAGCTTTCAAAAATTGATTGGAAGTACATCATAATTGATGAGGCCCAACGGATGAAGGACAGAGAGTCAGTCTTGGCGCGTGATCTTGATCGCTACCGTTGCCAACGGCGTCTCCTCCTCACTGGAACTCCTCTACAGGCAAGCCTTATTAAACATATAACAATTTTTCTACTAATGCTGGTATACCTTTACGCTATGTTATGTTGAGGGGGCCTCTTTTTTTGTGTCATGGAAGTTCCTTCCCTCTGTACTGCCAGTATTGCTAGTAGTCTAGCATCAACAATGTGGTTCTCTTTCTATAATGCCTTTTGGCTGCTATTTAATGTGTTTTCAAATTATTTCAGAATGATCTGAAGGAGCTTTGGTCCCTCCTAAATTTGTTGCTGCCAGAAGTTTTTGACAATCGCAAGGCATTTCAAGATTGGTTCTCAAAACCTTTTCAGAGAGATGGTCCTACACATAGTGAAGAAGATGATTGGTTGGAAACTGAGAAAAAAGTAATTAT
>KE372555.1:238717-250429 GCA_000418225.1 Zizania latifolia | reverse complement strand
TTTAGAACTTTAATTTAGTAGTTAGAAAAATTGTTGCAGCATCAAAGAACAATTACATGCGCAAATCAAACTGTTATATCCTCAAACAATCAAATAAAAGCACAAGAAAACTATTTGCTTGCAGTCCAAGCCATTAGGCTACATGATTTGGCGTCTGCAGTCTGCACGGGCGACGACCTTACGCTGGATAGGGAGCAGCGCGAGGGAGGGAGAGGGGACAACGCCGGTGATACGACAGGAGGGATCAGGAGGAGATCAATCTGTTAGAAAATCATAAACTGTAGCTTAATTCTTAGCCTATTCGTGATTACTCTTTATGCGGAATAAGATATTAAACTAATCGGAATAAAGAAACCATAAGAAAAGTGTAGTTGTTCTTCTCTGTTTGTTTGGTGTAGATCTCCTAGCAATTGATAGATGGCATCGACCCTTCGGATGCCATCTATACTGCCCTTGGATAATCTTTTGAAGTTCCTCCAGTGAAACTAATGATCGGGATAGTTTTGGGAGTAGGACTGCCGAGCAGGAAAAAGGGGTGTGTTCTGCTTGGGTCGGGTCTCCTCTTTTATAGTGTACACTGTGGAAATCGGGAACTCATCTACATAGAAAGAAAGCACCTTCCGATTATGACGCTCACATTAGATGGAAAGAGATTAAACCGAAAAAGAAATATTTCAATATGAGAAAAGTCATTAGAGGAAAATATATCAACTCACTAAGGAAAGTTCTTTACACGGAAGGTCTTTAATCAGAAAGATATCCATCCACTAAGAAAAGTCCTTTAAATAGAAGGTTATTATACAGAAAGATATCGATCCACTAAGAAAGTCATTTAAATATAAAGTTATTATACGGAAAGATATACATCTTATAAAAGGAATAATCTAGATAATCTGAAAAGTCTTGACTGGTCATTATGGAAATATGTGGGAGGAAGGAGATCGATCTAATCTCCTATAATTTTGCTGAGACGCTGAAAGGAATGGCTGAGATTTAATATTTTTATTTTTAATAGAGTAAAGATAAAGTGCTGTGATTTTTTAGATGGTAGATGATTAAAGATGAAGGGCTAAGATTTACCAGAGAAGTGATGTGTCCACTCTCTCAACTCGTCAATTATATAGTAGGGTAGATTTGCATCATCAGTTGGAAGTCCATATGACGGCCCAATTGAAGAAGCCCATGACGAGTCTTTCATCTCCATTTCCGCCGGACCTCCTAAATCCTCGTCTCCACACGCCATCCGCAGCCACCGCAGCCATGAGCCCATGACGTGCGCCCCCACCACAGCCACCTGTCCCCGTCCGCCTCCTCTCCCGCAAGCCCCACGGCCTCACGCCTCTCTCTTGCCATGCCTTCTCCACCACCACCGTCGAAACCCCCGACACGACGGGAGAGCCGTCCTCAAGGCCATACTCTGCCGTGGCCGAGAGGCCATGGCCAGGCGGATCTACAATGCCATGATCGCGGACGGCATCACCCCGGACCTGTCCACCTACAACACATTGATCTGGGGGTTCGGCCTGTGCAAGAAGATGGAGACCTCCTTGAGGGATTTTGGGGACATGAATGGTCACGGGGTGGCACCGGATGTGACGACTTATAACACCCTGCTCAACGCTTGGGTTCGGGCAGGTGATCTGGAGAGTGCCCGAAAGGTGTTCGACGAAATGGCAGGGGCTGGGTTTGTACAAAACTCAGTGTCGTACAATGTCATGATCAAGGGATACGTGGAAGCATCAAGCATGTAAGGTGGAGGAGGCAGTTGGACTGTTCTCGGAAATGGGGGAGAAGGGATTGAGGTTGAGCGAGAAGACGTTTGCTGCTCTGATGCCAGGGCTTTGTGATGATGAGGGGAGGGTTGTGGAGGCCTAGAAGGCAATGGGTGACATGGCAGACCGGCGTCTCACGCCAAAGGACAAGTCGGTGTCTTTGAGACTCGTAACAACTCTGTGCTGAGCCGGTGATTTCGATGGTGCGTTGGAGGTGCACCGGAAGAGAGGGCAGTTCAAGCATGTTCTGGTGGATCCGAGACAGTATGGGGTGCTGATGGAGGGCTTGTGTGCAGGTGGAAAGTGTGATGGTGCTTTTGAGGTGCTAGATGAGCTTCTTGAGAAGGGGACACTGTTGAGCCCAAAGAGCCCTGTGCTAAAAGCGCCAGCTTATAATTCAGTGATTGTATCTGTGCACCAATGGAAATACTAACAAGGCTGAGACGTTCTTCAGGCAGTTGATGAAGAAAAGTGTGGATAACAAGACTGCTTTTAACAGTCTTATCCATGGGCATGCAAAAGAAGGTGTGCCAGAAGCAGCACAGGAAATTCTCACCATTATGACCTGCCGTGATGTCCCAACTGACCCTGAATCTCATGCACTGCTTGCTGATTACTTCCTGAAGAAGAACGAACCAGCTGATGCAAAGGCGGCGCTGGACAGCATGATGGAACAAGGGCATGTGCCGAGCCCAACTCTGTTAATGTTTGTCATGGTAGTGCTTTTCAATGATGGTCGGGTTCAGACTGCTAGCAGGGTTATGAAGAGCATGATAGACAAGGGGTGAAGGGGATCACAGAGAACATGGACATGGCACATAAGATTTTGGAAGTTCTCTTCATAATGGGCCATGTGGAGGAAGCAATTGGTCGCATCAATCTGATGCTGGAAAATGGCTGCTTGCCTGATCTAGATAAGTTGCTGGTTTCCCTCTGCGAGAATGACAGAGTAATAGAGGCACATAAGTTGTAAATTGGCTGATTTTGCACTGGACAGGGACTTTGATTCTTTGACGTTAGCTTCTCAACCTATGACAGAGTCCTGGAGGCCCTGTATACTGAAGAGAACACATTGCCAGCGTACTCCATGCTTTGCAAGATCAAGAACAAAGGAGGTGTTGTGGACCAAAAGGTTTGTGATGCTCTGATGGAGAGCTTAAAAGTTGGAGGGTGCTCAAAGCAAGCAGACATTTTGTCTAGGATATTGGTGGACAATGCATCATTAACATCCAAGAGGGGCAAAAGGGCTGCCATGGGTGTGTAGCGAGATTTCTTGATTCATGGCTAGATCCTATCTTCCTTTTGACTTGAAAAAACAAGTGATTTATTACTTTTGTTATTGCTTTTTGGGTTATTGGCCAAGTGTTTTTTTCTAGCCTGAGAGAGGTCAGGTACGTTTACCTTTTCTTTTTGTAAAACCCCCTACATTTAGTTATGTACTATGCCTTAGGCCTTAGCAAAGAAAACATGTTTAATAACTGATGAAGATGTACTTTTTATGAATTTCATTGAGAAATTGAATGATCATGACTACAATGTGTTGTACTTAGTTGGCAATATGTGACTCTATTATGACCAAACGAGAAAAATTAGTTTTGGTATGACAGACATTGCTCTGTGATTCATTATTTCAACATGCTTGCTGCATTGAGACAGATAATGGATGGTAAGGTGTTCACAACCTTGTAGTTTGCTGGCCTGGTGAACTGAACATTCAAAATTATGCAGTTATGTGTTCTGCATTCTTTGTCCTATTTCTGTTAGAAGTGTAAGTCTTTAATTCTTGGTCTGCCTCTAGGCTCTAGATTTCTTGGTAAAGATCAGATGCACAATTGATGGTATTTTCTTCTGCACTTCTTTTTCATAACCATCATTTGTTATGCTTCACTTGAGCCAATTTGGTATGAACGCTATCATGTGGGACAGTTACTCATTTTTGGTCATTTGAATTCATGTTGTAACCCTGTTTTAGATTGAGCTGGAAGGCCTTTTTATAGCTGTAAATAATTATTTGTATCATCTGCGTAGCTAGATACATCAGAGCAGCAGTGAAATATTTTGATGTCATTTGATATATCTTTGTTTTCATACCCATTGATGACTTTTCTTCTGTGTAGCACTCGCTCCTCTATTCTACTCTTCTCTCTATTCCCGAAGCAAGTGTGTTTGGTTCTCTATTTTTCTCTTGCCATATTGAAGTTGCAAAGCCTATGATACTAAATAGAAACCATGGTTGCTGATCAAAACCATGTGAATTGAAGACTCAATACCGACAGGTTTGGGTTTTGATTTCCTTTTTTCTTTTTCGTAGCCATGTTTCACATGTGAACAAAGGGATAGTGACTCTTTCATGGTTTGTTTCTTCGTACAGTTTTCCTTGCAAGTTGCAAGTTATTGTTTCTGTATCTTTCTGACATGGCATTTTCATTCATTTTCAGAATATTGTATTCTACGCCTACGGCTGCTGTTCTTAATTCTGAACAGACAAATTCTTGTGGCTCAGTTCTGCTTAACCTCCCCCCGTTTTTCATTACCATTGCAAGCGTGATGTTGATTTTGGTTCTCAATCGACCTTTTTTTACGAGGATTGCATAGCTAATATCTTGCACGATAACTAAGTGCAAGAAGCCTCATGCTGCTCACTATCTGTTTTTGTTACCTATGAGGCTGTGACTCCTGTGAGGGGATATGCTCGTACATTTATGTAAGAAACTTGTGATGAGCTTTTTTTCACTCTACTTCCGTGCGCAACGACTGGCAGTTTCGGCCGGCCTCTGGATCAACTTTGATTATCCAGGAGCTAGCACTCACTTTGATTTGGACTTTTCAATTGCATATTGCTGCCACCACAATTTCACAAGATTAGCTGCAAGGTGAGTGTTGTTTGGCACCACATGGGATCAACAGTAGCTGCCAATCGATATGGAACAGGATATGTTTGGTATTAGCCATGTGTGTATTGTTGAAACCATATACAATTTTATTATTTCACCTGTAATCCTGCGTTAACTGTTCGACGTGCGATGCAGTTGCAAGAAGAAGACTCGACGTGCAATGCCGTTGTAAAAAGAAGACGACACGGATCACTGTCCATGTGCCGTTGGCATCACAAGATACAAAAGGCATCTATCAACAGTTCGTCTTTTCTGCATTGCAAGATGCCTGTCACCCATTCGTCTTTTGTTCGTTTGTATCTAGTTATCACTTGTATTTCGGCCTTGTCGGCCAGAAATCTGGGATCATTATATCGGCAATTTAATATACTACATACGTGATTATGTCGTTGTAGAAAAAACCTATACAATTGCGATATGAAATAATTTTGTTAGGAAACTATGATTCGTATACTTGTTACCTGATAATGAGAATAGAAACTCGAAAATATATAAAAATAAGTGGGCATATCTTGTTCTTGCTTTCTGAAGAGGATTGTTTTTCTAAAGAGTTGTTTTCTTGTGAAGAGTATTTGTTTTCTTTAAGATTCCTATATTTCTTTTAGTAGTTTTATCTATAAGTAGATGAGGACTCTTCTTATTATAAACACGCATTTGAGAAATAAAAAACCGACTTTCTCCTACACTCGGTTTTGGGTGTGTTTATTTATCATAGAACTTTAAACTACACACTGGTTAGTAGATATTTCCCAACAAATTTTAGCATGTACATATCTCGTATACTATGTTTGCTTGTTGTGAACGATCGAGACAAGTTTTTTTAAACATGTAAACCGGACAATTTTTACCAGCAGGCAGCAGCTGGCTCAAAGAGGAGGGAAAAAATGGAGCTAGACACTTGAATTATTTGTACATGCATGGAGAAATAGAAATGGAGTGCTAGCTGGGACTGGGAGTGGTGAGCTGCCGCTTTTCGAGCTTGGTGAAGGACGTGCCCTCGCACTCGAAGTCGTCGTACCGCCGGAACAGCTCGGCGAGGAGCATGCACGCGGTGGCGACGACGACCTCCTTTGCAGCGCACTGCTTGTTCCCGGTCGACGGCTCGCCGGTCTCCGGCCCGTTGGACCAGTACACGTACTGCAGCAGCTTCGCGCCGTCGTCGCCGAGGAACCTCTCCGGCACGAACTCCTCCGGCCGGTCGAACACCGCTGGGTCGCGCATCGCCAGCGGCTGGTACCCGCACAGCAGCTCTCCCTTGCCCACCTCGTACGCCGCGCCGTGCGACCGCAGCACGAAGTCTCGCCGCGCCCGCCCGAACTGCAGCGGCACCGGCGGCTGCATCCGGAGTACCTCGTACACCGTCGACCGCACCAGCGGCATCTCCCGCACCGCCGGGAAGCCAACCTCGCCGCCGTCTCCAAGAACGCGCCGCACCTCCTCCTGCAGCCGCAGCCGCAGCCCGTCCCTGCCGGCCTTCCCGACCTCCAAGATCAGGAACGGCAGGAACACCGAGAAGCCGCCGAACGCGTTGAAGCCGAGCACGAAGAGGATGTTGTTGATGGCGTCTTTCCTGTCAATGCCGTGCTCCTTCTCGCCGATGGAGACGGCGCCGGCACCGTGCTTCTCCACGAAGCGGTACAGCAGGTCGTAGCCCGGCTTGATGACGAAGGACGGCAGCGGGAAGGAATGGAGGAGCAGCTCCTCCAGCGGCTGCGGAATGGCGCCGACCTTCTGCGTGGGCAGCAGCTGCAGGCCCAGCCACAGATCGAGGATGAAGAGGCCGAACCGGTCGACGAGCGAGTCGGCCGCCGGGTCGGCGCCGACGAGCGCCTTGCACAGGAAGCGGAAGATGCACTGCTGGAGCGGGAGCAGGTAGCTGGCAGCTGCGGGGTCGGCCTTGTTGAGGTCGGCCTCGACGGTGGCGAGCATGTCGTCGACGGCGGAGCGGAATTCGGCGGCCCAGGTGCGCGCCCCGCGGCGGAGGAGGTCGATGGCGAAGTCCTTGGTGCGCGCGTGGTCGGGCTCCTCGGTGTCGAGGTAGACGCCGACGCGAGTGCCGCCGGTGAAGCCGACGCCGGGGCTGTAGGGGCCGATGAGGACGTCGCGCTTGTCGACTAGGGCGGGGTCGAAGAGCGCGGTGAAGGAGTCAGCGTCGACGACGGCGACGACGCGCGGGTCGACGCCGAGGAAGAAGGGGAAGGTGGGCGGGATGTTGGCGCGGAAGACGGTGCTCTTGTGCTCGGCGGCGCGACGGCGGAAGAATTCCTCGGGCCCCTGGAACCAGAAGTAGTCGAGGCGGTCGCGGAGTGGTCCTAGCACGGGAAGTCCGTAGCTACCAGGGATGGGGCGCGTGGCCGGCGGCCGGAACGACGGCACCATGGCGCGCGCGGACGGTGCAACTTATCTCCTCTGTGGCAGCGGCCAGCGTACGTGTGGTACCAGTGGAGTGAGAGCGTACGTTGTCCGTGACCGCGGTCGTAAATAGATCCGGCCGGATGACGCGGGACCCTCTCAACTCCACTCTGATTGGTACAAGCTGATTCGAAGTTTCGAACCGGCAACCACTTTTGTTTCTTTTATTTATGTGTTTCTGTTTATTTCTTTATTACAGGTATTCTGCAGAGCTTAGATAGGAAAAAATATTTGCATGATGAATTCAATTATACATCGTCAATTGTAGTGATCAACTGGAGAAGAAGAAGAAGGGACCAAAAAAATATATTGTTCTAGAAGAGCGAGCTAGGTTGAGGTTGCATGGCAAGATGCAAAGATCACAAGACATGTACCGAATCAGCCATCTTCTCTTCTTTGAAATTTTGCCTCTACCTCTTAGATTTTCCCATCCTTTTCTTTTGTGTAAAAATCTACGTAGTATTGTTCAATGCCTGGCCGGTTAAATTCTCACCGATTTTCACTGCCACTGATCGACAAGCGGGTGATTTTACTCATCTCAAGTCACACAGATTGCCTTGAACTTTGAAGAGTTAGTCATGTCACACAAAGCAACCTCCAACTAAGTAAATTATATCAGCTCGGTTGGGCAGTTCCTTACCTAGATGGCACCAACCATGCCCGGCCGGCCGCTTGCAGATGACACACCACAGACTGGATACGGAAAATAATTATGTGGCACCGGTGCTGCTATATGGCATCACACCGTAATAAACACAAAACTTAGAAAAAAACGATGATATTAGGTATGAATATGCATGAAAAAGATAACAACGTCTCGAATCGAGTATACAGATCGAATAGTTGGCGCGAAGGCGAAAGTAAATCAATGTGGTAAATACCACCTATCCAAAAGTAAATCAGTTGTATTTATCTATCACTTCAAATCAATAATCTAATAAATCTTTCTTTCAAATATTAAATTTTTGTTTAGACTATAATGCTATAACATAAAGATATTAAATAATTTCAGATAAAAATATAAGATTGTTTAAAATTTAGATAAGATGTTATATAGCTTATATGGCATCGGAGCCGTATAATTTTTTTCCGCATGGCTAGGCTATCCATGGGGAGGCTGACAGTGCCTGCAGCGGCGTTGCTCGTCGTGGCATGGCACTTCTCCCCGAGAACAATGGCGGTGGCACAGCTTTTGGCGCCGCCGCCGCCAGGCGAACATTACGACGGTCCGCCCACGGTCGGGCTCCCGTTGTCACCACCGGCACCGCCCGGGGAATCCGATTCACCGGAGCTGTCGCCAATGCCGGATTCCCCGCCGCCGCCTGAACCTGAAGCGCCAGAGCCAACGCCGCCGCCGCGGCAGCCGTGGCAGGCTCCATTGCCGCCAAAGCGGGAGCCGGCGCCGCCACGGACGGTGGTGCCACCGCAGGAGCCGGCGTGGTCTTCAGCGCCGCCGCCAGCGGCGAGGGCGATCAACTACACTGCCACCGGCTGTACCACCATGCTGGTGTTCGGGGACTCCACGGTGGATCCCGGGAACAACAACCGGCTGCAGACGGCGGTGAAAGCCAACTTCTTGCCGTACGGCACCAACTTCCTTGGCGGCAAGCCCACCGGCCGCTTCACCAATGGCCGGCTCATCACTGACATACTCGGTACAGATACTGACACACATACACCACCCATTGCCTTCGATTGACGAGCTACATACTGGATCGTCGGTCAGCAACATATCTGTGCTTCTGCAGCGGAAAACTAGGTATAGCGAGGAGTATTCCAGGATTCCGCGACCCAATGTTGAGGTCAGGGCAGCTCAGGAGGGGTGTGAGCTTTGCATCAGCAGGTTCTGGATACGACGACGCCACTGCCAGGAGGTCGGTAAGTCAGAAGCACGACAACCTACAAAAGGTGCAAATTTTTTGGTACTACTCCTGACTACTATGATCCTCCAGAATGCACTGTCGTTTCCCAACCAAATAGAGGATCTTTGGCGTTACAAGAGGGGCCTGCAGAGATTAGTCGGAGCAAGAAGAGCAGAACGGCTTGTCAGGAAGGCAACATTCGTCATAAGTGCTGGAACAACCGATCTACTTTTCCACTATCTTGCCTCAAACCAATCGGCCGCGGACAGTGGCCCGCGCTACGAAAACCAGCTTATAACACGCATTGTTAACTACACCCAAGTAAGCATTTGCCAAAGCAAGAGTCTTTATATCAACTCGATCTGGGCTAACACCTAATCGTCATGCATGATGTTACTCAGGCGATGGCAACACTCGGAGGAAGGAGATTTGTCTTCGTCGGAGTGCCCCCAATTGGGTGCTTGCCTCTTGTTCGAACTCTGCTACGCACAGGTACAACCAGATGCCATGAAAGCTTCAACCTGCTTGCGACTTCATTTAACAAGAAGCTAGTCGAGGTGGTGCGTCTTCTGAAGAATGAACCAGATTTCAGGGCTACCTTTGTTGATGTATATACAACTATCGGCATGGCAACGGTAGACCCCAGCAACTTCGGTATGTTCTCTTACGTTTCAGACTTATCTCATCAAGTGTGCACTCGTTGGTATCTATCATGATCTCCTGCAAAAAAAACATCTTCTTTTGCACAACAGGCCTGACAGAAACATCAAGAGGCTGATGTGGAACAGGAGTTATTGAAGTTGGGCAAACATGCAGAGGCCGAAGAACATGCACACATCCCAGCACGTACCTGTACTGGGATGCTGCCCACCACACAGAGAGAATGAACCAAGTTATCACAGACGACGTGATAATGAATTCAATTGCAGAAATTTATGTCTAGCTCAAGATCGTGAATTCAGATTTACATCCCGAGCTGAGAAAACCACTTTAGCATCCTAATTTACTGTAGAGCATATCAAGTAATAGTTCAATACAAGAGATTGATTATGCCATGCTCTCACAGAAAGACTGTGTTTCATCATAGACCAGGAAATGACAGTCAACAGAAACAAGTGGCCACCATGCATTCTACTTTCACTGTGTTTTGTAATTTCACTTGACAACAGTTACAGTGTGTACGCTGGTTTACTAAGTTGTATAGCAGGTGACTTCAAAATTTTATGTATACATTTGAGCAGTTGCGCAAAATGAAGCCTTCTTCAGAAGCTGAAAATTGGAATTGAGGCATTTTCCTTCGAAATAAAAAAAACTGATACACTGATATCATTGCTACTATTTATAAAAAGAATTAAACCAGAAAGTTGAGTAAACTACCTCAGATTTCATAGAGAGAGAAACCGATGATAAACTCCAACACAAGTTCAGCACAGCGAAATGAACAACTGTACCACAATCTTGAATAGTGTTGCTATGACACTAACCGTTTCATCTGGATTGAGGACATTAAGAAGTAATGCATTCATCTCAGTGATAGCTTAACATCTACATGTGGATTGGTATGAGACCTCAGATTAAGCAATTATATATTTAGAATTAAGAATACATTTTTGTAAAAACAGGATAGATTATATAAGATCTACCGAACAAAACAAACATCACAGCATGCACATATATATTGGCTAACTTCTTGCCAAGGACAGTTGTACAGTGAATGACCAATTGCATCCTCTTGTAGCCCGGTTCCAACAAATCCCCTAGTCAAAAGTGGCCATTGTTGACAGCCTCAAGCTTACAGCTCAACCAGCCTCATCATGTTCAGAAATTCAGACTCTGCAGTGCTGATACTAGCAACATACTGTCAAGTTCACGGAGGAGTAATTAATCAATACAGTGAATAAGTGGTATACTCGCCATTAGAGCTAGCTCTCACGTACGTGCAGCCCATGAAGCTGGTAATTAACTCTGCTCCAAATTCACCTGATGAGAAAAAGGGATCAAGTTGTAATAGTGTATATCTGTAGAATAGCTGGTTAGGGTGCTCAAATGGTAATGAAAATGTCGGCCGTAGCAATGATATGCAATTCTCATCCCTTTGTCTACACTCAAGTAATAGTAGTAACAGGATGGAATTATACTATACTGCAATTAAGCAATTGGTGGCGGCCAAGAACGTCCATGATCCATGGAACCAACGTCGAGATCGACTATTGTAAGATCTGACAGGATAATTTGGATGGATCCGAATACAATGATTAGGACATGCAGCTACAGGCAGAGAGCACTAAGAACAGCTAACTCAATACAGCAGCAGGGGATGGAAGCCCCTACCGTTTGTAAAGATAACCACAGGTTAGCTGATGCATGGCCCACGTGTCGGTCTGAGACGAGTCAACCCAATTAACGTTAATCGAGTTCAGTTTAGCATCGCATCAGACGGGCACACTGTAGCAATTACACACTGATACTACATCTTCACAGTGAAGTGAGATTTGAGAGAGGAAGCACTTGACAACTCAAGAGAGGCAGACCGGTTTTAATCCACCTGACCTTAATTAATTTGGTAACTCGCCATCAACCGGTGCTTAATTACCCCGAGGCCATTATGAGGCCAGCCCAGCAAAGGCCGAAAGCCCGAAACCCCGCGCCGCGCGCCGCACTAGGACCTTCTCCTCCACCTCGTCGTCGTCCTCCTCGATTCTCTTCTATTCCAAGCAAGGGCAGAGCAGAGGAGCAGAGACCAGCTGCTCTTCTCTCTCTCTCTCTCTCTCT